>CM053774.1:115602305-115673886 GCA_028658325.1 Potorous gilbertii
GTAATGGAGTACTATTGCGCCATAAGAAATGATGAACAAGAAGACTTCAGGGAGGCCTGGAAGGACTTATATGATCTGATGCTGAGCGAAAGGAGCAGAACCAGGAACACTTTGTGCACAGCAACGACCACAGTGTGCGAGAGTTTTTTCTGGTAGACTTGGAACTTTGTAATAACACAAGAACTTACTGAAAAAAAAAAATTCCTAAAGCACAAGTCTGATCATGCCAGTCCTCTTTCTCAGTCAAGTCCAAGGACTCCGAATGACTATTAGGACCAAATATAAAGTCTTCTGTTTAGCATTTAATGCTCTAACAACCTGACCTTATCCTACCTTTCTGGTCTCCTTACACATTACGCCCCTCTATGGATTACGTAGTCCAGTCAAACTGGCCTTCTTGCTTTTCCCTGTACACAACAGTCTTATTGCAGTTTCCATGCTTTTCATTGACTGTCTCCTCTGTCTAGAATGCAATCCCTCTTCATTGATGCCTCTTGGAATTCCTGGTTTCCTTCAAAACTCCACTCAAATGCTGCCTTCCCCAGGGGAGCTATTTGCTCCTCTTAAGCACTAGTATCTACCTTCCCCTTTCACTACCTTATATCTATTTGTAAATGTTTTTGTTTTCTTATATATGTTCTTTGTGTGTCCCCTGAAGAATTGCAAGCTCTTCAGGATAAAAAAATATTTTCTTTTCATCTATATCGCCAGTGCCTGGTGTGTAATAAATTCTTGTTTGATTGACTAAACCTTGGCAATTGATTGATATCAGCCATGAGAAAGAAGGAAATAGATAAGCCCAGACTCAAAGATAAGTTGAAGATAAAGTCTTGGAGCCTGGAATCCCAGAAAAAAAAAACCCAAAAAACAAAGTTTTCTGTAGGCCAGGTGAAACTGGAACAATTCCAAGGTTCCATCTTGTTCCCATGTCTACATTCCTGTCATTGCCTTTGTAAATATCCACAGTTTCAGCATATCCCAGACCCAGTGAAAAACAGCTACCGCTAGACACAGTACTAAAACTCCTCCCCACTCCTCTTTTTCTTTCCCCTTGAGGTATTTCTGAGTAATAAATTATTCATTCATTTAAAAAATTCATTCAATATTGGTTAATTTATTCTGCATTCAAGCTAGGAAACATTTTCCATTTAGTCAACCTAGAGGTCACAGACTGGAGAGCATATTAACAAGGAAGTTTAATCAACAGATAGTTTAAATGCCTACTGGCTCTCTAGCCAGAATGGCAGATACAACGAATTAGAAGACCTACTCTTTGTCCTTCAGCTGCAGGCAACTCATTTTGGGAGATAAGATCTACATGTAAGAAACTAGCAGAGAACCATACAAGCAAGTGTGTAAATAGATGTAAAAATATTTAGTATCAAATTTTTATAAGAACCCTTACTCCTAATTTCATCCTTGACTTAGACCTCCAAACTCAGGCTCAAGTTCATTCAACATCCACTTGCACCCCTCCTTTGGTTCTAGATATTCCTGGGAACTCAGAACTGTACCAGTCTAGCAGAGCATCATCACTGCTCCCAAATGGAGATTAGTGCAGGCATTGGAGGGGGCGGGGGGGGGGGGGGTGCCTGTCTTCCTGTGCTGCCTCCCTTCTCAATCCCTCCCATGCTTCCCTCCAAAAAAAAAAAAGTTTCAACCAAGAGAAACCTCAACCCTCCAAGAATTTATACCCCCAAACATGAAATGCAACCTTAGACTGCCTGGTGGTCCAGACTTGAAGAGTACCCTCAGGTCAAAGGATCCACTTGTTAGTACACAATATGGTGTCACAATCTCTCTTTCTTATCTCTTCCACACCCTCTCTTACCAGCTCTCTGCATATTCTCCCCTTTCTCCATCCAAACACCCAGGAGCCATTTCCAGTGCTCTAGCTTAGCAATTACAGGTTCAGAAGATTCTCACAGGTTCATCCTGATTCTCTTTTATACCCTAGGGAATGGAAGGAGATGGACAGTTTCCATGCTTCTTTAATTCCATTTGAGGTGCTAAGAACCTTTTTGTTTTTTCACATCTAATGTTTTCCTTTTTTCAATCAATAAATATTCATTTTTTTCTCCCTCCCATCCCTCAAGTCGGGAGGGGGAGGGTGGAAGAAGACATATGCATAGTGAAACGAAACAAAATCCCATATTGACCAAAAATGTCTGTCTCATTCTGCATCTTGAGTCTGTAACATCTCTGTCATCAGTCCTCAAAATCATGGCTGCTCATTGCTTTTGATCAGAATTCTTTAGTCTTACAAAATTACTTGTCCTTATAATGTTGCTAATATCTTATAAACTGTTTTTCTAGTTCTCATTTTACTTTGCCCCAGTGCAAAAAAGCCTTGCCAGGTTTCTCTGAACCTGTCTCTTGTCATCTCATACAGCACAATAGTATTCCATTATATTCATGCACCATAATTTGTTTCAGCCAATCCTCAACTGATGGGCAACCCCTTTGTTTCCAGTTCTTTGTTACTACAAAGAGAGTTTCTATAAATATCTTTTTTCTACAAATGTATCCTTCTGTTCTTTCTTTTAACTCTTTGAAGTATAAGACCAGTAGTGTTACTGCTGAGTCAAAGGATATGC
The DNA here is from genome assembly GCA_028658325.1 of Potorous gilbertii. NCBI lineage: Eukaryota > Metazoa > Chordata > Mammalia > Diprotodontia > Potoroidae > Potorous > Potorous gilbertii. Next base: position 115,604,903 of record CM053774.1, read on the forward strand.
ACAGTTAAATGACTTAGGGGGCATAGGATGTGTGGAGCACTTCATAACTCTACCATCAGTGTATTGATGTGTCTGTTTTCCCACGGCCCTTCCAACATCTATTATTTTCAGACTATTAACTCTTTAACATCTCTCATTCTTGTCTTATTTGATTGAATATGTGAACAAGTATTCAGTCTTACTAAAAATTAAACAGAAGCAATAAACAAATTAAAGCAACATATGGAAATTCTTGCTGCCATTTACTGTTGCCTATCACTAGCATCACAAGCATAATTGGGGAGAGGGGTGGTAGTCTTGCATATGGGTAAATACTTAATGGATTGGGAAACAGTAATTTATATCACAATAAGAATCTGCCCTAAGTACCTGTAGGACTTTGAACAAGACACTTAACCCCCTACTGAACCCCAATTTCCTTATTCTGTAGATAAACTCCAAGGTGCTATTCAATGCCAGAATTCTAAGTTGACTAACAACAAGGAAAATCATCCAAGAGACTCACATTCTAGACTCTTTATGGTTTCCCACCCTTTTAATTCACATACTTTAAAGTGAGTGAATAACTGGTTTAAGGAGAGATGTGCTAAAGATTTAGGCACTGAGAGAATTTCAGTGAACTTGGAGAAGTCATCTTCCTTTGAACAAAAAAGTGGAGAGACCTGTCCCATATTCTCAGCACACCCCAGGAAAAAGTTAGCTGATCTCTGAATGTATTTAAAGTTGATGATTACAACAGAAATAGAAAAAAAATGTGGCTCTGCTTTGTCCCCAAACGTTTGCTCACTAATTAGCTTCTCATTTACTTCTGGAGTGCACTTTGCATGAAGCTGGAATTTGCAAAGGTTGGTTCAAATTAGATTATCTGAAGCATTAAGTTGAAACTAGGGGTGAGTTAGAGTAGACATGGCTGGCAAAGGGGTCCTGTGACATGAATGAATTTTTGATGCTGAAGACACCAGTTGTTTTAAGCCTCGCTCCTGAGAGACTAGTCCAATTTAGGATTCTGTGGACATGGGGAATAAAGGGTTAGACGTATTTCAGGCTGGAGGAGGGAAAGAAATTTTCCTGGTAGATACTCGGGAGTAAGGGCAGCCTGGAAATAAGTTCTTAGTCATTCTTTTTCTCCTTCTTTGAAAACCTTTACCATAATTTCCGGGACCCCTCACATAATGTTCTTTGTTGCCTAAGGCACCCTAAATTAATACTCTACTCTCTCTTTCCTCCCCACAAACTTTCCCCTTATTGTCTTCTGCCCATTTGTTCAAAGTCCTTCACCTGGCCACAGGGCAAGGTTAGTTATGAGTTAATATGTTACCCTTCCAGATAATGCATTGCATCTATTAAAATTCAAGGCTTCTAAATGAGTCCTCAAGGCCTTTGGAACTTCATAAACTATGGAAGGCCGAAAGGAAAAATTTTGCCCTCATCTTAAGAGGTTTGAATGGATGGAAGTTTTTGTCATTGTTTGTTTGTTTCTTTCTTATGAAAATGACATACTGGACACACATCATTGGAGTAAGGGAGCCTCAAGGGATGGCAATACTGAAGATTTTCAGAAAGTGAGAAAGAAGACCTTTCCGTGTTTCCCTTGCTCCCAAGTACATTCTAGACTGATTTCTTCCCCTGCCCCCAAATGAGAATGCATGCAAACCTTTTCTTCCTCCATCCCTAGAGTCCTGGATTGGACTAGTCTCTCAGTTCTGTGAGATTTGTGCCAACTGGTGTTCCCAATATGTCACTGCCACACCTATTGGTATGGGGAGATCCGCAAGGAGCCTATATTACATTGAATATCAGCCTATAAGGTGCCATCTTTATCTATACATCCATCTACACATCCATCTATCCATCTAGCTAGCTAGCTAGCTAATTTTTGTATCCATCTATCCATCTATCTATCATAGACCCCAAATATTAGAACAAACCCAGAAGAAAAGATTAATGGTGTCTCTGAAATCCTCATTTTCCTCATCGGTAAAATAATTGAATTGAGTAAGATATTCACTAAAGATACTTCTTCTAGTGCTAACATTCTATGACTGCCAAATATTCAGCTCCAGTAACTCCTTTCCTCTGAATTCTCTGTCTTCCCTGATCCTCTCTGCTTTGACTCCCTTCTCAGTGGGATACAAGTCTCTCCCTTGCCAAGGCTCACACTTTACCTGTGCCCTTGATACCATCCTCTCCAGTTTTCTCCATTAATCATTCATTTCCTTTCTTGGATGCCTCTTTAGAATCTCCTTATTAATGATCTCTTTTTCCTCTGTCTATAAATATGGCCATGTTTCTCCAACGCAGAAAAGAAAAGAAAATTGTGAAAGTTTTTGCTTGACCTTGCTTCCCTTCAAGTTCTTTTTATTATATCTGGAATCAGAAAAATTCCTTCCATCAACCCTTGAATCTGTCTGGTTTTCTGGTCAAGATAACCTAAGTCCTTAGTTAAGAGTCTCTAAACAGTAGGGGGAGTTGTTCTAGCTTCCCAAATGTGTAGGGCTAGGTTTAAACAATGTAACAATAAGATTTTCTCCCAATACCCACAAATGAATAAAGTTTTCTCACAGGACAGAATTTGGACTAGAGCCATAATTGAATAGAAAGGCACCTGAGCTAGCTCCAGAACTGAGTCACAAGATGGAGTCAGTGTGGTTCAGTTCCCACAATTAACCACTTTTTGTCATAATCCCCTCAATTCCCTCAGTGTCAGAAGCATAGCTCTAACACCAACATACTCTTACTTCAGATATGATTTGGAGATGAAAGGAGGCACTGATAAATCCTTGAACATTTTGAAATGGATGCTCACTTGACCCTAACACAGTAAGAATATGCAACAGGGATACAGTTTACCTCTGGTAGGTGCTCCCTCTCTTGCTTACTCACAGAAATATGTCTGATTATCTAGATGTTCATTGGAGTATGGAACCTTATGTGATCTTAGGCATCCACCAAGTCTGAGACTTCTAAACTCCTTTTTATGCCTCTAGATGACCAGGCAACTATTTTTAAAAAAACTGGAAATAATGAGGTCACTAGAGATTGGCTTTGTCTTCTTTTAGGGATATCTTTCCATGTTGTGGCATAGAGGGAATAAAGTGCATCAGAGAAATGTAGATCGTATCCCACCATCTATCAGGAAATGACTAAACAAATTGTGGCATATGAATTGATCATTTTTGTGTCACAAGAAATGATGAAACAAATGGACAGTTTCAGAGAAAATGGGAAGACTATTATGAACTGATGTAGAATGAAGTGTCAGAACAATTTACATAATAAAAACATTATTAAAAAAAGCTTTGAAAAATTTGAAAACTCCAATCTAAGGACAAGTCATAATTCCAGCAAGCCTAAAGCGAAGCATGTTACCTACCAGCTGACAGAGAGGCTGTGGACTCAAGATGAAGAATGAGACATACTTTTTGGATATGGCCAATACGAGAATTTGCTGCCTTTGACTAAGTATATTTGTTACAAAAGTTTTCTTTTTTTCTTCAGTGGGGGTTGGGAGAAAGGTAGGGAGAGAAGAAAATAGATTATTAATTTAAAAAAACTTTAAAAATCAGTGTTCTTTCCACTGTATTACCACCTCTAAATATTAAATTCTTGTAATCTTGCCTATAGGACTACATCATCTTTAGACTTCTATCAATATAAACACAAAATTAAATTGTCAGTCTTTCTAATGATGCAATTAATGAAACAAGCATATCCATGACCCTAAAAAGTCAAGACTTGACTGAATGTAGAAACACTTAACATGATAAAGAAGTATTCCTATAGTAATGGCTAGAGAGCTGTCTTCAAAGCTACGAAGATCTTCGTTCTAGTTCTACCACTCATATAATAATTGCAAAGTACTCAGCACAGTGTCTAGTATATAGTAAGTGTTGTGTAAATATTAGCTGTTAGCTATTATTATTAAATTATAAAAAAAGGCATCATCTGCTTTGGCAGAGGAAGTTTCCTTACCAGAGAGTGAGGTAATATTCTCCTTCCTACCAATGAAATCATATATCCAATCCCTATCCCTGCAACTAACATGGTAAATGTAATCAGATTACTCAAAGATATGCTGGTTATTGCTTAAATTTATTAAGGAATAATTAATAATATTTCATTGGTTCTTTGGTGAATCTATGATTGCTTTCATTTATTTCTAGACTGATAGAGATTTTAAATTCACACTCTCTCTTCCTCAGTGAAAGGCATAATAAAATGTTTAGACCTGCATATGTTTTGTAATGATAAAGCCTTAACTTTAAATAAAATTTGCAACCTGCAAAAAATAGACTGGCAGCTCATTGGGTCCATTCCATGAACAAGCCCAGACCCTAAAAAGTAAATGGATGCCCTGTGTGTTCCCATGCATCATCTCATCTCCTTCCTTCATAAAACTTTTTGGATTGCTTCAAAGAAACTCTAGGATTATTTTTAATGGTATTTTTTCCAATTACATGTAAAGATAATTTTCAATGTTTATAAGCTGTTGAGTTCCAAACTTTTTTCTCCTTCCCTTCCTATACCCTTCCTTCTCTATACCCCTCTCCAAGACAACAAGCAATCTGGTATAGGTTAGACAAGTACAATCGTATTAAATATATTTCCACATCAGTTGTTATGAAAGGCGAAACAGAACAAAAGGGGAAAACCATGAAAACAAAGTGAAAATAGTATGCTTTTATCTGCTTTCAAACTGCATAGCTCTTTCTCTGGATGTGGAGAGCATTTTCCATCATGATCCTTTTGGAATTGCCCTGGATTGTAGTATTGCTGAGAAGAGCTGGGTCATTCAAAGTTGATTATTATACAATGTTACTGTTACTATGTACAATGTTCTGCTGGTTCTGTTCACTTCATTATGCTTCAGTTCATGTCATTCTTTCCAAGTTTTTCTGAAATCTGACTGCTCATCATTTCTTATAGCAAAATAGTATTCCATTACATTCATATACCACAACATGTTTAGCCATTCCCCAATTGATGGGCATTCCCTCAATTTTCATTTCTTCACAGCCACAAAAAGAGCTGCTATAAATATTTTTGTACATGGGGATCATTTTCCCTTTTTTATGATCTCTTTGAGATACAGACCTAGTAGTGATATTGCTGGATCAAAGGGTACGCACAGTTTGACTGCCCTTTGACTGTAGAAAACTTCAGGATTCTAAAAGAGATGTTCTGGAGTAACATGCAGAGAGAGAAGCCTCTAAATATTCCTGAAAGCACTCCATAATTTGTCTCTCTAACAGGGATCATTTTATTGGAATTAAACACGAGGATTATATCCATGATAAGATGGCTAAAGATGTATCATGAAAACAGTGACCTTGTGTGAAAATTACAATTGTCTAAGCATGTCAGCTACATCAGATAAAAAACAGATAGTTAAAATCTGATGTATTTGGACTCCTAATATCTTTTTTCCTCTCAATAACATTCGGACAACTTAAGAATGAGTCAAACCTAGTTCCTAATAGCTTAACTTGTGAGTCATCTATCCTTCTACTTCTGCTCTCCTCCTGTAAATTAGTTATAAAGATATAATTCTGAATGTTATACTCCCCAAATTGCTTTATATTGATGTTCAAAGATATGTAATGATGATTGATTTTTATGGATATGGCTAATAAAAAAAGAGCCCCTCACTTGTTCACAGATTGACTGAGAGACTTCTGATTTATCCACATTAAACCAATGTGGAAGGAGCCTTGGGTTCATTATGTATTGTACTATGAGTCTATTAATCACCTCCCTCCACTGACCATTGTGTTTAGTAGACAAACTATCCCATCAAAGGGAAACAGCCCATCAAGCAGTTGAAGAATCAGTTGGAGAGTAAGAGGCACTTCTGAAGGAGTAGAAAAGATAAACACACTTCACACATGAATAACAGAGAAGCTCAAGGCTAAAAGCAGATTCATGGTCATCAAAGTATGGCCATTGAAGAAGAGATTTGGCTATGGAATCATCAAGAGAAAGCTATACTTGGAATTAAAGGTTGAGTTGCAGAGGGAGCAGACCCTGGGAACCTAGTTGAGCAACCTGAACAACAAAGATGCTATGCTTTGCAAGGACTCCACCAGAGAGAAAGGAAATCTTGCTTCAGACACTCACTACCTGTGTGAATCTGGACAAGTCACTTAATTTCACTGTGTCTCAACTTCCTCATCTACAAAACTGAGGAGTTGAACTTGATGTTCATATATTCATATGGTCTCTAAATCTGTGTCCATGTATAACCTTGAGGACTGGCAGAACTGGAGAAGGGAATAGCCTTGGCTTCATGAGATTTTTTTATCTATGAATCACAATCAATGTGTTCTTAGACCAGGGCTCGTCTTTCCATTTATTTGTAGGAGAACGTGTCCCAGGTTGATGCCTTTTATCTACTGGCTGACTGTTGGCATGAAGTACACTGGTTGGAGCTTGTGAGCCATAATGTTATGAACACAGGTTCCCATGGTAACATGGAGGCTAAAAGGAGCAGTCATACTCTGGAGACCCAACCCACCAGGGCAAGCATTAGGAACATATTCCAGGGGAGGTACTACAGAGGTAATATAATCAACAACCCCCCCATTTTATAGTTGAAGAAATAGGTTCAAAATGGATATGTGAATTATCCCAGATCACAAATAAGTAGCAGAGCCAGGATTTGAACATATTTCTGATACCAAATCCAGCATTTTTTCTACTACATCATGACTGTAATACTCTGTATAAAGAGTTAAATGATATCCCAGCACTTATCAAAGCACGTGCTTTAAAAATGTTTATTGAATTGAGTTAAATATCCGATTTTGCTTGGAGACTGAGGGTGAGGCCAACCTGGGACCAAATTACTGAGGTGATGATATTTGCCTTTCATACTTTCCCATTCTTAACTCTGATATCCTGGTAGTCATATTTCTATGATCACCTTTCCTTCCAATAGCTTAATGTTTAAATCCCATGCTTGGATCTCACACCACTCCTGCAGAAGGCCACGTACTAAATGGGCCTCACCATTGTGCAAAAACTCACATTCTTTTCAGAGTTTGGTGTTAGAAAAACACACTGATTAAGAGTCTTGAGATGCACTGAAAATGCAGCTTTCTACCTCACTGTCTCCATTTACTCCTTCTCCTCCCTCCCCCCACCCAATTTAGATGCCAGTTTCAATAACTTCTGTATATATTAAGAAACCCTTCCCAGAGAGTTGTCTCTTAATGCTTATCTCATCAAAGGGAGACCTTCTCTCTCCCTTTATCTTTCTAAGGAGCCCTAATATCAGATCTCCCTTGGAGTTAGTTCCCCTTTATTCCTGAAGGCCTGAATAATGGTACCCACAACCTTCGTGTAGAAGGTTATGTGGTCCAAATGGTCTTAGAGTCAAGAGGTACATGGGTCCGAATCTTGCCTCTGCCAGGTACTAATTGTCCAATCACTGGCAAATCTCATAACCTCTTTTAACCTCCAATTTCAGTTTTGATCATGACCACATGAAAGCTTTCAGTGCTGACTGCTTTTTGACTAGTAGCCAAGAAGATATAGTCAGCTTGTCTCTCTTACAAACCTTCACCTATCAAACAGATGGGAAATAAATGCCAAGTAGTTAAACAGAGAACAGGTAACTAAGATAAAAGGGAGGCAAAGAGTTCTGACTGGCTTGGCATGCTTTACTCAATGTACTTCTGTCCTTCAGCACCATCAGTCTTTGGCTAGTTTCTTCAGCTTCCTAACTCCAAAATTCACCTCAATATATTTCAAAGGAGGTAGAAGGGAAAAGTTGGGGAAAGGGTGCCATAAGCTCAAGCATATGGCTGGTTATTCTTTAAGCTGATTAATTCTATGAAACAGCAGAAACACACCAAAATAGGCTTGTAATTGAATGGAAATTTGTTTTTGGTCACATAAAACAAGTCTCTCTCAATTTAATGAGCCAGATGTCACATTGAAGGGTTAAGCCTTTTAGAAACAGGGTTAGGCTCGGGAGAACAAAGGGAAAAGGATTAAGCCCCAGAATGGGGGGGAATGAGAAAAAGGGCTTTCTTAAGCCTTTGTCCTGTCTACCTATTATTAAACTAATTTCTCTACAACAATCTGATTTGCAAATTTAAGAACTTCGTTGTAAAGGTAGAGGAGACATCATCAAATGAAATACGCCATGCAATGAAAGTCACTATGCCATCATCATCCCTTCCTTACGTATATCCACATAAGTATATTTCCAAGTCTCACACTTTCAGCTCTGCCAGCACAGATGTGAACTTTTCCAAGTCTTAGTAGACTTTGAGGAATTGCTGTGGCTAAAGATATTCATCAACTAGTGGTCGCCACATAACAACGAGTGTCTCCAAACAGAATTGTTGATCTTTGAACAAAAAATACACTGTCTGGAGTCAGGCACATGTTAAAAGTCTAACTTAGTAGAACCTGCCAATGCGCGTGGTATATGAGAATAACTTTTAAGAATTTAGTCTCATCTTCACTTTTAGGCTATGAAGAATCACGTTAACAGGATTTTTAAGTGAAGTCAACAAGTATTTATTAAGTTCTTACTATGTACCAAATACTTATGTGGGCTCTGGGATGCAAAAAAAGAAGCCAGTCCTTGCTCTCAAGAACATCATTGTCTAGTGGGGAGTTGATGTGCAAATAATTATGTTCTTATTAGATATATACAATGTAAATTGGAGATAATCTCAGGGGGAAGTTACTAAAATCAAGGGTATAGTGGAAGCCATCTTGCAGAAAGTGAGATTTTAACTGAGACTTGACGGAATCCAGGGAAGCTAAGAGGCAGAGATGAAGGGGTAGGACATTCCAGGCAAGAGGAGCATTGAACAGAAATGTAGAGTCACAAGGTGGAGTGTTATATGTAAAGAGGATTCACAAAGAGGCCAGTGTCACTTGATGACATAGTTTATGAAGAAGAATAAGATATAAGAACAATGGAAAGGCAAGAAGGAATAGGTTATGAAGTACTTCAAAAGGCAAAGAGAAAGAAGAGGTTTTATATTTGATCCTGGAAGCAATAAGGAGTCACTGAAATTTACTGAAAAAGAGGGTGTCATGGTGCTTTAGAAAGATTCCTTTGGTGGCTGAAAGGAGGATGGAAAGGAGGGAGGCAGGGAGACTATCATACAAGTTGTTGTAATGTTTCAGGCATAAGGAAATGAGAGCGTATACCAAGATGGCGGTAATGCCAGAGAAGAGGAGGAATACATGAGATGTTACAAAGGTATAAATAACAGGATTTGGCAACTAATTGAATAGGGTGCTGGGGTGGGGTAAGTGTTAGGAATTATGACAATGTAAAGTCTGAGGGACAATTTCTGGGAAATAAACATTTTATTAATTATGACTAATGAATAATTAATAAAGGAGGTCTATGGCACTCTCAGAAGTCAAAGATTAGCCCTGGGGCTACTGAATGCTTATATACCCTTGGAAGAGTGGTGTTCCCAACAGGCAGAAATCAACTTTGGTTAAAAATGAATGAAGAATGAATATTATAATGAGAAGTAGACCTATTCTAATGAGGAAATGGGTATATGACTCTCATCATGTCACTCTTGGACCAAGAGATTCATTTCCACACTCAGAACACACCCACCTGGGGTCAATCTAGACAAAATTCTCCACACAGTCTTACCTGAGTAAACAATGATGGGGTTACTAAGAATTCCACCTAGATAAGAGTAGGGCGAATTCTATGGGCAAGGTCAGAAATGTCCTGAGCTTTGAATGAGGAAATGAAAAGGGTAGGGAGGGAGAACCTGGAGGCCTTCATATATCAATTGGCTAGTAACAATTATTTTACTCAGAATAAAAGATGACACTCGGGTTGTGAGCCTGGGTCTCTAAGAGAAGGGTGCTGCTCATAATAGTAATTACAAAGTTAGGAAGAAGGGAGGAATTGGGGGGAAAATAAGGAATTCATTTTTGGACACTAGTTTAAGATTTCTTTGAGACATCCAATAAGCAGTTGAAGATTTTAATGAGGGAATATACATGCAAACCTACATAAATGCATATTGTTATCAGTGTCCGAGTTGAAGTCCATCAATCGACACATGATGAATTCATCACTGGATCACTAATAATATATTTTATATATAGTATATTATGTATAGTATATCTATTATATAGTATATATATACACAATAATACTATATTTTCAAGGTAACAATTGATTTATTTAACTGAAATTTTCTATTATCCTTTAGGACCTACTTCTACATTAGAATAGTATTTTTAAGACTGGCAAAGATATAAATTGTTCATTTGTTTGCATCTAAAGCCAATTATTTTTAACTATCCTTTTTCCCCTATAATTTGATAACCAGATGAAGATAATGTAAATAAATCAACCACTCTTTTTTTTTTTTTTAACGCAGATGTAAACCTGGGAAGGATAGAATAAAGAAAGAAAACTACCACTAGTGAATATCAATTTTAAAACTTTATATACAGTCCTAGAAAAAACACATCAATATAAAAAATTATTCGAGTTAGATTTATAATACGCACACAGAGATAATTCATACGCATCATGCTTAAAACATAAAACATCCAAAATGACATGGTTATATCAGTAAAGACATAAAAAGTCTATGATAGTGTGAAACATTAGTTTATGTTAAAAAAAAAAACCCCACCAGCACAGACACAGGACCGTTTCAAAATATGATTTCAAAGATGTAATACCTAAAACAGAAGCTAGGGATATATGCAATAAGGAAAGACTTTACTCATTAATTTTAGTAGGAAAGCAAAAATACTATCTTTCCCTATTGTTACAGTTCCAGAAATCCTAATGCTAACAGTAAAAGAAGAGAAAGAAATTAAAGGCAGAAGTATTGGGGAAAAGGAGACAAAACTATCACTATTTGTTAATGACATTGTAGTTTCCTTAGAAAATCCTAAAGATCCATTGAGAAACTCAGTGAGAAAATGAATTACTTCAGTAAAGCAACGTCAATGAGCATTAATTAAGCAGTTACTATGTTTAAGGCACTGTAGGTAAGGACGGGTATTGGGAGTGAGGGGATACAAAGAAAGTTCAACACCTAATTTCTGCTCTTAAGAAATTTGCATTCTAATGGAGGCGGAAATATGTAGACCAATAAAATCGGCTTCAATTCCATATAACGATAACAAAATCTTTGGAAAAATAGAGAGGAAAAACACCGCATTAAAAAAAAGAACTAAATCCAAATAAAAAATAAAATATGTAGGAGTCTACCTAGTAAGATATACTATGTATAGATATAATTCCAAAACTCTGCCTTAAAAAAAACAAATTCAATAGCTCCCTATTTGGTGCTTATGGCCAGACCATGCCAGTATAATAAAAATTACAGTATAATGAAAGTTGATTTGATTTACAAATTTATGGCTGTCCCAATTAAATTACCAGAGGAATTATTTATAAAGCTAAATAAAATAATAAGAAAATTTATTTAGAAGAAATAAAAGATTAGGAATATCAAGAGGAATAATGGGAAAAGATTGAAACAAAGTGGGGAAGCATTTACAGTTTTTGAAATACATTGGAAGGCAATAATCATCAAAATTATTTCATACTGATAAAAAATACAGTGAAATCAATAGTGGAAATATGCTAGACAAGGAGGAGTTGCAAGAAGCTAAACAGCTGATCTCAATAACCCAATGTTCCATAAACCTGCATATGTAAATTACCTAGGAAAGAACTCCCTATCTGATAAGAATTTGGGGGAAAATTGGACAGCAATTTGGCAGAGATTAAATTGCAGCTATTACACCATTTGCTGTAATAAGCTCAAAATAGATACTTTGCTAAATTTTAAAAAGTCTTATAAAAGTTGAAGAGAATTTTTTTAACTAAAAATGTGGTAGAGGTAATTGCAAAAGATAAAATAGATGAAATAGAAATGTATGAAATAGAAAAGCCTTTGCAAAAACAAATACAATTTAACTAGAATAAGAAGAAAAGTGGTTGATTGGGAGAAAATATTTGCCTCAAATGTCTCTGATAAAGCTGGGTTATCCAAGATGGTATACTTATACACATATACATATTATATATACACATATTTATATGTGGATGGATGGATGGATGTATTACTACCAGACACCTGTCATATAGTAAGAATTTAATAAAGTTTGTTAATTGATTAAAGAATGTGAATAAAGAATTCTTAAACAGCAGGTGCAGGAAGATGGCAGAATAGGTGAGAAAACTTATGACTCTATAAATTTTCTACACACACACACGTACGTACACAAAGACAGATGATTGCTTCAGAGCGATTGCAGAGCAGCAGCAATAAACTAGTCGGGATTAAGCTGCTGTCCTCTTAACACAACTTGAGAAGACCCGACCCATAAAGACTGATCTTCCAGGGATGAAAGTTCAGTCTGACTGAAGTGCAAACACCTCCAAATTGTGGAATCAACAAACAACAAGGCTTTGGGGAAGCTGGATTGGGAGGCAGCCTCAGTTTTAAGAACTTTCACCTCATGGACATTGTGGAGGCAGTATTTATTTTATTGGTTTTCTTGAAGTGGAAATTTCTTATTCTATATTTTATCCTCTCTTATGTTCTGCTTTGTACAATGAAATGCTGTCTTTTTTTTCTTTCCTAGCTTTGGAGTTACATTTAAAACAGTAAAAAAAAAAAATTACAAAGAAGCCGAGGAAATAGTAACATAATTTTGGCGGAGTTATGGACTAGTCTCATTATTCTGGAAAGCGGTCTGGAATCAATCTAAAATAAAAGGGCTTATACCTTCCAGCCAGAGTTTCTACTGATAAGTGGAAGGCCAATGATAAAAAGGAAAGTCCTACATACACTAAAATATTTATAGCAGCATTTACTATAGCAGCAAAGACTTGGAAACAAGATAAATGCCAATTAGCTGAGGAATGGTTAAAGAACTTGTGGAACATAAATCTAATGGAATATCACTGCACTATATAAAATAATGAACATAAGTAATACAAAGATACATAAGAAAATGGAGTATGAAATTATACAATTTGAAATAAACATAACTAGAAAAAGAATATACAGAATGACTAAAATAACGAAAACACATAGAACAATAAAGAAAGAAGTCATGAAATTATAATAATCCAACTTGGACCCAAGGAAGAGAAATGAGAAAATACTTCCTTCTTATGGGAATGGGATCTGAATGCCCAAAAGGAAAAACCATATCTTTGGGTTCCGGACCCCTCCAAAAAAAGACAAGCCCCTGGACTTCCCACCTTGTCCAGGTCCCTAGAGTTTGCCTGGAGCAATCAGCCCTTCCCAGTTAATTAACTGCCCTTTCCTTGACTGCCCCTGGCCCCACCCTAGACCACCATTCCCTTAATTCCATCTAGACTCCTTCTCTGTCCCCATTTCCTCCAATAAGGAGCTCAGATTCCTTAGAAGTCTGGCCAATGCTCAGATTCCTTAAGAGTCTGTCCAACATCGGGAATTTTTTAGAATCACGCCCACCCTGACCAGTGATCTAATAAACATTGTCTTTGGCTGAAAGAAGGTTTGAGTCAAATTCATTTGAGCCAGGATTCACATATCGCTATTTAGGGGTCCCATCATATCTAAACCTCAACACTTCTTTGCTGAAGTGAGGGATTATGGATAAAGTATGTTACTACCTATGTGACCTTGGCCACGTCACTATATCCCCATGGATGTCACTGTAAAATAAGGGAATTGGATTAGATTATCTGTTATTTCCTATTCAACTGTGTGATTCTTTGCCTACCATTTTTCCATCATTTCATGGAGTTTCCCTCTCACTTAATCATTTCTTCTTTATGTGATCCAAATTCTCCATCTTTTTTCCCTATAACTTGGTGCCCAGAATTGAACAGAATACACAATTGTGACTTGCACAGAACAAAGTACACTATTCTCTCCCTCATTCTGGACACTAAGTCTGAGAACCAAGAAATGAAACAATGAAGAAAATAAACCATGAGAAGGAATGAAATAGAAAAGTGAAAGTTGCTCATGGAAATCATATTAGCACAGGTTATGACTTTAATATCAACACTCAAATGATCGTTTTCTCCCTCATTACTTCAGATTTAGTGACCTCTTCACTGAACTCTTTAAAATGACAGTGAAACATAACGAAGTGAGCACTGACTAGGAGCCAAGAGGCTGAGGATCCAGGTCCCAGCTCTGTCCCTATGTAGTTCTGTCCCCTTGGGAACTTAACCTGTTTCCAGTCCGAGTTCCTTCATCTGTAAAATGAAGGGATTGAACTAATCAATTTCTAAGACAGTCTTTGATTCTCTAATTCCATGATGTCACAATAATTTCCCATATAATTTCATCTTCCCACTATGCAATATAGAATAGGTCACCTCCAATGGATAAAAGGATCACAAAATTCCCACGGACATTTTAAAAAGTTTCATTAGCCTTAAGGATAATCCCTTGAGAAGATTAAACTGCTCAGTGTTTTCCTGCCAATTGGCTTCTGTCAAGCAAGGGAGAGTTTGTATTGCTGATGTATAACTTATAACCTCAAATCCCCCAAATCCTGTTGGCTATGTAGGGAGTAAAGAGAGGTTATGAAGGTGATTGGGGCCAAGGAGGGATGGCAAAGATATTGTCTGGGTGATCCCATAGCCTTAGAAATAACTCCCCCAAGCATATTTCTAACCTCATGTGCCTGAAGGCATTTTTGTACTGCTATGATTCATACTTGTCATACCTAAGATTTTTGTCCATCTATCACATATGCATGTAAGCAATAACATTTTTAAAGACAACTGACTGCAAATATCAAGGGGTTTTTTTTTTATTTCTTTCCTGTATTACTGAAAAGAATTCCAGTTATTTGGTGAACTAATATCATTATAAGTTTTTCTCTCCATCAAGAGAAATGAAGATGATTGCGCATGTGTGTCTGTATGTGTGTGTGTGTGTGTGTGTGTGTGTATTTGCGTGTGTGTGAAAAAGTGAGAGGGAGAAAGAGGGAGAGGGAGAGAAGAGGAGGGAAAAAGAGAGAGAGAGAGAAACAAAAAAGTCAAAATTGGGAAAGGACTTAGAGATCCTCTAGTTATTTTATTGAGAAGTTGAGGGTCAGAAAGATAACTTGTACAAGTTCCTAGACATAAGCAAAGCTGTGACTGGCATCCTGGGTCTCTTGACTTCTAACCTACTTAGACCTCAGCTTTCTCATCTGCAAAATGAAGGAGTTGGAACAGATGGCCTCTAAGGTCCCACCCAACTCTACATCTGTAATCTTAGTATTCCTTCCCCTATTTCTACACAACTTCCCTGAGAAAATATTTATATTTTCTTCAAGGATGCAGAATTGTTATTGATTCAACATGACCAGGAATAACGTGCAGGAGCTCTAATAACAAAAATTAGGGGAAGAAGATGAAAAAAGGCAATCAAACTTTAAATGGGGTAACCAGATTTCTATCGACGGTCTGTTTCCTCTGGCAATATTAACACAAACTCATTCCAGTCCATGTCAAGAGGAAGAAAGGAAGAAGTCAACCAACCACAGAAGAGAGAGAGGAGTTCAACAAACGTCTTGATGGCAAGTGGGTCCTTTTGGTTTCCTCATCAAAGGGAAATTATAAAATGCCTGTCTGAAATTCTTTGGAGATTGAAAAAGACAGAGTCAGGGCATTAACACCAACCAATCAATGACTGTGCCAGATGATGGGAAGACAAAACCAAAATGAAATAATCCCTGACCTCAAAGAGCTCACATTCTAGCAAAGAAGGCAACCTAAGATAACTGACATTTGTTCAGCACTTTAAGGTTCGCAAGATTTTGCCTCATTTAATCCTTGAAAAAACTCTGGGTTATAGGTGCTCTACTAATGCCCTCTTACAGTCGAGGAAACTCAGAAAGGAGAAATTAAGTGATTTGCCTAAGGTCAAACAGCTAATAAGTGTCTAAGGCTGGATTTGAACTCAGATATTCCTCACTGTGGGCCCACTATTCTCTTCACTGCATCACGTAGATGCCTACATATATAAATATATAGAACATAGGATAAAGGTGGGACATACTTCCTTGCTAGAAGAGTCCCTCCCAAATGGGAAGAAGGCTTTCTGGTCCTCCATTCACCATCCACACCTAGTGTGCCCGGGAAGCCATCCTCAGGATCCTGTTCCCATGGCAACTCTCATCCTAGGCAATTCCCCCTTTCAAACCTCTTTGCAGGACTTCAGGTAGACTCTCTGAGCAATAGGACGTCTCTTATGGCCCCCAGTAATCAGATTGTCCTCTATATTGTTAGTCCTAAACCATGAGGCCATATACATTGACTCAAGGCTCAATTTTTCCTAGTTATTGCTGTGTCTCTCTCTGTCTGTCTGTCTTTCTATGTGTCTCTGTCTCTCTCTGTCTCTCTGTGTGTCTGTCTCTCTCTCACTCCCTCTCTCTCTCCCTGTCTCTCTCTCTCTCTTTCTCTCTCTCTGTCTCTCTCTGTCTCTTTCTCTCTGTCTCTCTGCCTCTCTCTGTCTCACTCCCTCTTTCATCTCTATCTAACAGTGATAGGGGTCTGAGGAAACTCCACCCCTCCTCTCAATAACATTTCTGGTTCCCCTATAATTATTCCAGGGGAAAACTTTTCATAATAAGTTGTCTATATCTGAATTTATCCTTACTCCACCCCTGCCCACCATTCCCTGACTCTTTCCCCCTCCCTTCTTTCTACTGGACAAATTCCATGCAAGATGAATGAAAACATTTGTAAGAGCAGAATAAAGAACCCTGTCCTGGGACAATCTGGCCTAGAGGAGTTTGCTCGTTTCCTCTCAGCCATTTACTGAAGCATTGATGGCATGCCCACATCCTTGCCCTTCCAGAACTTAGCAACTGCTCTCATTAGAGCCCATTTCAGCTGGAGTCTCTGACATTTGGAGGAGGGGGAGATAAATATTTTCTTTGACATAAAAATTCCTATAGGCTTTTACCACTAACTTCTCTACCAGAAATACTGTGGAGTTTCGGTATAGGATGAATGACTTCCCTTTTATATTTGGGGATAAACACATTCATACAATCTACTGACTTCTTTGAGCCTTTGGCTAATGAATACTGATAAGCATGGCCACTGGCTAAGGAAAAGAACCTTGGAAAAGAATCCAAACCTTATTCATCCAGTCAAGGCAGGAAGAATTTGCCTGGGGAAAAATTGTAAAGTTGAAAAGTTTGTATTCAACATTGCCTTTTCTCCCTGGGTGGCCCTAATCCCCCCTTCTCTGACCTCTGAGGGTCCAAAATTTATCTTCATACGGTTTGTCTCCTTGACAAAGTTTGTTTTAGATAAGGATCCACAAACATACCTGATAAATAGATTTGTACAGAAGCATGAATAATAGGAGCTATCTAACTTCTCCATAATTTGCATTTTAATCAGGAACAAAAACTCTTTTGTTAATAGCCCAGATGAGGATGTCAGTGAAGTCTTTTAGGCAATGTTGGTGACCTTGGTAGGAGAAGGGCTTTTAGGGATTTGGGGGGGTGGGGATTAGGCCATTCCTAATTCCATAAATTAAGCCCTGCAAGGTCAGTCAATTAGCTTTTATTAAGTGTTTATGGTGTATTGGAACCTGAATAGCTCCTGCTCTCAAGGAGTTTACATTCTGTTGGGGGAGACAATACTTACAGTATATAAGGGACACCTGTAACTTGAGGGGAGGCAGGGAGGGAAAAGGAAAGGGGACAATTCCCCCTAAAAGCTCTGGATTTAGGCTAATCAGGTTCAATCCTGGAAATAAACAGACATTTTTTTTCCACACGAAAACACAGACTTCGATTTTTAAGAAAGTCATCTTAGTTTTTCTGGGCTATATACCAAGTCATACAATATTCTTTAGTAACTTATCTTATCTCTTAAAGGGGAAAGAGGGAGAGAGAAGGGAATAAGCATTTATATGGCATCTACAGAGTGCCAGGCATTTTATTAAGTGCTTTACGAATATCTCATATTAAGCTTCTCATTCCTTCCTTTCTCTCTCTTTCTCCCTTCCTTTTTTCTTCCTGCTTTCCTCTCTTGCTTTCCTTCTTTTTGCTTGTTTCTCATCTTTGTCTTTCTCTTTCCTTTATTCTCTTTTCTATTCCTTCCTTCCTTCCTTCCTCTCTTACTCTCCTCTAGGGGCTTCCTATTACTTCCAGATTTAAATATTTAACTCTTCCTTTGGCATTCAAATCCCTTCCTATCCAGGCTCCTTCTCGCCTTTCCAGTCTTCTTACACCTTACTCTTCCCACCCACCCCCATTCTGCCACTTAATGACTCTGGTCTCATTATAATGCCTCACATAAGATGCTCAGGCTCCAAACCCTGGGCATTTTCACTAGTAATGCTCTTGTCTAGAATGCTCTCTCCTCATCACTGCCTCCTGGCTTTCCTGGCTTCCTTTAAGTCTGAGCGAATATACCTCCTTCTGCATGAGGTCTTTCCTGATCCCTCATACTTGATCATTTCCAATGTATCCTATATACAGCTGATTGTGCATATTTGTTGCATGATATCTCCCTAGTTAGACTGTAAGGTCTTTCAAAGCATGGGCCATTTGATTGTTTGCCTCTTTTGGGCATAGATCAGTGCCTGGCAGTAAGAACTTGAGAGATGCTGATTGAGTGATTGACAGTCAAAAACAAAGAATGGAGGTCTAAAGGAATCACATGGATAACTTGAGAAAGGATGTTGAAGGTTTTTCTGTGTTGAGAAAGGAACGTGGAACAGAGTTACTATTCACCTTTAACCCAGATAAAAACTTGGTCCTAGACAGGATCACTAATTTAACACAATTTAAGGAAATAGAGAAAAAGAAAAACTCCTTGCTCACTGAATTTTCAGGTGTCACCAATATCCTCTAATTCTTCAAGTCTTGATAACAATACCTAGGTGTGACTGGCATTAGTTCCATGCTTAGATCTGGTTGACAGGATTTTGTTACTAAAAGACAAGATTTCACAGGTGTGGTTTTGAGGAATGATATATTTATTTCCCTGGAAAGAGTAAATCATTTACAATTCTGTAAATATATAATCTCAATTCATACTGGGAAAACATGATTCATACTGTGGCAAGAAAGAAAAAGAAAGAAACAAACAAATAAAGAAACAAGGAAAGAAAGAAAGACCACTTGGGAACTACCTGTTTTTAACTCAGTTCATTCAGTATTAGTAATATGGAAAGAAACTGAATCTGAAAGATTTTCTTACTTTGCCAAGTGAGGAAAATTCATTTTAATCAGAGAAAATTCACTGATTCCACTAGATAAATTCCAGTATCTTACTAGAATAATATACTTTTTAACTATTTAAATATGAAATCCAACAAATCCAATGTATACAAAGTTGATGTGGAACAGATCTAAGAAAATTCTGACATATGAAGATGATTTCTTACTAAAAAAAAAACCAAAAAACTATAGAAACAAGCCAAGTTCTCTCAGCTCTGAACTGGACATAAGGTTCAGTGAATAAAACTCCACCCCAGTACAAACTTTTACTAGAAATTAGTGTGAGGCTAAGGCATCATATTGTTGAAACAAATAAACTGAGGCCCTCTATATTATGTTTATTGATCAAATATATTAGAAATAATATTTTATTATGAAATTATTCATATAATTCTGTATTTCCAGCTTAGCAGAGGTAAGGAGACCCATTGAAGGGCTAGAGATCCAGTTTCCTTTCATTTAGCCAGAACTTATGGCCTCCTAACCTCTTCCCAGGAGGGAAAGAGGGTCCTTCTTTCCTTTGGCCTTTCAATATCTTTTCTCTTTCCTGGGCATTTAAGGAGCAGAGTAGTGGTTACAGAAGTAGCTGTAGCACCAACAGCAGCAGAAGCCAGAGACTGACCAAAAGTCAAAGAAAATATATTAGATACTTTAAGTAATTAACAAAATTGGGTATCAAATTATAAATCCAACAAAAGCAAATAAAACTTTTTTTAAAATTCAATAAATAATAATTCTTCCATTAAACTAATAGTATCGATATAAATTCAACTCATCCCTTCCCTTGATTCTCATTAATGTGACTTGCCTCTCAAACTACCCCAATTTATCCTGCATGTGTCTTATACGTAGGTTTTTGATGTTGTCTCTCACATTAGACTATGAGCTCCTTAAGGGCAGGTACTCTCTTTTGTCTTTCTGCCTGGCACAATAGTAGGCATTTAATAAATATTTACTGACTGCTTAACTGCAAAGCTACAAAGAAAAAATAAGTAATAAAAGCAAAAAAAAGCAGAATATAAAATCATAGTTAAAAGTACAGTTATCTCCAATGACTGCAGAAAAAATCTCCTTACAAGCAAACAGGAATACTTAAAAGAATTCAAACTCCGGAAGAAGAAAAGAAAGTGAAAAAAATTACCAAGAAAATCCCAGATAAAATATCCATTAAATATTATTAGGCATTACTAAAGAGTTAAAAATGATGTATTCAAGATCAGATTTAAGTGGTCAAAGGTCAAATTCCATGGCTTAGCTAGTTATTCATTAAAAAATTGTTCCATTTGCTTATAAGAGGTACAAGTCTATTGATAAATCTATTTCCTTATTTGAGTAGATAATTACTTGGTAGAAAATTTACATTAGTGAAACTAAGTCTTTCTGACTCAGCACCACTGAAAAATAATTTACAAATAATTCAGTGTTTTGGTTCAGTTTGATTTTTTTAGAAATCAGGCACTAATCTTACAAAACCTTAAAAGAAGACATGTTTCAATTTGGGTTTTGGAAACTCTGTGCCGTCACTTTTCAGATACTAATATATAGGTGGTTCATTTGGGAACTAATCTCATATTATTCTGCTGGGCCAGTATTTCTCATCCTGAAAAATCAATAGTCCTCTTGGTTACCTCTTCCTGACAAGGGAGTTGGTGATTTCTAAACTAAATTTAAGCTAATTTTTCTATTATCTTGATGAAAACAAAAAGAAACAAAAGAAAGTAGATTTTTGGTAGAGGGAGATGTGATCAGAGGAAAGCTACCAAAGTTTCCTACCTTGGGGGTTGTAATGTGAGAGAAGACTTTTAAAAGTCTCTTGCACAGCAAGGAGGTCAAATCAATCAATACTTAAATTAATTCAGTCTATTCACTGGAAAATCAAATACTGAGAGTGAAACTTAAATACCTTAGCCAATAATGAGAAGATGTGATTCATTGGAAAAGACCTTGATGTTGGAAAAAGATTGAAGGTAAAAGGAAAAAGGGATGGTAGAGGATGAGATGAATAGATAGTATGATGAAAACAATGAACATGAACTTGTACAGACTTTGAGAAACAGTGGTAGAATGACCTAGCACACTATGGTCCCTGGGATCCAAAAATGAGGAATAAAATTTCCTTTAGAGGTATTAAAAGGTATTAAAATTATCCTCAAAAATATAGACTTAATAGACTCAGGAGACTAAAGACATCGCTTCCTGGTTACCTGGGGACAGAGGAGGATACCATTAGGAGCATCAGCAGCATCCTTATTCTTGACCCAGGGACCCCAATAAGTCACAGAGGTAAGGGTTTATCCATAGCTGAATCAACATGGTAAGGTCCTCACGAAATAGTCCTGTTTCATATCCTTCTTTTCCAATGACAAACTTAATCTCCTCTGGTTAGCTGTTAGATCTACAAGTACATGATTTCGTTTCAGTATCAAAATTAAAATGTCAGAGCATGAGCTTGAGTCAAGCCTTTCTCACAATAGAGGAGTTTGTAATTCATTCTGAAATAAAATACAAGTGAATGTTGATAGTCTTTGCTAGAGTTGTTTCATTAGAGCAGTTTGGTAGGACTCTTTCTTTATCCATTATCCCAAATAATTATTTAAAACTGAAATTAGGTGATCTTCATATGTTTTGTAGTTCACTTGTAAATGCATCTAGTCTAGTTCCATTTTCTTGTAGGAAGCTCATTTATGGCCTGCTTAATTTCTTTTTCTAAAATACATTTTGTTCAGATATTCTATTTTTTCTGGGTAGCTTATGTTTTCATATGTACTCTTCAATTTCACTTAAATTGCTAATTTATTAGCATATAATTGGGCAAAATAACTCCTAATAATTTCTTTGATTTCATCATCATTAGTGATGTATTCATTCATTTCATTTTTGATACTAGTGACTTGATTTTCTTCTCCCTTTTTAAAATCATATCAACCAATGCTTCATTTTATTAGTTTTTTTCACAAAACCAATTCCTAATGTCACTTGTTAATTTCATGGGTTTTTACATTTCATTTTATATTATTCTCCCCTTTAATTTTTAGAATTTCCAACTGGGTGCTTAATTAAGGATTTTTAATTTGCTCTTTTCCTAGTTTTTTTCATCGCATACCCAATTCATTGATCTACTCTTTCTCTATTTAATGAATGTAAATATTTAGACATAAATTTTCCTCTAATTACTGCTCTTGCTACAACCCATAAATTGTGGTATATTGTCTCATTATCATTATTTATTGTTTCTATAACATTATTTTTTCTATGACTTCTTTAAACCACTCATTCTTTAAAATTAGGTTACTGAGTCTCCAATTAATTTTTAATCTATGTTTCCATGGTCCTCTATTAAATGTAATTTTGTTGCATTATGATCTGAAAAGGATACATTTAATATTTCTGCTTTTCTGCATTTGACTATAGAGCATCTATGACCTAATATATGGCAATTTTTGTAAAGAAGATATATGCCACTGACAAAAAGGTATATTCCTTTCTATTCCCATTCAGTTGTCTCCAGATTTCTATCGTATCTAGTTTATCTAAGATTCAATTCATCACTTTGACTTCTTTCTTCTTCTTGTTGTTGTTAGATTTATATAGTTCTGAGGGGGAAGGCTGAAGTCATCACCAATACAATTTTCCTATCTATTTCCATCTGTAATTCATTCACCTTTTCCCTTAAAAATTTGAATGCTCTAGCATTTGGTGCACACCTGTTTATTACTAATATTACTTCATTATCTATAGTACCTATTAATATCATGCAATTTGCCTGCTTATCTCTTTTAATTAAATCTATTTTAGCTTTAACTTTGTCTCAGTTCATGATCGCTACCTCTGGGCATTTTTTTTTTTTACATCAACTGAAGCAAAAGCAATTCTTGTTTTTATTTTTAAATCTTTATTTGTTTATTTATTTACTTCTTTGTTTATTTATTTATTTATTCATAGCTTTCAGCATTCACTTTTATAAGATTTTTAAATTTTTTTTAAATTTTATAAGAATTTAAATTTTTCCCCTTCCCTTCAGTCTCCCCAAGATGGCATGCAATCTGATATAACCTATACATGTACAGTCATATTAAACATTTCCACATTAGTCATGTAATGAAAGAAGAATCAGAACAAAAGGGAAAAACACAGGGAAGAAAAAATAAAGAGAAAAAATAGCATGCTTTAATGTGCATTCAGAATCTATAGTTCTTTCTCTGGGTATGGATAGCATTTTCCATCATGAGTCTTTTGGAAGTGTCTTAGATCATAGCATTGCTGAAAAGAGCTAAGTCTATCAAAGTTGGTCATAATATAATGTTGCTGATACTATATATAAAGTTCTTCTGGTTCTGCTCACTTCACTCAGCATCAGTTCATGTCTTTCCAGGTTCTTCAGAAATCTACTTGTTCATCATTTTTTATTACACAATAGTATTCCATTACGTTCATATGCCACAACTTGTTCAACCATTGCCTAATTGATGGGCATTCATTTCATTTCCAGTTCTTGGCCACCATAAAAAGAGCTGCTATAAACATTTTTGTACATGTAGTTCCTTTTCCTTTTTTATGATCTCTTTGAGATACAGCCTTAGAAATGGTATTGCTGGATCAAAGGGTATGTACAGTTTTATAACCTTTTGGGCATGGTTCCTGATTGCTCTCCAGAATGGTTGGATTGGTCCACAACTTTACCAAAATATTTTAGTGTTCCGATTTTCCTACATCTTCAACATTTATCATTTTCCTGTTAGATCATGTTAGCCAATCTGATAGGTGTGATGTGAAACCTCAAAGTTGTTTTAATTTGCATTCCTCTAATCAACAGTGATTTAGAGCATTTTTATATGACTATACATAACTTTAATTTATTCATCTGACAACTGCCTGTCTATATCCATTGACCATTTATAAGTTAGGGGATGGATGACTTGTATTCTTATAAATATGTAAGTTCTATATATATTTTAGAAATGAGTCTTTTATCAAAGACACTGGTAGTAAAAATTGTTTCCCAGCTTTCTACTTTCCTTCTAATCTTGGTTGCATTGGTTTTGCTTGTGAAGCATAATAAATTCTACTACAATCCTTTATTTTTACTCTGTATATGTCTCATTTTAAAATGTTTCTTGTAAACAATATATGGCTAGGTTCTGTTTTGTTAATCTATTTTGCCATCCATTTCCATTTTATGGGTGAATTCATCCCATTCACAGTCAGATTTATAATTACTAGTTGTGCATTTCCCTATATCTTATTCCTCTCTCTCTCTCCTAGCTCTCCTAAAAAGTCTAATTTACTTCTGACTACGGTCTCCCTATCTATACCTCTCTCTAAGAGTAGTTCCCTATTCCTTTGTCCTCTTATTTCTTAATTTACACACACTTCTAAGATTCCCTTCCTTATCCTATCCTCTTACCCTCCTATTTTCTATAAGTTAAGACTTTTATACCCAACTACATGTATACGTTATTTTCTCTTTAACTCAGTTTTAATGAGAACAAGTTTCCTGTACTACTCTCTTTCTACCTCCTCCTTCTCTCCACTATGATAGGTTTTCCATTTAGGCCTCTTTTGTATGAGATAATTTTATTTTATCTTTCTGTTCAATTTTATTTTTTAGGATCATCCTGTCATAATCCACTTAACCTTAAGTCTTCTTCTTATGCATACTCTTTTGAACCAATGTAATGAAAACATTCTTAAGAATTACAATACTGTTTTCCCATGTTTCTCCTGATTTTTGTAGGTCAAATTTTCAGTTGAGTTCTGGTCTTTTCCTCAAGAATACCTGGAAGTCCTTTAGTTAACAAAATATTCATTTTTCTCTTGCGGGACTGCATGGAGCTTTGATGGGTAAGTTATTCATGGGTCAAACTCAATTCTTTTGCTCTTTAGAATATTATATTCCATGCCCTTTAGTCTTTTAACATAGAATCTTGTGTTATCCTGACTGTACTTCCTCAATATTTAAATTGTTTTTTCTAGTTGTTTGTAATATTTTCTCCTTGATCTGGGAGTTTTGAAACTTAGTTACAATATTACAATAGTTTTTCATTTTAAGAGATCGTTCAGGTGGTGATTGGAGGATGTTTTTTTCAATTTATATTTTGTC
Source organism: Potorous gilbertii (assembly GCA_028658325.1). Classification (NCBI taxonomy): domain Eukaryota; kingdom Metazoa; phylum Chordata; class Mammalia; order Diprotodontia; family Potoroidae; genus Potorous; species Potorous gilbertii. The sequence goes on from CM053774.1 coordinate 115,630,221, forward strand.
CTCTAGTTCTAAAACTTTAGGGCAATTTTTCTTTGATTATTTCTTGAAGTGTAGTGTCTCAACTCTTTTTTTTAATTATAACTTTCAGGTAGTCTGACAATTCTTATATCATCTCCCCTTGATCTATTTCCTAGGTCAGTTGTTTTTCTAATGAAATATTTTACATTCTTTTCTGTTTTTTTCCTTTTTCATTTTATTATTTCTTGATGTCTCATGAAGTCATTAGTTTCCCTCAGCCCAATTTCAATATTTAAGGAGTTATTTTTTTCTGTAAGGTTTTGGATATCTTTTTCCAATTGTTGACCTACTTTTCATAATTTGCTTCATTTTCTTGCCCTACCCTTATTTTTTCCCCTGATTTTTCCTCAGTTTCTCTTTTTTCATGTTTAAAGTACTTTTCAAGCTCTTACAAAAACTCTTTTTGGGCTTGTGATCATTTTACATTTTTCTTTGAAGCTTTTGAAATAGCCATTTTGACTTAATTGTCTTCTGAGTTTGAAACTTGACCTCTGTCACCATAGTAACACTCTATGATTGGGTTCTTTGTTGCTTAATCTTTTTTTAATTGCTTATTTTTTGATTGTTAACTTTGCTAGGATCAGGTTCTGCTCCCAAGGTGTAGCAAATAATGTCTCAGGCTGCAGAGTTTTCATGGTTTTGTTCTTTGAGTTCTATCTGAAGGCTTTTGACTTTTGGTTCTTTCAATGTTCTATAATCCAAGGCCAGGTGTGGTCACTGCTCCTCCAGCTTATGCTTTGGTTTGTGGGGGTCTTTAGGTGCTCCTCTCTGCCTCTAAGCCACAACCAGGTCCCCCAACACTGCTGCCAGACAGACACTCTTGCTCTTTGTGGCCCTCAGGTTGCTGATGGTCTCACCTCATCCCTCTGCCCTGGAACCCAAACCAGGGACTCTTATCTATTCTCCTGTGAGGGAACACAAACACAAGAGCCTTGCTCTCCTGTGACTCTACCTGGTGGTGTGTGCTCCCCTTTCCCCAGAGTCACAACCTAAGACTGTGTCTAGTCAGCACACTTTACCCCATGTCCAGTGCCAATGGAGCTCTTCCCCCCATCCCCGCAATCTTCCCCTGATTAGCTGCCCACATATTATTTGTAAGGCAGTCACAGGGCTTGCTATGTGTGGACTCAACAAGGAGGTCAGAGTTTTCCTAACAGCCTCACACATTACATTAGGATGAACAACTTCTTTATCTCAACTTTTAATTTTTCTGCCCCTCTAAAATTTATTTGAGATGTTGTTTTTAAGTTGGGTTGATGGGATTTGGGAAGGCAAGGTAGTTTCCTGGCTTATTCTGCCATTTTCTTACAATTCCCTCTCTTAATGATCATCCAGCACATTTCTTAAGCTCCTTCAGTGCACCAGACATTGTGCCAGGATTGGGGATGTCAAAAATGACACAATACATATTTACAAGGAACTCACATTCTAATTAGGTAAGAAAAAAAAGAAAATTGTAAGTGTAAGGCTGAGGATTTCTATCCTTCCTTCAATTAATATAATCACAGAAGGCACAGACTGCATCAGTGTAGCAATTCATCAAAAATGTGAGCTAGGTGTTTCCTTAATCAATGTAAGAGTTTTTAAAGAGCTTAGATCATTGGATAAAATAGATAACTATAAAAAAGTCTTGACTGACTCAGAGGCAGACACACAGTGATACAATTTTATATGTATAAAATATATAGCCTAGTGGCCAAGGCATTCTAGCCAATCCCATGAGAGGGAATTGCCAGTGGGGAGGAAAGATGCTAGTTCTCCAACCCCTATTAAATAAGTATATGCAAAACAAATACCAAGGGAATAAATAAAAAGGAGGGAAGGCACGAGCATGTGGGAAAATGAAGAAACTCTTGCTCAAATGAGTTGGATCCCTGTGGAACCTCAGAGCGTGATGTCTCAGCCCATGTATCAATCTATTACTAGGCTGATGCTGTTTTCAAATATCTATTCAAATCTGAATTCTGGCTGAATCCTCTCTCTCTTTCCCTCTCTCCTTCCCTCTCCCTCTCTCTTTCTGTCTCCCTTTCTTCCTCTCTCTCTGTCTCTCTGTCTCTGTATCTATGTATGTATGCATGTAAATATATATATATATACACATAGACTTATAAATATATGTATAAATATGCAACTGTGATATAAATGTGTGTATCTCACCAGAAAAGGCAAATTTAAACATGCTTCCAAGACTGGGCCCTCATAAGACATTCCTCTATTACACACACTATGCCCCATTTGTTAATGACAAGTATTACTGACATGGTCATTCATTCATTTGGTGATGTTCAGAAATGATGAAACAAAAGGATTTTTAATATACTCAGTTTCCTACAAAGTTTTGTTGAACTTCATTTTCTATGTCCTTGCATTTTTTCTGTGTTTCTAGTTGACCTGAATGTGTTGCAATTTTTCTTAGCAGTTCATTTGTATACTGCGAAAAAAAAAATCTCATTTTTTTTCTGAATTAATTTAGCTTCTCCTCATCTCTTTCCCATTTTTCACAAGTTGCACAATGCACAGCAGGGAGGAAAACGGTCTTCATTTGAAATGCAAAACTAGTGCCCCCCTTTTTTTCTTGTTCATTGGAAGTACACTCCAGCTTTTAGCCTTCACCAATTGCAGAGCCCTGGCCCAACGCACCGCCTGGGAAAGGATCTTGTATCTCAGTTAGAGACAGAGATTAGTCATTGTCTACCCATGCTACAGGAAACAAGGAAGCAGTTAGGGTATGCAAGAATAGGTGAATACTGGGGCTTCCTGAATAAGGTCAATGGCATTCACCCAGCAAGATGAAAGGTCTGTCCAAAGCTTCAGAACAATTACTTCTGACTTCTGAAGTTCTGTAACTCAAAGAATATGCTAGAATGGTCATTATTTTTTTGAAGTTTTAGTAGCTTTTTTTTTTACCTTTGTACAATAGGGAAAGAGGGAAAGCTACAGAAAGGAAGAGAAGAAGAGAGGAAGGGTGAGAGAGAGAAAGAGAGAGTGAGAAAGAGAGAGAAAGAGAGAGAGAGGGAGAGAAAGAGAGAGGGAGAGACAGAGGGAGAGAAAGAGAGAGGAGAAAGAAAGAGATAGAAAGAGAGAGAAGGAGAGAGAAAGAGGGAGAGATAGACAGAGAGGGAGAGAAGGGGGAGAGAGAGGGAGAGAGAAAGAAGGAGAGACATAGAGAGAGAAAGAGAGAGAGGGAGAGGAGAGAGAGAGAGAAAGAGAGAGGGAGAGACAGAGGGAGGGAGAGACAGAGGGAAGAGAGGAAGGGTGAGAGAGAGAAAGAGAGAGTGAGAAAGAGAGAGAGAGGGAGAGAAAGAGAGAGATAGAAAGAGAGAGGAGAAAGAAAGAGATAGAAAGAGAGAGTGAGAAAGAGAGAGAAAGAGAGAGGGAGAGACAGAGGGAGAGAAAGAGAGAGAGATAGAAAGAGAGAGGAGAAAGAAAGAGATAGAAAGAGAGAGAAGGAGAGAGAAAGAGGGAGAGAGATAGACAGAGAGGGAGAGAAGGGGGAGAGAGGGGGAGAGAGAGAGAGGGAGAGAGAAAGAAGGAGAGACATAGAGAGAGAAAGAGAGAGAGGGAGAGGAGAGAGAGAGAGAAAGAGAGAGGGGGAGAAAGAGAGAAGGAGAGAGAGGGAGAGAGAGAAAGAGAGAGGGAGAGAGAGGGGGAAAGAGAGAGAGAGAGAGACAGAGAGAGAGAGAGAGAGGGAGAGAGAGACAGAGAGAGAGACAGAGACAGAGAAGGAAGAAAGTTTTATGTTAGAAAAATAAGATGATAGCTCTGGAGAATATGCTATTTCATATTAAGTAAAGAACTCCTTCAAGATAAAATAGTTTCTTTACTTGAATTTCTTCCTATACTGAAAGCAAAATTTCAGTTGCTTCAAGCTAATTCATCTTGGGCGAGCATTTTCTTCCTGAGAAGGGCATTAGTTTGTTCGGCTTCATCACTGAATCAGCTTCCAGGTTCTCAGACTACACTTCATTCTGAGCCCTCAAACTGGAAAAGTACAAGTATTGTCCATGCTTATGTCCAGTGAGCAAAAATGTATGGATCATTCTACGCAGACTTTACTAACATTCTCCTGAGATTCTTTTTTTTTTTACATTAGTTTTTTTCAGTGTTCTACAGTCACTACCATATAACTTCGATTCCCCCACACACACTCTCCTTCCCCTCTCCCTCCCCGAGATGGCATACAATTTTACATAGGTTCTACATATACACTCCTATTAAATACATTTTCACTATAGTCATGTTGTGTAGAAGAGTTAAAATGAATAGGAGAAATCATATAACAAATCAAAACATAATACAAAAGAAAATGACCTTCTACATTCTGCGATTGAATTCCGTAGTTGTTTCTCTGGATGTGGAAGGCATTTTGTCTTAAAAGACCATTGGGATATTTTTTAAGTCCTTGTATTGCAATGAAGTTCCAAGTTTACTAGAAAAATTTCTCACACACTGTGGTCGTTGCTGTGTACAAAGTTCTCCTGGTTCCGCTCCTTTCACTCAGCATCAGTTCGTATAAGTCTTTCCAGGCTTCTCTGAAGTCTTCCTGTTCATCATTTCTCATAGCCCAATAGTACTCCATTACATTCATATCCCACAACTTGTTCAGCCATTCCCTGATTGATGGGCATCCCCTTCACTTCCAGTTTTTGGTCACCACAAAGAGTGCTGCTATAAGTATTTTTGTATATGTGGGTCCCTTTCCCATTTTTATAATCTCTTCGGGATACAGTCCTAGTACCAATATTACTGGGTCAAAGGGTATTCACATTTTTGTAGCCCTTTAGGCATAGTCCTAAAACACTCTCCAGAGTGGTTGGATCAGCTGAGAATCTATCAGTTTTAGAAGGATGACATTATTCACATCTTTGACTAATTTACTTTCCAAGTATTTTATTACCTTCAGTAACTGTTTAATCCCATCTTATTGGCTTGGTATTTATGATGTAGCTCCCTAACTTAAGTCAATAAAGTACAATAAGAACAAGACGGTTTCTCTATAAGTCAGGAAATTTCACTTCCTTTAACCATTCCTCTCATCGTTGTTCAGCCATGTCTGACTCTTTGTGACCCCATTTGGGGTTTTCCTGGCAGAGATATTGGAGTAGTTTGCCATTTCCTTCTCCAACTCATTTTACAGATGAGGAAACTGAAGCAAACAGGGTTTGGTGACTTGCTGGGGGTCACACTACTAGTAAGCATCGAAGGCCAGATTTGAGCTCAGAAAGATGAATCTCCCCGATTTCAGTCCTGGCTCTCTATCCTCTGTACCACCCAGCAGCCCTCTACCATTCCTCATCACTGTTAAGCAATGCCAGTCATCTTTTGAATTTGACCCCATTTGTCCCAGAGGAGAAGATATAAATACTACTAATCTCTCCCCATGACAGAAAAAAAGGCAAAACTAAAAACTTAGGGGAGTCAGTACTATTCACTTTTTAAATAAACTATTTATTTAACATTTCCATTGAATCTATGCTTATGGTAAGTCAGTAGTATTAGGCTGGCTACATAGTGATGAATGGGGAGTGGAGAGTGTCATGGCAACCCATGAAATAAATAAGTCAAAAAATGTGTCACTCAGTCCTCTATAGCTCCCATCTACTTCTGCTGGGATGGTGGCCAAGTAGCAGGAAAGGAGGCACCATCCACCATCATCAGTTAGCCTAGACATAGAAGAACATAGATGAAGTGGTTGCCACACTGCTTACTACCTTCAAATATGAAATATGTAAGCTGGAAGTTAAATAGTTTTTACATGGAAACTAAAAGTCCTAAAATATTATTTATTACTCAGTCTCATTCGAATTTGTAAATGTAACATAATAAGTTGGCTTATGACTTGTAAAAATTGAAATAACGAAAATGATTAAAATCATTTGAAATTTTCAATAATCATTTTTATTGTCTACTTTTTCATTATTCTTATTTTTTATTTCCATGAACTTAAATTCATCAATAAGCATGAACATCTCCTTATAAAGGAACACCAGAGTAGGTTGATTGAATAAGACACCATTAAATATCTATTCTTTATTGCTTATTTTTTAAGTATATATTCACTTTAATAGGGTATTCCTGACACTGCCATGCTTATCTGCATCCACCTTTTGAACTGTTGCCTCATCCTGGGTCGTGTCCAGTCATCCTGATGAATATCTGGTCACTGGATTCAGATGGCTCTGGAGGAGCAGTGAGGTTGGTAATAAAGGATGAACACATACCCTGAAAGAAAAATAAAAATTATCCTTTGTAACCAGTAAATATATATAAACAAAACAAATCCACATCTTAACCAGGATTGAAAAATTAGTATCTTCTATATCTTCAGTCCATCTGTGGGTTTGTCCTTCTTTGCCAAAGAAGACCATGCCATCAGAGAAATAATGACATGACTTGCACTTGACTTTGTTTTGAGTGAGGGAGAGCTGTGCAGGTCACCAGCCTTACTTCTCCTCCAGAGCCATTTGAATCCAATGATCTGATATTCTTCAGGATGAGAGCAGATGACCAAGGATGACTTGCCCAAGGTCACACAGCTAGTGAGTGTCAAGTATCTAGGGTGATATTTGAACTCAGGTCCTCCTGACTCCTGCACTGGTGCTCTATCCACTGTACCACCTAGCTGCCCCTCAGTCCATCACTTCTCTGCCAAAGGATGAGAAACATGAAATTTTAGCAGTCTTACAGACTCAAGACTGATCCTTGATCATATTGATTTGAGCAAAAAATATTGATCATATTTCTTGTCTTTGATAGCTACTTTCTTTTATGATGTTGGAGTGACTACATGGCAAACTAGATAGAGAACTGGGGCTACAGTCAGGAAGACTCATCTTCCCAAGTTCAAATCTGACTTCAGTCACTTTGGAGCTATGTGACTCTGGACAAGTCATTTTTAATGCAGATTGCCTCAGTTTCCTTATCTGTCAAATGATCTGGAGAAGGACATGACAAATCATTCCAGTATCTTTACTAAGGAAATGCCAAATGAACTCATGAAGAGTCGAACACGACTGAACATGACTCAACTACAACAACATGGTTCTGCTCACTTTACTGTGCATTGTTTTACAGAAGTCCTTTCACATTCTCTAAATCTTTCTCTCTCATCATTTCTTATCATTCACTAATAATCCAATTTTTTTCAGCTGTTCCCCAAATGGTAGGTACTCTCTTTCTAGTTCTTTCCTACTATGAAGAATGTTAGTTAAAAATATTATTGTACATATGGGTCCTTTTCCTCTTTCTTTGATCTCTTTGGGAGTATAGACCTAGAAGTGGTATCTCTAGGGCAAAGAATGAATACAGTTTAGAGATTAAGGAGTGTAGTTCTAATTGTTTTCCTGAACAGTGAGATCAGTTCCTAGATGCCCTCATGTATTCATTAGTCTTCCTATCCTCCCCCAGCCCTACCAACAATGATCTTTCTCCTTTTATGTCATATTTATCATTTTGATGAGTAAAGTATAATCTTAAAATTGTTTAAATTTATACTTTTCCTGTTATTAGTGTTATTAATTTAATGTTGCCCCTCTCTAATATTATCAGCTTCAGCCCCTATTGGTTGTGCTCCACTTCTCTGTTGGGTACCAAATAAGTATCTGTTACCAGTTCCATTTAATCACTTAACAAATTAACTTTTACAATTATTTATTCATTTTAAATATATAACAAGAACAAAGGCACCAATATTTCTCCCCCACATCTTAGGAGCACATTTTCCTCTATCATGTCTCAGTCTTTGGGGAGAGTGGGATCAGGTTTAGCTCAGTGACCACGTAACATGGATCTTTCAACTTTATGCCAAATAACAGATTGACTACCATGTGAATCCTGGTCTTCGTCATCCTGGGCTAAATCCTAAAGGTTACTTAGAAGAGCTTCAGTAATGAGAGGGTTGCAAAAACCTAGATCCTGGAATGACAGGAAGTCATTCTCATTTCACTTAAAATGAAAAAAAAAACCACAACAAATGTTGAGATGGTAAAGAACCCAGCCCTGTATTCACTGTGCCAAAAAGCCAATCTTTCCTCTCACTTCACAATATTTACTCTTACTAAACATCATCAATGAATGAGTCAAAAGGATCAGCCAAAAACACAAAGAGAAAATCACCAAAAAGGCTAGACCACAGCTAATTCAGATCTTTTTGGATATGACTCAGTTTGGCTATTCAGCGAATCAAAAAAAGTCTTCTAACCACAAGGTTAGCAGACAAGAACCAGGTACAAAATGTCTATACATGCTCCACCTCTTCAGTCTCTAAAGGTCCGTCCTCTCCATCACTATGTGTCTCCCAGAAGTAGACTTACCCATGGGGAGAGACTGTCAGAGGCACTCTGTACATTCGCCAAACTTCCTTACACCTGTGGTCTTAATTCATTGGCCTATTCTTTCTTTCTTATGTTGGTAAAACCACTCAGAGGAAAATGTTCCCCGAAGCATTGTTTTGGCTCCATCTCAAAAGTCTTGTGACTTTAATATTTACATATTGCCTCAGTTATCATCTTCTTTGATTAAATTATCTTTTGTTCTATGGTTTCTCCTTTGACTCACATATTCTTTAGCATTAAACAATTTATTCTTCACTTAAGGTTAAATCTTTTCTTCAAATGTTTTTTATTTATTATAATTTTTATTGAATTGTAGTCAGTAAAGGATGAGTTTAATATCTCTTTATCTGTTTGTCCCTTGTTTGGTCATGAGTTTTTCTTCTATCCATAAATCTGACAGGTAATTTTTTCCCTATTTCTCTAAATTATTTATGATGTGACCTATATAATCTAGGTCATATTATCCATTTGGAAATCATCTTGGTATAAGGTATGAGATGTTACTCTAAATCAATTTGCTTGTTCAATGCCATACCAACTAAACTATGAAAAGATTAATTTGTAGAACTAGAAAAAATAATGAAACTCATATGGAGGCAAAAAATGTAAAAAAAAATGCTAAGGGAGATAATGTAGAGAAAGTGGGAATGAAGGGAGTCCAGCAGTGCCAAATCTCAAGTTGTACTACAAAGGAGTAATTCTCAAAACAACTTATTACTGGTTAAAAATTAGAGAGACCAATTAGTGAAACACATGAGGTCTACAACATACAAAAGTAAATGTATCTACAAATCCAGAGTTTAAAATATAAAAATGTCCCAGTCAATAGAATAAGGGCTTACTTTTTGATGAAAAACAAAATGTTGGAAAAATTGAACAGAAATACAGAACAAAATATTTTGATAAAGATAATTTTACCTTTATTGAGTATCTCCAAAGGATACATGATGTGAAATTGGATCCAAGATCACATAGCCTTAATGGATTTGCTCCCCAGGGGGCTTCATGTCTTCAAACTTTGGGTTTTCCCAGATTTTTCCTCCTTCAGCCTTGTTTGGAAGACAATATTAAAAGCTATCTAAGTTATTAGCTAATCAATAGATGTTGACAACCAGGATTAATCTTTCCATTACAGTCACCAGTGTCAAATATCAAGTTAATCTAGAGAATTTTGACAGGGCAACAAAGGATTCTACCATAAAATGAATATGAAATAGGCCTCTTTGAGAGGTCTGCAGAGAGTATTCTTTTAATATATAACTTGACCAAAAAGCCAAATACTGTGTTAGATATTGTCAAAACATCACAAGTGAAACCTTCCTGATAAGTGGAAGAGGAATAAAGAATTACATAATTCTGATCTAAAGTCAAATATATAACTACCTTTTTTAAACCACATCTATAGTAAACATAGAATGAATATCAATGGAATTATTGAGTTTTTACATTTATACTGTGGATTAATTATCATGTCATACATAATTCATGACAGTGCAATTTGATTGCCATACCATGTGGACAAACCTGTGTCACATTCTTTCCCCCTTGGATGAATAATTTAACATTCACATTATATCAGTTCATGGCATCTCTAGCGCTGGACAGGGTTTAAGAGGGAAAGCATCCCAGACAAGTACAGATGGGAGAGAAGAAAAAAAACCACTCATTCCTTTAATTTTCTATCTCCAGTCATAACCAAGGCTTGCATTTATTCTCTGAAAAGGTCTAGCCTCAGATGCTCAGCTGTGTGACCCTGGGCAAGTCATTTAACTCTGTTTGCCTCAGTCCTCATCTGTCAAATGAGTTTGAGAAGGAAATGGTAAATCACTCCAATATTTCTGCCAAGAAAACACCAAATATGATCACACAAAGTCAGAGATGACTGAAACAACTGACTACAAATGTGATCATTTGTGCTCATTTTAGTGCAATTTAGGTTAAAAGACTCCAATATCTCTTTCAAATCTGTGCACTTGATTTTTTTTTAAAGAAAATGCTTCACATTTATTCTAATTCTCAGTCATAAGAAAAGGAGTAAATTAGACCTAGTATGAGGAATATTCGGATGCTCATCTCTTGAGTATTTTCTTTCCCCCCCTTTTTTGTCTTTCCTCTTAGTCCACTTAAAAAAGTGCCCTCATTAGCACTTCCATTTAAGATTAGATAGGAAATATTACATGAGTTAAAAGCAAAGCTTGTCCACAAAGTCATTTACTTATGGTTCAGTGAAAAGTTTGGTAGAAGTTTGAAAGTTTGGGGAAAAAAATATTATTTACTTACGGTTCTGTGTAAAGGAGAAAAGTTTGAAAGTTTGGACAAAAATAAATATTTTAGATCATCTGTAAATTCCATTTGTTTCATATTAACAAAGATAAGTGGGAGATGGCATTAAGCCACTAGTAACACAAGACCCAAGACTTTCTCTTTGAATCATTGGAGCGTTATTGTCTCCTTATAATAGTTAAACAGAGGCACAGAGGCTATAAGTAACAACGTAGGAATTCTGTGGTCTGGCATTCTGGCCATGAAAACAAACCGTCTCATATCAAGAAGATAATTGTGGGAAATTTTAGAAAAGTAGGACCCCACAGGAAACACTGAATAAAAACAAATCCCAGAATGTTATTGTTGCTAGAGCCAGAAAAGGTGTATGTTTGGGAAATGTTTAAATAAGTTGTAATGCATGTTTCTAGGTGTTTTATAAAGCTTCAAAGTACTTTAAAATACTTTCAAATGTCATTGACTTTCTGTGGAAAATAATCTGAAATGTTTTTCAAGGAAGTTAAAATTTGGATCTCAGAAAATATGATTTTGAAAATCATGTTACACAATAGTAGAAAGTGAAAATACATTATACATTGTTTCAAATTTTATGGTGACACACATCTAGATTCTAAGTGTCCTGGGAGCAGGGATTGTCTTTAGCCTCTCTTTGTATCCCCAGTGTTTAGCACAGCATCTGGTACATAGTAGGCATTTGCTAAATATTTAGTGATTGATTGAGAAATAATTTGTCCCAAAGAGATTTCTTTTTGCCCAAACATGTGGTTTCATCAGTGTGGCAGATGCACCCCAAAGCAGGTCAACATTCTGTAATTTATTGTTTTAGTGAATTGCCTGGACAACTGAAAAGTTAAATGACTTGATCGTGGTCATACAACCAGCACGTATCAAATTCTTCCTAGGTCCATGGCCAGCCCTTCAATCACTATACAATGTTACCTCTTTCCAAGTTATGAAGCACAAAATATATCTTTGGGACACAAAAGGAACAGGGAGAGTTAAGACCTCATGATAATTTTGCTTAAATTCAGGTTTACAAAATGCAGGTTACAATATGTGATAACATTTATAGCAAAATAAGGAAATTTTTGTTGTTGTTCAGTTAAGTCCAATTCTCTCTGACCCATTTGGTGTTTTCTTGGCACAGATACTGGAGTGGTTTGCCATTTCCTCATTTTACAGAAGAGGAAACTAAGGCAAACAGGATTAAGTGACTTGACCAGAATAATATAGCTAACAAGTGTCTAAGGTCAGATTTGCACTCATGAAGATTAGGGTATTCTATCTTCTGCACCACTTAGCTATCTTCAAAATTAAGAGAAATAGATTGAAAGAATTTTCTAATAGTAAAGAATTCAATAGGGAATAAGCAGATATTTCCAAGTGATACTCTGCACCATTTTCTTCATCATTGTGCAGTTGTCTAAAAGATATAGCACATACAACATTTCATTTTGCTTATTATTTTTTGATTATGAGAAAAGCATTTGATTTGGTAAGGCAAAATGCTACCCCAAAAGTCTTTTTCCAACGAAGTGTCCCCAATCCATGTGTCAAAATCATTCAACCTCCCTTGAAAGAAAAAAATATAATGTCTGTTCAATAACCTTCAGATCATAACCTTAAAGGGAAGCATAAAACAGAGAGATACGCTCTCACCAAAGGTGTTGGACATTGTATCAGAGGAAATCAAGGACTGAGTTCAAGTTAAGGAGAAGTTCCCTGTCTATAGTGAGGGTCCCTGGATGCTTCTGCTTGTGGATGATACCATGATGATTACATAAATTTGCAGAACATTGCAGAAGGTCTTGGAGGAAATCTTTAATCTCCCTAAAGAGTTTGATCTGATCATGTATACAAGAAAAATCAAGTGAATTGAAGAATATAGTTTTTGGGAGGCTATAACATGAAATCAGATGAACAGCATATATCTTGCTATAAAGAGTTTTTTGGTGATAGAGAAGCTCAAGATAAAAATCTGAAGGAAAAGAATGATTCCAAAACTTCTGTAAGTCAAGTCTCAAAGAAAAATGTAGGTTGGGCATACATCTAACCAGAATTCCTGGAAGTGTTAAAGCAAAAGTTAAAAAAAAAGATCCAAAAATCATTTTAAAAATCAAATAAGAATAATGTAGGGGGAAAACAAGGAAAGTAAAAGCAGTTACAAAACAAAGAAATTAAAAGAAAATTAACAACTTGGAATGACAGAGAAAGATATGTGCTATTGTCAGCAAAGGCAGCCAGGTGGTGCCGTAGATAGAGTGCTCAATCTGGAGTCAGAAAGACCTGAGTTTAAATCAAGCTTCAGATACTTACTAGTTGTGTGACCCTAGACAAGTCTCTTAATCCAGTTTGCCTCTTCATCTGTAATATAAGCCAGAGAAGGAAATAGCTAACCACTCCAGTATCTTTGCCAGAAAAACTCCAAAAGAGATCATGAAGAGTCAGACAAGACTGAAAATGACTAAACAGCAACATATGTGTAGAATCTGGAAAACCACACAGTGCTATATAAACATGTGCCTATTAAATGAGTTTATATTGCTGTCCTTCATTTATGATAGTGACCCAAAGTGTTCCAAGGAGTTGAGGATGCTAATCTGTGACCAGAAATCTTCTACAGAATATACTTTTGACACCATGCTCACGAAGATGGTCTCAGTGGCCACAACTGTCTAAGGTTAGGCATGCTGGGACCCTGAAATAGCAACACACCAGTCCTGCCTCAATTGAATTCAACTCAAACCTTCTTTCAGACAAAGACAAGGTTTCTTTCACCAGTCAGGGTAAGCATGACTCTAAAATTCCCAACATTGACCAGACTAAATCTGAACCACTGGTCAGATGCTTAAGGAGCACCTTAATGGAGGCAAGATGGATCCTTTAATTCAGAGGACTGTGGGAGCAGAGAAGGGGTTTAAATGGAATTAAGGAGTGGTGGTCTAGGGTGGGGCCAGGGGCAGTCAATAAAAAGGGCAGTTAATTAACTAGGAAAGAACAATTGTCCCAGGGACCTGGGCCACAAGGGAAAGTCCAGGGCTTTTCCTTTTTGGGTTCAGATCCCATTCCCATTGCAAACACTACATTAACAGTTTGAAATTTTTACTCATATCAAGTCAACAAGCATGTATTAAACACTGTATGCCAGACACTGTGCAGAGCTCAGAGGATAGAAATACAAACAAAAGTTGTAGCCCCTGTCTTCAGGAGTGCACATTCTAATGAGGGAAGAAAAGACATTAAAGGGAATGAAAAAGCAAAGGACAGGAGGTGGGGAGCAGGAAGAAGGTACATGGTGGCAAAGTATGTTGTTATCCCCATTTGACAGCTGAGAAAATTGAGGCAGAGGTTAGATGACTTGTCAAGGCTCACACAACTTGTAAGTGTTTGAGGCCAAACTTGAACTCAGATCTTCTAACACCTGTCCCAGCTCTCTATCTACTGTTCCCACTAGATGTTCTGCTCCTAACTCTCCATACTTTGCCACCCTGCCCTCCTATGTGCAAAGCACTCTGCTAGGTGCTTTAGAAATACCTCAGTTGATCCTCAGGGTGAGAAGGCAGATGAGGCAAGACTGACAAACTATGTGCACAGTCCGCTCAGAACCTTTCACTCCAGACAGAGGTTGCCGAGAATTCCTATTTGTAGGACAGCTCTCCATACCCATTTATTTCTCAGCTCTTTACACTTAAACTGAATTATCTAATGATGTGCTTTCCTTTGCCTGGGCTGTCATTCTATCTGAAACTTTATCAAAATAAGAGAAAGCAAATCCAAGGTATTTTTACTCAATATGTATCCTCATCCCCAGTGGAGCAGGGAACAGTGCTTACAAAAGGGTCCCACACAATATTCTCTGTGTGTGTTCAAGGTCCCTTGAGAAAGCTAATCTGACTGACCTGGTTCCCAAAGTTCAGAGATCTGTATTTACTCGCTGCTCTGGGGCCAAGTTTCAAAATGCCAGGCCCAAGGATTTGTCTGCAATGATTACTCCTTCGTCAGTTTGTTCAGAGGCATGGAAACCTGAAGTCACGAGCCCCATTATTTCATTCTCTATAATCCAGCCTGTTCTCCCTTTGACATTTGAAATGCTAATCAACTTAAAAGTATGTCCCCTTTGAGTCATGTGGTGAACATTAACATGCTGCAACACCCGGGGAGAAAGACATTTCATTTTGCCAAATGCTTTATGAAATTTTAATTTACAAAGAAAATCAACTACAAAGCATATTCAATTCATACATTAAAAAGGAGAACTAGCATTCCTTAGTAAGCTCTTGAAACAACGCGAAAGTCCAGTGAGATGACTTTTTTAGTGGCCCAGAGCCAAAGGAAGCTAGCAAGGACTGAGCTTAAGGAATAGAACTCTACAGGGAAAGACAGGGTTTGCTTAGCTGTAAGTTCATAGGATAGTTCATTAGTAAAGCCCCATAGTATGAGTACTCCAATATTTCATCTGTGATTTCATTTCTTTGAGCTATTACTCCAAAGATGCCACTCATAATTCATCCATACCTACCCATCTCATCTTGTTCCCAACCCTGTCACATAAATTTGCCACAAAGGGTCCACCCAATATGCTGGGTGCTTTCCTTGACTTTTTTGTACTTCGTATAGATGCCTGCTACATAGTGAGGTGGTGCAGTGGATAGAGTGCTGGTTCTGGAGTCTGGAAGATGTGAATTCAAAGCTGATCTCAGACCCAAATTGTGTGACCCTAGGCAAGTCACTTAACCTTTGTCTCAAGTTCTAAATCTATAAAATGGAAATAACTACTACCTATGGCTGTTATGAGAGCCAAGTGAGATAGTATTGATAAAGTGCTTAGCAGAGGGCTTGGCACATAGTTGGTGTTTAATAAGTGCGTGTACAACTTCCTCTTCTCTTCCTTTCTATCTATTGTCCCTTACTCTTGCAATGTAGTCGGGAGATCTTTTTTTAAATTTTATTTTTCATTCATGATGTATTGTATCCCAGGTCAGAAGAGTCTAGTCCTACCATCCACATAGGAAAAAGTTAAGTGTATGGAGAATGTATGTGTAGTTGAATAGACAACCTCTAGTGATGATGTCATGAGAGATAGACAAACAGACGGATGGATGGATGGATGGATGAATGGATGTATGGATAGAGAAATATAGAGATAGATGTATATATACACAAACCTCTTAGAGATGTATATACAAAGGACAACAGAAAAGTATATGGTGGGCATAAGCAACACATTACATATAAATATAGTGTAGAAAAAATTCAAGGTTATTAATTTCATGTGTTTTTATTTGTTTTGTGAAAAAAAGAAGTGTGTCAATCCTTTTCTTGGCAAATTAAATATCAATAACCAGATTTTAATGGAAAGCAGCTGCTTCTCCCATGAAAATGGTGTTATGTTCTTTTATATAAACATGCCTTTCTGTGGTAAAGGATTAATTCTGCAATCTTCTGTCTGTTTACTTCTTCTACACCAATGAATCAATTAACCAGCATTTGTCATGTGTCTGGTATGTGCCAGGCATTGTACTAATTGGACAACTAGGTGACCATTTGGATAAAGCACCAGGCCTGGAGTCAGGAAGACTCATTTTCCTGAGGTCAAATATGGCCTCAGACATTTACTAGTTGTGTGACCCCGGGCAAGTCACTTAACTCTGCCTCAGTTCCTCATCTGTCACATGAATGGCAAATCATTGTAGTATAACTGCCAAGAAACTCCCAACTGAGGTCACAAAGAGCTATCCATGACTGAAACAACCAAACAAGAAATGTGCCATGCATTGTGCTAAATTCTGCAGATGAAAATAAAGGTGAAAATGATCTGTACTCTTAAGGAATTTATGGGGAGGAACCACATGTAAACAAATGGGTACTAACAAGATATATCTAGGTAAATGGATGATAACTTTGGAAGGGAAGGCATTGGTATCTGGGAGAAGCAGGGAAAGCCTCTTAAAGAAGGCAGCGCTAGAGCTAAATCTTACAGGAAGCCAGGAATTCTAAGATGTAGAGACTGAGGAAGGAAAACTTTCCAAGAAAAGTTGACAGTCGGAAGTATAGTCCGAAGATAGAACATCATGTGTGAGAATCTGAGTTAGACTAGATGTCCACCAAGGTCCCTTTCAGTTCTCTGAGAACAGCAAGTCCACCACTATGACTAGACTACAATCAATCAACCAAAAACCAATTATTAACTACCTACTATGTGCCAAGTGCTGGAGGCTCTGTGCTTAGAGTATGTGGAGGGACTGGAACATGAGTTAATCAGAAAGACCGGAAATGACCAGGTGATGAAGTCAGCAAGTCAACAAACATCTAAGTGCCTACTATGAACCACACATTGTGTTAAGCATTAAAGATACAACAAAAAGCAAGGAGTCTTTGTCCTCAAGAAGCTCACAGTCTAATGGGGATGATAACATGCAAACAACCATTTACTAATAAGCTATACAGGATATAGCTTTATACAGGATATATTTATACAGGATAAACTGGAGGTAACCAATGGAGCAAAGGCACTAGCATCAAGAGGGAGGGAGAAAGACTTTGTGTAGAAGGTAGGATTGTAGCTGACATTTGAAGGAAGCCAGGGAAGCCAGGAGGCAAAGATAAAGAGGCAGAGAACCCCTAACAGGGGAGTAGGGAGAGAGGGAGGTAGCCAGTGCAGTTGTGAAGAGGAGTTTATATTTGATCCTAGAGGTAAAGGAGTTATTGGAATTTGTTGAGTAGGAAACCAACATAGACTTCATTTTAGGAAAATCACATTTTATGAAATGGGAATAATTCTAACACTTCCCAGCATTATTGTGAGGACCAGATGAGATAGTGTATATGTTTGCAAATCTTAAAGAACTGCATAAATACTGTTTACTACCATCATCATCTTTACTACTATTGCTGCTACTACCACCACCACCACAACTAACTACCACTGTTAACACCACCGCCACCACCCTTAGTACTACTGTGACTACCACTGCTGTTAGTACTAATATTACCACCACCACAACTAACTACCACTGTTAACACCACCGCCACCACCCTTAGTACTACTGTGACTACCACTGCTGCTAGTACTAATACTATCACCACTACTACTACTACTACTAACTACCCCTACCACTACTACTAATACCACCACCACCACTACCATTCCTCCTCCTCCTCCTCCCCCTACTACTACTACCACTATACTACTACAACCACCATCACCACCACACTACTTCAGCAGCTGAACAGAGGAGAGTTTGGAGTGAAAAGAAACTTAGAGCAGAAGGATCAAGTAGGAGGCTATAGCAATAGCCAAATGTTGAGATCCTCAACTGAGATGGTGGTTGTATAAGTAAAAAAAAAGAGGATAGTTGAAGGGTTAGGGCATGTAGGGTTACAAATGGTTCAAAGGCATGTGTACATTTTTTTCTATATTGCAAATGTCATGTTTAACATGTATCCTTAGAGAACTTCAGTTCATAAATTTGTATGTTTAGCTGTAAATTACAATAAGACAGAAACCATCTGTCATATTTTTGCAACATGAAACAAATAGAACAGATTCAAAGTTCCACTGGAAAAGGGGCATGGGACCACAAGTATATCCCCTGCTCTCCATGCACATAGCCGCCATCTTGGTATAGGTTATCTATCATCCCCCTCATGCCTGGATGATTTTCAAAGCCTTCTGGATGTTCCTGCTGCTTCAGACTTCTCCCCACTTCAATCTTTTCTCCACTCAATTGCCTGAGTAAACATAGGTCATATCACTTTAAGATACCTTAGTTCCTCTAAAAGTACTTGAATATAACTAGGCTTTGGACATAAGGCAGTTTTTATTTAATTGAATAAAAATGGAAAATGGACTCTGAGCCTGTCAACAGCCAGGGAGAACTCCTGTCTCCTCACCAGAGAGCATCAAGCAACTCTCCTCTCTCATGGGACCCACTTTCCCTCCCATCCTGTTTAGTTCATAATGCTTACAGTACCAGTCACGCAATAGGTCCCAGCTTTTTCTTGGTACACATAGTTCCTTGCCAAGCTGATTCTCCTTTCCCTTTAGGGGTATGCGGGGGTTATAACCTAAAAATCTTCTTCTACTTTCAAGTAAGGATGGAAGTCTGTCTCCTCTCCTACTTCTCTTATTTGGATTCTAAGTTCCTTTCCTCTTTTCTTGAGGGTCTCTCACTCCCTATACCTATCAAATAGTAATCCTTAGGCATGAGTGATTGTCTAGAGACACTACAGCCTCTCTTCTAGTCGCTTATTTGAACGACTCTGTTTTTTTTTATCCTCTGGGGATGGGAGGGTCTCTGGGGGGTGGGGTGGGGTTGTATCTCTTCTATGCGTTTCCCCTACTAGATCTTTTCTTTTTTTGAAAGCTCATCCCTAAGGCTCCATTCAAATGTGTCACCAATTAAGGTGGCATTAACCCAGTGATCCTCAGTGCCGCTGCTGTCCAGACAAAGGCCACAATTAGATAATCATGACCCAGAACAAACAGAGTCGTATCTTGTTTGGAAATGTCCAACTTCTTCGGGAGATAGCAAAGGAGAGAGGACTAGGCTGTATTTCTATTACATATTTATATGAGAATGACAGTTGGGTGTAGAGTGCATTTATATGCATATGAACCACTTGTCAATTCCATCACTATTTCCAGGACAAAGTAGAATGAAAGGAGGGAAAAAGTACCTATCAATTGGACAAACTTCTGTAGGGAAACTGAGTCATCTCTAATAACTCAACTAAATGTTTTTAAATGATAGGAATTTCACTGAGGGAGGGAGATCCCAGGTGAAAAAGCTCATCTACAGTGCCTTAGTACCAAGAAGATTTTGACTAGCCAGAGTTTGCAAATGCGTCGTGAGCAAGAGTGGAACCCAGGTCCCCCTGGTTTTGAAGAGAGTTCTCTACCCACTGTGCCAACCTACCTCTTAAATATTTTCAATCTAAAGAGAGCACAGGGGCAAAGAACAGAAATCAACCCATGAATCCATTTAGTATCACTATCCCGTTTCCTGCTTACAAAGAATGGATTTATTTCATTTCTTTGAGGACAGCTTATGTTTGTCTCTGTGCTTTCAGTCTCTTTGAGCAACTCTATTCTGAAATCTTTAGCAAAATGACTATGTAAACAAAGACTTCCCAGAGAAGGTCACTGGCCTCCTCCAAGTGTAATCCAGAAAATGCAGTTCTCCAGGGTCAGGCAAGCAGAAAAAAAAAAAAAGAGACCATGGTTTGATCAATAACACCACCAGATGTAAAGAGACTTATCTTGTAATCTGGAGTAAAAAGGACTATTTGAGGTACAATGGGAGACGAGGTGAAGGTCATGGGAAGCAAGGCTTGTATTTGCTTTGCATGGCACCCTTAATATTTTTAAAGATATTTAAAGCTTTTAATATGAGGATCCAGTTCAGTTCGAATCAGCACTGCTCATCAAATTTATTGTTTGAAATGAAAAATGATCTCTACAGGATTAAAAAAGAGATAGGGAACATTGCCACTCTGTGGGAGGCAGAGCAGGGAGGGCCGAGAGCTGAGCCTCCGCCACTTCCAAATCTCTTGGGCTATTTTTAAACTCAAAGCCTCAAAAACAATTTATCTGTACATGGCAGTTTGAAAAATATGCAATGAGCACAGGTCTAAAGTCAAGGGGAAAGCTATAACAAACCCCTTGGATTTTGGCATGTTAATCTACTTGTTCCTGACTAGCTATTACAATAAAACTACATCAAGGGAACTTTATAACATGTAGCCCCTCTCTCAGCCAAACTGAGTGGGGAAGGGGCAGCTCTGTGCTGGGTGCTATCTTCAGACTGATTGGTGGCGAGGAGGACACCACCTTATGGCATTACACGAGGGACAGAGATTGAGAAGGAGCTTTGGAGAGGATACTCTACTTCTGCTTCAAGAGATGGCATCCAGGCTTCAGACTTTCTTGACATCTAGAGAGACAGATAGAGGGAGATAAAGAGACACAGAGATAGAGACAGAGAGACAGAAATAGACAGAGGGAGGAGAGAGACAGAGAGACAGACAGAGAGAGACAAACAGATTTTGGAAGGCAGATATAGAGGCAAAGCTGGCTCCTCAGTATGTCCCTGATTTCCAGTTTGCCTCTCTAGAGGCTTCAGGGAACTTCTCTTTGAATGATATCCCAGCTCAACCAAGAAAGAGGCCCCAGTCCCATCCAAGGAGAAATTCGTCAGTCTCTAGAGTGTCAAGCTGGAATTCATATGAAGGAATTGTCTTTGCCTATGTGTCTGCCTACTACAATTTCTCTCTCTCCCCTCCCCTCTCCTCCCCTCCCCTGCCCTCTCCTCCCCTCTCCTCTCCTCTCTTCTCCTCTTCTCTCTCTTCTCCTCCTCTCTGTCTTTCTCACTCTCTCTCTCCCTCTATGCTTGTCTCTCTCTGTCTCTTTGCCTGTGTCTGTCTGTCTCTGCCTGCCTGTGTCTCTATCTTTCTCTGTGTGTATCTCTCCCCCTCTCTCTTCTCTCTCCTTTTTCCTCTCTTTTCCTCTCTTCCTGCCTCTATCTTTCTGTCTCTTTTTGTCTCCCTCTGTCTCTGTCTCTGTGTGTCTCTGTCTCTACTTCTCTCTGTCTCTTGGTTTCTGTCTCTCTCTCTCTCTCTCTCTCTCTCTCCCCCACCCACCCCTCCTTGCCCCCAAGTAGCTCAAGGAAATCCCCAAGAGAATTTGGAGCCCTAAGTGCCAGCTTTTGGAACAGGAATGGAGAGAGCCTCTCCTCTGCAAAGCTCTCACACCAGTTCCTCCCCTCATTCGTTCCGGTTTGTATCACTATTCTCTTTACCATCTATAATTATGTGTGGTTCCCGTTCTTACATAAGAAACAGGTCCTATTTCTCTAGGAAAGAAAGACATTTCAGCCCCAGCTAATGAACCCATCATTCTTCCAGAGGATGATGCCTCAGAACTTAAGTTTAGTCCAATAGTAGAAATGCACTGCCTCCACCCCCACCCTCTAGTTAATGAAGCTATAGAAACTTTAAATTTCATCAGAGCATGAGTGACATTCAATCTCTACAAGAAATATTAAAAGAAAAGGAGGCAAGATATAAAGAAGCAAGGGGAGACTGAAAAATGAAAAATTCATGCTCTATCCAAAACTATTTAAAATTCTAGCAGAAATTTTTAGCAGAAAATAGCAGCTAAATCCTAGTGGGATTCAGCAACCGTTAAAGCAATGATCCTGGATTGGACAGCCCAACACTTCCTTTGGTTTCAACTCCAATAGTTAAGTGACTTGTCCAGGGTCACACAGTAACTGTCTTCCTGACTTCAGGCCTGGTGTTCTATTCACTATGTCAACTAGCTGCCTATATTATATGTGTGTGGTGTGTATGTGTATGCGTATGTGTTATATATATATGTATATGCATATATATGTGTAGGTGTGTGTATTTTATATATATATGTATGTGTGTATGTGAGTGCGTATATGTGTATATACATATTATTTTTAGTTGCATTTAGTTGAACCAACCAAGGAAACATAACTAGCAGAAAACAACCCACTGTGCATTGCACCACCAGGTGTTCTATTTATAGATAGGTCTGGCTTTTGGAATGAGAAGCTAAATGGTACAATGGATAAAACCCTGGGTCTGGAGTCAGAAAGACACCTTCCTAAGTTTATACCCAGCCTCAGACTCTTACCAGCTTTGTCACCCTGGGCAAGTCACTTAACCCTGTTCACCTCAGTTTCCTCATCTGTAAAATGAGCTGGAAGAGGAAATAGCAAACCAGTCCAGTATCTTTGCCAAGGAAATGGAAGAAACATCACCAGGCCCTGCTCCTAGTCACCACTAACTAGTGCTGGCTTTCAGAATCACTAGCACCACTCTTTTCAGTTCTGTCTTCATCAATAGACTTCTGATTATTCCTGGGACATAATTATGATGTCAAACAATTGAAGTGCTGTGAGGTCTTGGCCTAGGGACAGTCATTACGCTTTCTAATCCCCTGTCTTGATCAGTGAACCTCCTCCTATCCAAGAGTACTCTCCCAGGACTTATTTACCAGTGGTTGGCATACTCCTGCTACTCTGACCCTCTCCACCCTAGGAATATGGAATATCCTGTTGCCAAAGAACAAGCCTTGCTCCCCAAACTTAGCTGTCTATGCCATTCCCATCCATCAACTTTACCTTCTAACCCCTTCCAAAAAAGTTTTACTAGTATTTTAATTTTCCTTCAATAGTTTTCCAAGGACTGACAAGTTTACAAATTCATCTTATTGGCTGGATTCAAGTAACAATTGTTTATGTGTGTGATGCTGTCACTGTTGATGCTGCTATACATAAATACATTCCTCCTCCTGAAAATAATCTGAATCTCAGTTTTCTCTTCTATAAAATTAGGAAGATAGGACTAGGTGACCCTAAGGTTGCTTCTATTTCCTGTAACCTAAAGCTAATTATAACATCTTTATTGGACACATGTTCCAATATCATACAAATGAGTCATTGTTGTTTAGTCATTTCAGTCATGACGAACTCTTTCTGATCCCATCTGGGGTTTTCTTGGCAAAGATACTGGCATGGTTTGCCATTGCCTTCTCCAGTGGGTACAATTTGTCAGGCAATCAGAGGTTAAGCAACCTGCTCAGTTAGGAAGTGTCCAAGGATGGATTTGAACTCAGATCTTCCTGACTCCAGGCCCAGTGCTCTCTATCTACTGAGTCACTGACTGCTTCATAAATGGGTCATAGAGATTAGCAACAGAAGTTAGCTGAGTGGTCATTAAATACAACTCCCATGTTTTCTCATTGTGGTCAGACTTCAGCAAAACTCATATTAGTGGTAAGGAACTAATCTGTAGGATGAAAAGTTAATCAATTGCCCTGGTCCACCTATGACCCTGACTTTTAGGAGGGACTGGTGGAGAGAGGAAACAGGAAACCATTCTACATGGGAAAATGTTCATGAGATGCCATCAGATGTATCTACTGAAAGACAAACTACAAGAATGTGTTTGAGGCTCAGATAAGCATGAAGTAGATGACTGGGTGGACAGGATGCCCAGTTTACTGCTGAAAGGTATAAGACCCATCCTCTTTTGGGACCAGGCACCATGAAAAGAGCAAAGTCATTGATCTATAATCCCAAGGTAATGAGAGAGACATTGGTCTGAATTACAGCATCTGGATGTTTCCCCCATCTGCCCTCCCTGGGAGAAACCACTCTCCTGGGAGCTGACAATCTCCTCCACCCTCTTCAATAAAGATGCTTTTCCATTTTCCAACTTTTGGAAAAAATTACCATGTGTGTACAACCTTGCTTTCTTACTTATCACTTTCCATTTGGATTTTATTTATAAACCATTAAAAAAAGCAAACTGATGAAAGATTCAGACCTTCTTTGATGATTATTTAGTGACACTTAGGAAGTTTATCTTCCTCAGGTATTGTAGCTGAGCTGAGAGCTAGTGTCATCATTTTAGAGAGTTAGAGTCCTACTGAGGGTTTATTAAAATCTGTAAGGTCACTTGGGGCAGCCAAGTGGCACAGTGACTTGCAGTCACAAAGAGTCATTTTCCTGAGTTCAAATTCAGCCTCAGATACTTACTAGCTGTGTCACTAAAAGTAAAGTCTCTCAGGATGCATAAACATATCCCCCTGGGAAACACAAACTAGTAGAGCTTCGGAAAGAAGCAAGAAAAGTGAGTAGTCATTTCTCTTCTCTCTCTGAAAGGCAAGATGTGTAGGTTTTGGAAACCAAGTCACTCCTCAAAAGAGGAGTGAATTGCCAGGAAAGCCTCACCTATGTCAAGAGGTTCCATGACATGAACAAACAGGAGCCTCTTCTGGCTCAGGGATGAGTGACCATTCAGTTTCATTGTTCTTGGTAGCACCTGGTGATTATATCAAGAAAATTAGATTCAAAGAGAGAAGGTGAGGGATTCTGACCCTGAATTCCCAAATGAAGCTCTGTGTCCCTAGTACAGCTGAAACATCTTTTGAGAAAAGAGGAAGCAACTCAAGAAAAGTGAAGAGGAATCCATAGGCTACTGCTGCCAAGAACTCCTTTACTTGAAACAGTTTCTTCCATGAAGGATTCTGCCATCTGCCATTCTGTGACTCATGGGACAAAAGAAATGGCATGCCACAGGCCGAAATACTAGTCTTGGGAAATATGTGCTTCAGGGGCAGTAGTCTCTCAATCCTACTACTTTGTGTCACCTGTGACATAGATGGGGGATCTAGTCACAAGAGATAATGCTCATCCAATGGGCTTCCCAATCATCCATCAGCAACTCAAACAAAAAGCAAACATCAGCTTTTGATATGACTATTTGTCTTATTTGGTGACATATTATGGGTTAGTGA
Organism: Potorous gilbertii; assembly: GCA_028658325.1. Classification (NCBI taxonomy): domain Eukaryota; kingdom Metazoa; phylum Chordata; class Mammalia; order Diprotodontia; family Potoroidae; genus Potorous; species Potorous gilbertii. The sequence continues at coordinate 115,655,190 of CM053774.1, forward strand.
CTGGGGAGACAGGGATGAGATCAGTTGCATGGTTTAGAGTAGCTATTAGTTTTAATCCTGTATGTGGAAGAATAATTATATCTATCTGTCTGTCTGTCTATATATATAGATATATATGTCTATCTATCTATCTATCTATCTACTTTAAATCCATTTAGTGAAAAGTTATCCAAATAACTACAGGGATGAGATTATTATTTCAAGAAATCATGAATCAGATCATTTCTACAAGGAGAGAAAACTAACTTTTACTCCAGTTTCAAAATTTCACTGTCACTAAATTAATTTTGAAGATTTATTGGAAAGACATGTAAGGGATATTCCTTTAAGACTCCAACACCAGACTGAAAGGGGTCAAAGACACAAACAAATATGAGGCAGCTACAGAAAAGTAGCTACAGAAGCCATGCACTTCCCTGGGATCAAGTCCAGTGTTTCAATTACTTATTTGCACATGACAGACCGGAGAACTTTTCAGTTAATAAGCGAGGAATTCTGAACTACTTATTTGCCTAACTAGCAGAAATGAGAATTTAGTTACTCTTCATAAGCTGGAATAACATTTGTCAAGGTTAGTATCCATTTCTGAAATGGGAAGAATATAGAACAGACAATAATAGCTATATAATAAGAAGAAAGAACAGATGTCAGAATTATGGGAAAGTGAGAGGACTGAAGACTGCGGTTGCTGTGCAGAGGACAAGTTGGACTGTGAAATGATGGACCAGCTTATCCCAACCCATTCAGATGAGATAGCTAGTGATGAAATACTCCAGTTTAGCGTTGGAAGTTTGCCGCCCATCCAACACAGATGCTATGCTATGCTACACACTTGGGAAGGACAGTTCCTGAGAAAGAGCAGAGATATACAGTTCCTGAGCTCTGGTTGCCCTGGTGGTACACATTCCCCACATATTTGCCTCATCCGCATGTTAATTAAAATCTGTGCCACTCTCCCCATGGACACCCATACAATGAATGGTAGGACAGTGTGCCCAAGATTTATGGGACCTCAGGTGTGCAATTGTGATTCTTGTCTTAGTTCCAGTTTAGTAAATACTCTGAATAATCATGAATGAATGGAGTCATCTTTACTTATGTACTAATGGTAAATACATCCTCAGGGACTCAAAAACTATAGTGTCACCCTCCAGTGTTACTGCTGGAAACTTCCCTCTCTCTGAGGTCTTCTGACAGTGAGGGAGAAGGATGAAAGGAGAAATGAGACAACCTGTTCAGGGAGTAATAAGAACCCCACAGAGATGAAGAAGTCTGGGACAAGGCTGAGGACAATGATGGATATGAAACTGTATTCAATTGTTTCAGGTTTTCCTGGCAAAGATATTGGCGTGGTTTGTCATTTCTTCTCCAGTTCATTTGACAGGTGAGGAAACTGAGGCAAATAAGTGTAAGTGACTTGCTCAGGGTGATAAAACTAGTAAGTACCTGAGACTGAATTTGAACTCAGGTCTTCATGACTCCAGGCCTGGCACTCTATACACTGTGCCTCCTAGCTGTATGCCCAGCACCATATCCCACGCTACCAACTTATTACAATTAGGGAAAGAAGGAATTATTCCAAGAAAAAAAAGCAGTGTTATTGTAACCAAGTGCTAGGAGCACTAGGGGACCCACAGTCAAGAGGGTGTAAGCAGTGCCCAATATCAAATCCTAGAGATTCCCCTGAAATGCTACTGTATAGACAGCTTTTGGTATCAGGGCAAAGACACTGACCTTCCATGAGGACAGTCAGACGAGTCAGATTATAGGAAGGTGGACTCATGTATTTTGGACAGAATCTGTCTGTGTTCTGAAACCCCATGGAGTAATGAATACAAGGAGAGGTTATCAGGGCTAGGGAAAACAGTGTAGGAACAACTCAAACTGGTGTTTGGGACATTGCTAGGTTAAGCAGCTCATCCAGTGTCACACAGCTTATATGTCTGAGATGAGATCTAAATTCAGGTCCTCGTGACTTCTGAGTAAGTGTTCCATTCACTTTGGCACACTCTGTGTCCAAAGTAAAGTCACAGAATCTTATCAGGAGGCAGCTGGGTGTGGTGGGAAAGTGTTTTCCCATCTGGCAGAGTGAGAAGAGCAACGGAGAGAATCAGAAGACCTAGGTTCAAGACTTGGTCACTCACTCACTATGCAACTACATCAAATGAGGCAGTTGCAGTAGACGAACATCTATTAACAAGAGAACAGATTTTGAGTCAGCAGGGTCCTCATCAATCATCCACCTCATCAATCATCCAGTCTAACCTATCCTTTTACAGACAGGAAAAGGGAGTCCCAGAGCATGACTTCACCTGCTAAGGATTACATATGAAAATTTTCAGGAAAAGTAGCATCAAAAATGGCATTTGAGATGTGTCTGACTAGAGGAGAAGGGGAATTTGTCAAGTAACAGGAGTGAGGAATGTCCACTGAATAGCCTTTGTGTGCCATTGTATAATCCACACAATGCCAAGAGCAGAAGATGGAAAGAAATAAGCATTTATTAAGCTGGTACCATGTGCCAGGCACTGTGCTAAGCACACTACAAATATCATCTCATTCACTTTTCACAACAGCCAGGAGAGGTAAATGCTGTCATTACCCCATTTTACAGAATGGGAAGATCATCCTTCCTCCCTATCTATGTCATGCTGACTTCTTTCTCTTTAAGTTAAAATAAAGACTGAAACTTTTATGCAGCTTTTTAATGGAGAAATCCAAAATCAGACAGAATGTATTACGTTTTAGATGGCATGCATACCACAGATTAGTGGAAGAATAAGCAAGCAAAGAAATATTTTTCAGAGCTGCTCTTTAATGGGCTTGGACTTCAAGGTAAAGGTTAATAATAACCCTAATAATAGATAGCATTTATATGGTGTTTTAAGATTTGCATAGCACTTTAACTATGTTGGAACAGCTAGGTGGGGAAGTAGATGGAGTACCAAGTCTCATCTTCCTGAGTTCAAATTCAGCTTCAGATACTTACTAGCTGGGTGACCCTGGATAAGGCACTTAAGCCTACTTGCCTCAGTCTCCTCATCTGTAAAAAGAGCTGGGGAAGTAAATGGCAACCTACTTCAATGTCTCTGCCAAGAAATTCTGAAATGGGGTCATGAAAAGTCAGAAACAATTAAAAAATGATCAAACAGCAACTACCTATGTCATCTCATTTGATTCTTACAAAAATCTGGGAGAGAGATTTCATTATCATTCCCTTCTTAGAGATGAGGAAAAAGTGACTTTTCCAGGGTCACACAGCTAGGAAATGTCTGAGGCTGGATTTGAACTCAGATTGTCTTGACTCTAACCACATTCAATACCATCCAATGTATTACTTAGATGGACAAAGTTAATAGTTAGGGATGATTTTTACTTTTTTTTTTTTATTGATTTTAGTGGTGATTTTTCCCCTAAGAAGCTGCAAACATCATCATATGAATGATTCCCAAGATTTTAAACAGACCAGGATATCTGCAAAAATATAAAACCTATGATTTATTTTTGCTATTATTAAGTCATCTTTCAATAATGTCTGACTCTCCATGATCCCATTTGGCTTTTGGGGTTTTTTTGGCAGAAATACTGGAGCGATGTGCGATTTCCTTCTTCAGCTTATTTTACAGATGAGGAAACTGAAGCAAACAGGGTTAAATGAATTGCCTAGGGTCACAAACCTAGTAAGTGGCTGAGGTGGGATTCAGACTTGTGAAGAGAAGTCTTCCAAGCCCTGTGCTCTATCCACAGCACCATCTACCTACCCTAATAAAAGCATGAATAAGGTACAAATGTGAAGTACAGAATAGGGAAAAATGATAATTACGCTACAATGGAGCTAGTCTTAAACTCTCTCCCCTCAATTTCCTCAGCTGTAAAATGAGATTATTGGATTGAAGCATAGCTAATGTTCTTATAGCTATAAAATTCTGATATACGATCAGCCTATTCTATTTCTTAAAATTTCCTGATTAAAATTTTACTGATGCCTTTAGTTTTTACATCATATTTGTTTCTGAATTTAATGCCTCCCTCTGCCCTGTGTGGTAAGCAGCATCACTTATAAAAGACTAAAACAAGGAGGGGGAAGCAGTTCCAAAGAATTAGCTGCCATTTTTAGATTGTAAGATGGTATATGGAACATACGTCCACAGTCTTTGGTCTTTACAGTGACCAAAGTGAAATACATTTTCTCAGCCCTTTTTGATGGTCTAGTTTGGTCATTGTGATCACATAACCTTTCATGTCAGTTTTGGAGCAATCTTTATGTCTATTGTTTTCCAGGTTCTATATACTTAATTCTGCATCATTCCATATGCCTTCCTATGCCTCTCTAAATTTCTCATTTTCATTGTTTCTAACAGAGCCATAATATTCCACTACATTCACATACCAAAATTTATTTAGCCATTCCCCAACTGATCGGCACATACTTTGTCTTTGGTCCTTTGCTACACAAAAAAGTGCTACTATGACTATTTTGGGGATATTTTGGACCTTCCTGTCTGTCTTTTTCCCCCTTCTTTTATATCTCCAGCACTTAGAACATTGCCTGCCACATAGTAGGTGTTTAATAAATGTTTATTGGCTTGACTTGCCTTCAACGTTCTTGAGGCTTAAGCCCAGGTCAAAGGATATGGAGGTAATGGTCATATTTTTTAAAATCATAGTTCCAAATTGTTTTTCATAATGGTTGGGCCAATTCATAGTTCTACCAACAATGCACTATTAGTTTACTTTTTCTTTCCTCAAACCTTCTAATATTTATTTTTTTCCACAATATGTGATCTTTTACAACTTTCTGAGTAGAAAATGAAGACTTGGAGTTTTTGTTTTGTTTTATTCTCTTTTTTAGCAATAATCTGTAATTCTCCTTGAAAATATTATTCATTTCTTATAACATATTGAGGAATGACTTGGTCTTATGTGTTTATATGTGTTAATTCCATATATATCATGGATATCAGATCCCTTTCAGCGATATTTGCTACAATCATTGCTTTATCCAATTGGCAAGGTCTCTTCCTATCACAACTGCATTTATTTTATTGGTACAAAGTCTTTTAAAATTCATGTAATTGAAATGAGCAAGAAGATAAAGCATATTTTTATGTGATCTCCTCTATCCACGCTTGGTTAAGAATTATTCCCTGATTAAGCATTGTGAATGGTGTTTAATAAGGCATGGCACAGTGAAAAGAGTCCTCTGACTCTGGAGTGAAAGGTGGTTTCAATCTCACCTCTCATACTTATTACCTTTGTGATTGGTCCAAACCTAATTTCTATAAAATTCTTTCTATTTCTCCTAGAAGTTATTGTCAAATAGGGGGCTCTTTCTCCCAAATAATTTAGGTTGTTAGGTTTATTGAACAATGGATTATTGAAGCATTTATTATCACTTTCTATGTGCAAATCACTATACTAAGCACTAGAGGAAGTAATACAGTCCCTGCTCCCAAGGAGTTCACATACTAATAAGAGAAGACAATATGTATAGGAAGTTTAGCTGCAAAACAGATGGAGAAGCCCTATGATCCGGAGGGTGAAGTGGCAAAACACATGTAATTAATTTTCTTTAATGTTATTTCCATCTATGAGACTGTACCATTTTGGACATAGAACCATTGGACCATGCCAAGGACTTGGATGGTTGAGAACTTTCCTGTCATCCGTAGCTGTGACTGCCAAGGAGGGGAAGGGGACTGCTGCTCATGTAGCAGGGTTTGCCAAGCAGCAACTCCATAAGGATTGATTCTTCAGATGATGCCAGGAAATTTTTTGCCTCTGATTTGTCCTTTTTGAAGATGTTTCATTGCATACTTTTTCATTTTTTTAACCAGGGTTTGCCATGAAATGTTATTATTCTTTATTGGGACACAGAGGCAGCTGTCAAACCAGAGTTCAGTCATTCCAGGTGGGCTATCCCATCTTCATTAATAAAAATAAGAAAATGTTCCATTGTCGGTACCTGAACTTGAAAAGTGTCACCCACCTTAATATAACTCAGTTGGTTAACATTTCAGCTTTTTGTCCCATGGGATGACCCATCCCTTCCTTAGAGATTCCTTTAAGAAGCAGGATCCATATAAAACCAATAGATTTTTTTTAAAATTAGTAATAGGTAGATGGATATCTAGTGGTCTTCCAAGCTATTTTCCTGCTTCAAGATAGATTCCTTCTGATCACTTGATTTCAAGTCAACCTGCCTACAGCAATGTGGGCAGTAAGTTTCTTGGCTTTTTTTTTTCAACTGGACATAGGGCAGCTAGGTCACTCAACAGAGTGCTAGACCTAAAGTCTGGAAGAACTGAGTTCAAATTTGACCTCAGACACTTGCTCTGTGTCTCTGGGCAAGTCACTTAACCCTGTTTGCCTCAGTTTGCTCCTCTGTAAAATGGACTGGAGAAAGAAATGACAAAACATTCCAGTATCTTTGCCAAGAAAACCTCAAAAGGGGTCACAGAAAGTCAGATACATATTATTTCATAGCTGTAGGAGCTCCGCAAGGAAGAATTTGACTCTAGGACAGTAATTATTCCACCTTAACAAGTTGTCGGAACATTATAGCACCCATAGAATATTTGCAACACTTATGGCAGCCATGAATATCCCAGCACAATTCTGAATTGCTAAATACCAGACTCTTCACATAGAAGGCAGAACCAAAACATGTATTCAGACATCAGAAAGCCAAATCCATCATAATCTATGCACAATAACAATGCAGAGGATAATACCACCCCCAAGCCTTCCCCAGCTAGGCTTCCCACAAACCAGCTCCATTAAACAAAATCACAAGCAAGCTCTTTCAGTTACACTAGCCAGCTGCCTGCATCCTTCCTAGCTCTGACTCCTCTCATGACCTCCTCTCAAAGCTGCTCTAGCTCCAGCCTTTCTGTTCCACCCCTCCCTATTCCATGTGACTTGACTCTTGTGACTCAGGCTTCCATGTGACCCAGGCAGATCACATGAGCCTATTAATGAGTGGGAAAGATCTTCCCATTTAAATTACCATTGCAACCATCTAGAGGATAAGTGACTAGTTCAGGATCAGATAGCCAATACAACTTCAAGGTCTTCTTAACGCTAAGATTAGATTTTTCTCATTGGTGTGCTGGTGGTAAATGTTTAACAATCGACTCTCCTAAAAATGCATGGAGGGCACACTTTTAAGTTTAACCTGTGCTGTTAACATTTTCTCAACCATTCTAAAAGTTTAGACAATTACAAAAAAAGTTCTGATGTATAACCAATTCCTATTCAATCCAGATCTCAATTGCCATTTCCAAAGGTGTAAATACTCATACTCTCCTGAACCAGTTCAAGCTGAGTCCAGCACACTCCAGTTCTCTATCCACTATACGTTACTCAATTAGCATTAGGTAATATAAACAAATATTCCTTGAAAGGAAAAAAGAGTACTCACTGATAATGTGCATATATTATCTAGCTACATCTTACAAAATAAAACATATCCGTATTCCACATCAAATGTTCTTTCAGCCTTTTGGGAGAGCTCAGCTTGTTTCTGGTCCTGTTTACTAAAGAAAACAATATCTCTCGACATCTGCTATGCAGACTAAACAAGGGAGAATCATCCAGCTTCCATGTTGCTCTGAGGGGAGGAGAGTGAAAGGGGACAAATGTTCGATGATGCCATTTTGGTTTTGCTGTTATGCATGTGTGGGAGGCTCAGCATAAAAGTGCCATGTGTCTTGTTTAGAATCAGTAAATAGGCAAACAATGAAAAGAAGTGCATGTGGCAAAAAAAGGAATATTTTTGGGGAAAACATTACAATAACAACTCTCCAAAGGAGAGTATAGTCCATCTTCCTGGACGTAAAGTGGAGAATCAAACCAATGGTTCTCTGAAAACTTTTCAAGACCTCTATAATCTTATTAAATATTATTCAGCACAGGGTGAAATACAACATAACAAGGGTCTATTATGGACCCATAAAATAATAAGCAGTCTTGTCTTCTGTGTAACATAAAGAATCTTAGACACATTCCGAGGCAAAACAGATCTCAATATTTGTTCCAGTATAAAGAAATTCCAGCTCTCACTTGTTTATCTCGTAACCCAAAAGCACAAAAAGAGAGAGTATAATGTCATTAATATAAGGGACTTGACATGAGGAAGATAGTTCAAATCTTGCCTTTCACATGCCGCACCTTTTCATTTTAATGTGAGCATAATTATACTTGCAGAACTTACTACACGATTTGTTGTGAGAATCAAGTGAAATAGTGTGTTTAAAGCATCGTTCAAAGGTCTGTTACTATTGTCATTTTCAGTGTCATTATTGATGCTTGTCATAGTTATTGTCATTGTCTTTATATCCCTAAAAGAAAAGACATTCTAGTATTATTAACATCGATTAAGAGAATTCTCCTTTGCCCATATGTACAAAAATGTTCAGAGTACCATTGGATGTGATCACAAAACGGTCTAAATGAAATATCAGCTCAAGAATTAGGGGATGGTGGAATGGATTGGGTACAAGAATGCAATGGAATATTACTGTGTGTTAAGGAATGACAAATATGAAGATTCAGGGAAAATCTGTATGAAGTGGTGCCAAGTGAAAAAAACAAAGCCAAAGAAATCATATCGATGTAAATATAGTCCACATGGAAAAATAATAAACTTCGGTCAGTTACAAGGATCAATATCAGTGTGATGCTGTCAAGGTTAAACACACAGACCTCTTATCCATTAATAATAGTGAAAATGTTGGGGGCAGGGGACCTAATGTGCTTTGTAAGAAGGTTTGGTATTTTTTGTTGGGAAATATGCATCAATATATTTTCCTTAAATAAAATAAAAAAAAGAACCATCTTTTAAAATATGACCATTTTTGGATAGATACTATTGTAAGAACATGGGTAAGAAAGAATGAGGTCTAATTAGGGTGGTTACAAAAGAGAGAATGGATGGGATAAATACTGAGAAAAGAAAATAGAGAGGGAGTGCTTCTGTTGACTTGTATGCAGGGAGTAAAGAAAAAGGAAAGGTCAGTAGTGAATCAGTTTTTTTCAAAAGCCTAGATGACCAGGAGAATGGTGGGGATGCTTAAAGGACTGGACAATCAAAAGGAGAAATTCATTGGGGGTACATGAAGAGAGCATCAAGAGGACTTGAGCTCAAATCCAACCTCAGGTACTTAGCAGCTCTGTGAACCTGGACAAGTCACTTAATCCTGCTTGCCTCAGTTTCCTCATCTATAAAATGAGCTAGAGAAGGAAATGGCAAACTACTGCAGTATCTTTGCAAGAATACCTCAAAAGGAATCACAAAGAGTTAGACACAACTAAACGACAATAGTAATGGATTTTGTTTTGGCCCTAATGAAATTGAGATGTCAAAAGGGATATCCAGTTGATGATATCCTTCAGACAGATGAAATTTAGATGTGGAGCTTTGAAGAGAAGTCAAGACCACAGATACAGATCTGCATAATCATGGCAGGTGAAGTCATGAAGTTGGATGAGATTTCAAAAGGAGAACACATAGAGTAAAAAGTAAGATGAGAAATTCAAGTGTCTTGGGGAAAATCCATACTTACTGTTGGGAAAAAGGAAAAGAAAGCAGAAAAGGAGCCAGTGAAAATGAAACAGAAAGGTAGGAAGAGAATAAAGCCCCTCGGAAACCAAGGACATCAACAGGTCAGTTACTGCAGAGTGATTAAGGAGGATAAGGTTTGAGAAAAGGCATTGGGATTTGATGATTTGTAAGACCAGTTTCAGTCAAGTGGTGAGGAACTAAAGTTTCTGATATTTGAAAATGAAATAGAGGAAAAACATCATTAATTCAGGGGATATCGGAAGAAAAGGAAGGATTTGGTTTGGTTTGGAGCAAGGAAGACCTGAGCATACTTAACCAGAAAACATTAATAAAGGAGGAGAGATTAAAGAAAAAGTGTGGTATAGTGGGAAAAGGGACTGAACATAAAATTTTAAGACCTTTGACAAGTCATTTAAACTTATCTATAAAATGAGGGTGTTGGACTAGATGACTTTTATGTTCATTTCCAAATTTACGATCCTATGATTGAACATGCAAAGTAGTGAGAGGTGGAGAAGAGAAATAAGGGACTAGGAGGATGGCAGGGAGCACACCATGTTGATTAGAACAGAAGGTTTGTTAAGGAGAATCATGAAAGAGGGGGGCCAGAAAAGCAGAGAAATTCAATAAGAAGAAACCCTAAGGATGTCACTTTCAGGACTTAAACATTGAGTAGAAGAGATTTTGAAAGTAGCATGACCTCTCAGTACCTCTCAAATCACATTGTGCAGGTGACTTCTTATTCCACTTCTCCTTAAGGCTGACACAGCATACTAGGCATCTTGTTCTCAAGTGTGGATATCCCACCAAAGCTTTATGCAGAAAAAAAATCTAGGGGTGAAAGTAGATGATTGTAATAGAAAAGACCTTTGAGAACTGGCAAGATGACAAATTCCTTATGCCCAATTCCACTTCTCTCATCTATTTCATTCTTACCTGACTTAGTGGGACTGTCTTCCTCCCCTAAGGACAGCTTCATGACTCATTCTAGGGCTCTGTGGGGGCATCAAGGAACCCCCTTGAACTCTTCAGTAATACTCTCAGGGAGAGGTTTGAGGTCTCAAAATAAGGATTGGAAAATCACTGCTAGGGGCTCTAAGGTTTAAACTGTTTACATGAAGTTTAAAAAGAATCTCATCCATCGAAAACGGGGTGGGGAAGTGGGGAGTGGTTCGGTTCTTACTCAGCAATCCCCCTTGAGGTATATAGATGGATTTTAAGGAATCTGTGAACATGCATAGGAAAGGAATCACATGCTTATTTTCATTAACAAGTATTAAAATTTAGCCTTTTATTCAATTATTTAAAAAGTTTTGAAAAGTGGAAGGATCTCAACTTTGGGATATTGTAATGTCTTTATCATTTTGTTTGTTTTTTAAAATAAAGCTATATAAAGCTTGTGGATTAAAAACAATAAATCTCTAAACTTAAAAGCAAAAAACCTCATACAATACAATAACACAAAACAATAATACTTCCTTATTTTAAGAAGGGGACCATATAGAGACTGACCTAAATCATAAAACAAAAGCTAAGGATGCCAGCTGATCTTGAACACAAATTGTACATTCACACAGATGTACTTTGGCATCAGAAGGTACAGCTGGTAAATTTAGGCACTGAGAACAAAAAGGTTCAGATCTCCATAATCTCCATATTTGGTTAATAACTCTCAGTCACCAGTGACAGCTGATACTGTTCCACAGTGAGTGGAAAAGACTGTGCCCATTTCCATTAGATGTGCTGATACTAATATGGAGGAAAGAGCAAAATTTGAGCTGAGCAGAGACTTTGGAGGTTGGTTTTCAGCTTGTAGAGATTAGGGGATTTTAATAAATTCTGATAATCAAGTGGGGAAAAAATATCAGTAACATTAAAAGATTTCTCAACTCCTTTCCCTCCCCCAGAATGGTTTACTTGTTTGAGCTTTTCCTTTATCTCTGGCCAATTAAGCATCACCTTCGTAGGATCTGCTTTTGCAAGTCTTAATTTCTTTAATGATTAGTCTGGGGATTGTTCCCATGGTACATGGTTTGAAATTACAAAAAACGTCAGGGTAACAAGGGTTATTAAACCTGTGCTTTTCATCCCTTTAGCTGCAGTTGACATGGTTTCTTTGTGCATGGTTCCCAAAGAGCAATGATCTTGGACAATTTATTTCTTATATCCTAAGGAATTGGCAAGATATACTTTGGTAGTAAACCATAAAGGAGAAAGGAAGATTTAGAGACTGGCTTGGTTTCTTCAAGGGAAAAAAGACTTATAGTGTTAGATATATTTTTTGCTTTGACTCAACTCTTCAGGCTTGTTTAATGCAGTGAGATCCTGTATTCTATTTAGAATCAGTTGTATTGAAGTAGTGTGTAAAACAAGTTATTGGCAGTAGAATTCCATCCACTCAGGGAAAGTTAGGTGGCACGGTAGATAGACCACTTGACCTGCAGTCAGGAAGAACTTCTGCCTCAAATACTTATTAACTGTATGATGCTGGGTAAATCATATGACCACTCTCTGCCTCAAGTTCCTCCACTGTAAAATGGAGGTGATAATAGCATGTACCTCCCAGAGCTGTTGTGAGGATCCAATGAGATATCTGGAAAGTGTCTGGCACACAGTAAAGGTTTAATACATATTTATTTCCCTCCTTCCTGGCATTTTTCTCTGGTGCTTTCACTTAAGGAGTCTTTATACTCTTCAACTTGGCATTAGCTTCCACACTATGAGTGTCACCTTTCCCTCTAGCCTTATTTTATATTACTTTCCATTCACATCATCTTCATTCCAATTATTCCCCGCCCCCCATTCACAACATTCATGCCTTTGTGCATCTTTGGAACGCATGCCTTCCTCATTTCCACCTAACAGAATTCCTAGTGAGTTTCAGAGCACAAGCTCAGTGTCATCTTCAATACATGACCTCTCCTGACTCCTTCCCTTTGCCTGCTTTCCTTTTGGTGCTATTTTGTACATACTAGGCCTTTACTTACCTGTGAGTGCTATCCCGTTCCCCCTCCCTGCCCCCAACAATAGAATGTAAGGGTCTTAAGGGCAATCAATGAAGTACCGTGAACATAACATGGGTTTCATTAATATTTTTTAATACTTTATTTATTTATTTATACCTTTCTACATTCACTTCCATGAGACTATTAGTTTTAAATTTTCTCCTTCTCCTTTCCCCAACCCCCAAAGATGGCCATTAATGTTTATTGAATTGAATTTCAAGATGTCAGGAACTCTAAAACAGAACAGACTATCTTGAGTAATCCAAATTAGCTACCCTAGAATATAACAGCCATTAACATCCTCCTCCAATGCCTCAGATAATTCAGTTCTCTTTTTAAACCCATGTATTTTGTTTTAACATAAGTGACATAAAATTTAGAAAGAAAAGGATATCCCCTTAAAATAATTAAGGAAAGTAACGCAACATAAAAAGATTATTACAATTTATCAGACATACAGGAGAATATACATTTTAACCTTAATAAATGACTGCTAACAAACTGGTCCATTTATTAGTCCTGAGTTTTGTTGCTGCTTATAATCTTCATTTACATAACTTTATATAAGATATATATTATATATTAGTAATACATATAATATAATATAACATTATATTATATTATATTATGCTATGTTATGTTATATTATCTGCAATGGTTATTTTACATATATATATATATATATATATAGTGGCTCTGTTTTCTTTACATTATTACTTCATGACAGTGTTTCCAAATTTCTTTGGGTAATAGTGTATCTGTGAGGGTCCCTCTCCTGGACCCCACCCTTAAAATGTGGCATCACATCCTAGAGAATCAAGCAAAAAACTACTTGAAATAATAAACAACTTTAACAAAGTTGTAGGTTACAAAATAAACCCACATACATCATCTGCATTTCTATATATTACTAATAAAGTCCAACAGCGAGAGATAGAAAGAGAAATCCCATTTAAAGTTATGATAGACACTATTAAAATGTCTGGGAGTCTACCTGCTAAAACAAACCCAGGGACTATATGAACACAGTTAGAAAAGATTTTTCGCACAAATAAAGTCAGATCTAAGTAAGAGGGAAAACATCAATTGCTCATGGGTAGGCCAAGTTAATACAACAAAAATAACAATTCTACCTAAATTAGTTTACTTATTCAGTGCCATACCAATCAAACAATATTTCTAGGGCCAGAAAAAATAATATCAAAATTCATCTTAAAGAACAAAATGTCCAGAATATCAAGGGAATCAATGAAAAGAAATGCTAGGGAGAGTGGCCTAGACATACCAGATCTTAAATTGTATTATAAAGCAGCAATCATCAAAACCGCTTGGTACTGACTAAGAAACAGAAAGGTAGATCATGGAATAAATTAGATACTCAAGACACAGTAGTCAGTGAATATCTCAATCTACTGTTTGATAAACCCAAGGATCCTGGGTTAAGAACTCATTGTTTGACAAAAACTGCTGGGAAAGCTGGCTAACAGTGTGGTGGAAACTGGGTGTAGACCAATACCTGACATACACAAAAATAAAGTCCAAATGGGTACACAATCTAGGTTTAAAGACTGATACTGAATTGCTTGCCTTCTCAGTGGAGATGGGTGGAGAGGGAGGAAAGGAGAGAAGTTGGAGTACAAAGTATTAGGAATGAATGTTGAGAAATGTTTTTGCATATGACTGGGAAATAAGAAATACAGGTAATGGGGTATAGAAATCTATCTTGCCCTTCAAGAAAAGGGAGAAGATGGGGATAAGGGAAGGGAGGGGTGTGATATAAGGGAGGACATATTGAGGGAAGGGATAGTCAGAGTGCAAGACATTATGGGGTGGGGAGGGGAGAGATGGGGAGAAAATTTGGAACTCAAAAGTTTGTGGAAATGAAAGCTAAAAACTAAAAATTAATAAACATTTAAAATTTTAAAAAAGACTGATACTATAAACAAATTAGGGGAGCAAGGGAAAGTGTGTTTGTCAGATTTGGGAAGAATGGATAAATGTATGACAAAATAAGAGATAGAGAACATGAAGTGCAAAATGGATAATTTTGATTACATTAAATTGAAAAGTTTTTGTACAAACAAACCCAACACAACCAAGATTAGGAGGAAAACAGAAAACTGGGAAAGAATTTTTGCAATTAGTGTCTGTGATAAAGGCCTCATTTCTAAAATATATAGAGAACTGACTCAAATGTACAAGAATACAAATCATTCCCCAAGTGATAAATGGTCAAAGGATATGAACAGGCAGTTTTCAGAGGAAGAACTTAAAGCTATCTATAGTTATATGAAAAAATAATCTAAATCACTATTGATTAGAGAGATGCAAATCAAAACAACTCTGAGGTACCACATCAAACCTATCAGATTGTCTAACGTGACAAAACAGGAAGATAATAAATGTTGGAGAAGTTGGGGGAGAGTTGGAACACTAATCCATTGTTGGAGGAGCTGTGAGCTGATTCAACCATTCTGGAGAACAATTTGGAACTATGTCCAAAGGGCTACAAAATGTGCATACCCAATATGGCTTCTAGGACTCTATTCCAAAGAAATCATAAAAATGAGAAAGGATCCCACATGTACCAAAATTTTTATAGCAGCACTCTCTGTGGTGGCCAAGAACTGGAAATCAAGGGAAGGTCCATCAGTTGGGGAATGACTGAACAAGTTGTGGTATATGAATGTAATGGAATACTATTGTGCTATAAGAAATGATGATCAGGAAGACTTCATCCTGGAAAGGCTTACATGAACTGATGATGAGTGAAAGAACAACCAGGAGATCATGGTACACAGTAACAGCCATGATGTGTGAGGAATTTTTCTGGTAGAATTAGCTGTTCACATCAATGTAAGGACCTAAAACATTCCCAAAACATTCAAGGTATAATGCCATCCACATCCAGAGAAAGAGCTATGGAATTGGAATGCAGAATAAAGCAGAATATTTTCTTTTGTGCTATATTTTGCTTTGTTTGGGTTTTTCTCATGATTTATCCCATTCATTTTAATTCTTCTAAGCAACATGACTAATGTGAAAATGTTTTTAATAAGAATGCATTGTAGAACCCTTATGAAATTTCATGCTGTCTTGGGGAGGGATGGGGAGAAAATCTAAGACTTATGGAAGTGATTATAGAAAACTGAAAACAAATAAATTAATAATAAAAATTTTAAAAGTGGCATCACCTGTCTTTTGCCACTGCTCTTTTCCTCCCACTAGGTATAGCCTATTCTAGAGTCATTGTTTTCCATTCCACCTCTTTTGAGTGGTGAATCAAAGCATCTGAATAATGAAATGACCATCACAGCAAAACCCTCTCCCCACTAGCACGTCAAACAAATATTTTAAACTCACATTGTGTAGTATGAAGGGGGAAAGGTCTGGATTTATTTATTCTTTACCCTGATTTGTAAAGTTCATAAATATAACAATTAATAATATTGTCTCTCATACAGTTTGGGAACCTCCAGCCAAGGACAACTACTTCTCCCTGTGACAGTGCAGATTCAAGTCCACATTATTTGTCCCCTCTTCTCACCTATAGAGCCCTTTCCCAGCTACTGTCCCTTTCTCTCTGGCTCCTTTTCATAATAAAGAAACAAACAGATCAGAGGTAGCTACCAGAAATCAAACTTTAAGCTAGCATTAGTAGCAATTAAATCAAAATGTTGTTGTTGTGTTTGTCCTTCATTGCCAAAGAAGGTGATGCTATCAGGGAAATGATGACATGACTTGCACTTGACTTTGTTTTGGGTGAAGGAGGGCCGTGCAAGGTCACCAGCATCACTTCTCCTCTGGAGCCATCT
Organism: Potorous gilbertii; assembly: GCA_028658325.1. Taxonomy (NCBI): domain Eukaryota; kingdom Metazoa; phylum Chordata; class Mammalia; order Diprotodontia; family Potoroidae; genus Potorous; species Potorous gilbertii. Next base: position 115,671,575 of record CM053774.1, read on the forward strand.
GGATCCAGTGATCAGATACAGAAATCAAAATGTAAACCAACTTTAAAGAACAGCCAAGCTTTAGATTTAACCTAATTCCTCCAGGACAGGTTGAAGGAGGAAAGGAGGAACAGGCAAAATCCTGATGATCTTAGCCAGGTCTCTCAAAAGAATCATTCAGGAGTGATCAGTCCATTGCAGGTACTCTTATATAAGCTAACCAATCGTCAATAATGAGAAGAGGAGGCAGCTGCCACCTCTCATACATCCCTCCAAGTCCTCTTGTCTCTTGTCACAGATTCCATTCCATCTCTCTTACTGAAACCTTAACCTCAAGATAGAATTGAAGGCTTACACCACTGCAAAGGAATTCTGTCCAGACTTCCATGACTTTTCTTCCTTCTCATAGTACAGCAGATTTTAGTCCTCAAGGGTGAGAGGAAAGCAACCCATCTCTTTAAGAATCATAATCCTTCTTCCTTCTATAAATCACAACAAGCCAAAGATCCTTCATTCCACAATATGGATTTCTCCTTTTCAGAGAGAAGTATACATTCTTCATAATCTTTGTTCCTTACAATTCATCTAACCATTCCCCAGTCACTGACTACAAAATATATTTCCAACTGTTTGCTACCAAAAAATAGTGTTACTATGAGTATTTGGAGAGAGCTATAACATTTCTTTCTGTCAATAACCTCCTTGAAATATAAAACCAATAGTAGGGTATAAAACCAATAGTCAAAGGGTATGAACAATTCTGGAACCTTTTTTGTATAATTTTAAGCTGATTTGCAAAATGATCTATGCCATTCAAAATCCTACCAGCAACATGTCAGCATGCTTATTTTTCTATATCCATTCCAAAACTGAATTTTTACATCCTTCTTCCATCTTTTCCAATTTGGCAGAGATAAGATGAAATCCTGGTAATGTTTAAAATAATCTCAGACCTGGATCACTCCCACTATCCACCTGCCATGCTCACACTCACGTGCAGCTTAAGGTAGTTTTAAAAACAAGCAAACAAAAAACTCTGTTCCATAATGACTGAAACTACTACAAATTTATTCAACCTAATCTAAACTGGATATTCACTATGTCAAGGGAATTCTTTGATTTTTAATCGATTATCCATATTAATTGATATTTGTTAAGGACTCATTCTTCTCTCCTCTTCATCTAACACTATCTTTTGTCTTATTACAGCCCCTTGATATCACTCTTTTACTCCAGACTCTGTAAGAGAGATGGCCCCTCTCTCCTAGACCAACCACTCTGTATGCACCCTTGTTTCTATCCTCTCTGATGTTCTTCAGAAGATTGCCCCATTATTCTCTCTCTCTAATCTTTAATCATTCACTTTCTACCAGTTCCTTCCTTGCTGCCCATAGACATGCTCGAGTCTCTCCCATCACTGTTATGGTAGTAGTCATCTCCTAGAAAGATGGGAGGGAATGCATGCGGGCTGCATAAACAGCAGCTTGCCCTGTCAAGAAGAGACTCTTCTGAGTTGATCACCCATTTCATGTCCATTAACTGAGGCTACAGCCCAAGGGTCTGGTTTTGGTCATTTTCACTTTTTTCCCTACAGTCTCTTTTGATGATTTGATCAGCTCACATGGATCGAATGATCATTTCTACGCAGATGAATCTAAGCTTTAAAATATTAGGCTCTCTCCTGAGCTCCAGTCCTTCATCTCCAATTGTCAAGTGGACATTTCATATTGCATGTTCCAGAGGCATCTCAAACTCAAAAGGTCCAAAAGAGAATTCACTATCTTCATTCAAAACTCACCTCTCTTCCAATGTTACCTATTCCTATTGAGGGTAGTACAATCCCTCTAGTTACCCAGAATCACAACTTGGTGTCATGCTTGATTCCTCACTCTTATTCATGTCTCCTATTCATTCATTTGACAAATGAGCAGACAGACAGGGAGGCAGTCAACAAGCACTTTGAGGAGTCCAAAGGCTCCCCAAACAGAAGTATAACATAGGAAAGAATGCTAGGAGGATGGAACTTTACTGCTGATGACTCATTTTAGGTTTTTATTGGATGAGTTATCATTCTTAGTGTCATAGCATTCTCAGAAAATATTGATATTAAAAATATGGCATTATTTTCAAGGAGAAGCATACAGGAACAATTGGTTAGGGCACAAGCATGTTTGAGGGGTTTCACTAGACCTGAAGGAAAAAAGAATGGAATCTAATTGGGGCCAGTTTTGTCTTTCCAGAAGTCATTTGGGGAAGGGACCAAGGCCAATGAAAAGTATGTAACCCACAACAGAAAGAGACTAAGATAGCTTTCAGGTCCAGCCCTTGGGGGA
>CM053774.1:115674386-115720600 GCA_028658325.1 Potorous gilbertii
AATGAATAAATTTATTTCATTTCTTTAACAAATGAATGCATTCAGTACCAGAAGATGAAGTGCATTTTGAAGTACTGAAAGAGCTTGGAAGATATGAGGAGCCCCTACCAGTGACCTCTGAAAGATTATGGAGCAAGGGAGGAATACTACAGAGCTGGAAGAGGACAAATGGCCCATCACTCCCTTTACCCCCCAAAACCCAACAAAAGAATGGGCACACCATGGTATGGTGAGCTTGAATTTTATTCCTAGTGAAATCATATTTAAAGAGATGGTTTAAATTGTTGTTCAGTTGTGTTCAACTCTTCCTGACCCCATTTTGGCATTTTTCTTGACAATGATACTGGAGTGATTTGTCATTCCCTATCCAGGCTCATTACACAAATGAGGAAACTGAGACAGATAGGGTGAAGTGACTTGCCCAAGGTCATACAGTTAGTAAGTGTCTGGGGCCATATTTGAACTTATGAAGATAAATCTTCCTGACTCTAAGCCCAGCACTCTGTTCGTTGTGCCACTTCTCTCCCTCAAAGAGATATTTAGTGAATATTAAATAAAAGATAGAAAGAAAGAAATCAGGCATCACTAATGACCTCCAGGAAATATGGTCAGATAATCAATGTAAACGACTTGAGGGTAGGGGCTGTCATGTATCCCCAGCACTGTCTTTGCATCCCCTGAATTTAGCATAGTGCCTGGTGCTTACTAAATGCTTTATCATGTCTATCTATCTATCTATCTATCCATCTATCTATCTATCTATCATCTACCTACCTACCTACCTATCTAATCTATCTGCCTATTAATCTATCTACCTATCTACCTACCTATCCACCTATCCATCTTCTATCTCTTCATTCTTCCTTCCTCTTCCTTCCTTCTTCCCTTCCTTACTTTTATCCTCCCTCCTTTCTCTTGTTCTTTCTTCCTTCCTTTTGTCCTTCTTTCCTTCCTTCCTACCTCTCTTTCTATCCATTAATCTATCTACTTATCTCATTTCCATTTCTGACAGGTTACTAGACGGCTAAATTAGGAGAATATTGTAAGTGGAATTTACTTAGATTTTGGCATGGCATCTGACAAAGTTATTCTTGCTACTCTAGTGGAAATGATGGAGAGATGGAGGTTAGATAATACTACCATTAGGTGGATTTGGTTGAATGGCCAAATCCAAAGAATATAATGAGTGAACGTCAAGACTCTACTATATGCAGATCTATGTCATTACTCATTCAATGTAAACCTCTCCAGGGGAATGTACCTGGACCACTGCTTGGTCCAGTGCTGACTGACATTTTTTTTTTTGTTAGCGACTGAGTAAAGGCATAGATGGCATGCTCATCATGTCTTCAAATAACACAAAATTGGGAAGGACAATTAGCAAGCTAGGTCAGTGCTCTACAAACCTTTCTGGCCATTCATCTATGCACAAGAAAATTTTGGGCATGTAACCCCAATATGTACATTAATTTTTAAAATAGATTATATATATGCCTTGCCATACTAACAATACCTACACAAAAATAAAAGAATGAGATAAAGATATTTTGAAAAGAATGTTTTATTTAATAAAGATACAAAGGACCTTTTTTGCTCACAATAAGTTACTATTAATGCTACATTAGTACAAACAAGCTGATTGTGCTTTGTTATTTTAAAAAATTGTAGTTTAAGATTTTGTGGCATATATGCAAATGTCAGGTTACTAGTTCAATTTATTTTGATACTATATATTAATGGTCATTGTAATAAAAAGATATCTCACAAAAATAGATTAATACAAATGGAATAAATGCATTATTAGGTATGGTTGCTGAGTTACGATTCTTATTTTTCAATCTTTCCACTCATACAAGGGTGTTTGTTGAAATTCTGCTGTCTAATTTCCACCTTTTTTTACATTAATCAGTTCTTCTAAATCTACTGCAAGGTGTTTTAACAAATGTGTTCAAAGTTTATGATAATATATCTGAGAGATTTTGAAAGTTTAGAAGATTCCATTTTCAAATTTGGTGATGGGGGTGGGGTTTAAGAGGGCAAATTGCAGGGGTTTTGTAGGTAATGAACATACTTACGTCATGTTCAGCGACCCAGAGAGGAGAGGGAAAGTATTCAAGAAATGAAAGGGATAGTGTCAAAGGCTACAGAGAGGTCAAAAAAGATGAGGCCTGAGAAAAGGTTATTGAATTTGGCAATTAAGGGATCATTAGTGACTTTAGGGAGACAGTTGAATGAGTAGTCAAGGGTAAGTATATAAATTGAGAAACTAGATGCCTAAAATCATCCCTCAGAAAAAATAAGGAATTTCAAAAGAGGGAGGGATGGGTTTTGGAGAAAGGATAATGGCATGACATTTGCAAAGCAGATCACAATCCATTCATGTCCCATTGAAAACACAGTAAAGGGAGTGGACTCTTACTCTCCTGTCACTACCCTGGAGTGCAGAACCTGCCTTTACAATGTTACTGTGTACCTTATTCTACTTCTCACTTCACTCTGCATCAGTTCAAACAAATCTTCCCAGGCTTCTTTGACACTATCCTTTTCATGGTTTCTTATAGAGCCATAATATTCCATTACATTCATTTACCATAACTTTTTCAACTATTCCCCAGCTGATAAGTACTCCCTTAGTTTCTGGAACTTTGCTGATGTTAACTAACATTTATATAGCTCTTTAGGATTTGAAGAGTACTTTACAAATATTATCTCATTTTATCCTCTAATAATCCTGGGAAGTAGGTCTTATTATTTTTACTACTATTTGCAAAGGAGGAAACTGAGTCAGGCAGAGGTTAAGTAATTTGCCTAGGATCACAGAGCTAAGCGTCTGAAATTGGACTTGAACTTGGATCTTTCCAATTCCAGCTTCAGTATGCTACCCATTGCACCATCCATCTGCTCACAAACAACAAAAAATGACAAGAGCTACTTTAAATAGTGTCATTCATCAGTGCCTTTGTCTTCTTTCTTAGATCTCAGTGGTATTGCTAGGTCAAAGAGGATGCACAGTTTGATGCCTTCTTGACCATAGTTCCAATGATTTTCCAGAATGGCTGTACCAATTCATAGCTCTACTAGCAATGAGTACATCATCGTACCTGTTTTCCCACAACCCCACCAACAATTGGCACTTTCTTCATTTATCAGCTTTGCCACTCTGATAGGTACCACTGAGCTGTTTTAATCAAATTTCTCTAATTATTGATAATTAGGAACAATTTTTTCATATGGCAGTTGATAGTTCGGATTTTTTTGTTTAATATTTGAAAAGTACCTGTGAATATTCTTTCACCATTTATCTATTGGATAATGACTATCATTCTCATATATGTGAACTCCTTTCTTCTGTATCTTAGATATTAGGCTTTTATTATAGAGACTTGATACACAGATTCCCTCCCCTTCCCAGTTAACTGTTTTCCTTCTAATCTTCATTGCATTGATTTTACAAAACTTTTCACTTTTATGTGTAACCACCCTAATACTTTCCATTTTATCTTCCATGACTTTTTCTACTCCTTATTTGATTAGAATCTAGAGCTGTGAGTATTATTTATTCATTTTTCCCTCTAATTTGTTTATATGAGCTTTCAGATCTTTGAAATATCAGTATTGTATTCTCATTATAAATCTCATACTTTCCATTTCTTTTTTATTTTATGCCTATGGCTAGCATTTTTGTACAATATTGAAGAGTAATGGTGATAATAGGCACCCTTGCTCTACCTCTGATCTTATTGAAAAGTCCTTTTTAGCCTATCCCTATTAAAGAAAGTGCTGATTCTTGGTTTTAGGGAAGTATTATTTATCATCTTAGGAAAGTTTCATCAATTATTGAGCTTTCGAGTGTTTACAGGAAAGGGTATTTGTATCTTTTCAGAAGCTTTTTCTGCATCTGTTGATAGAATCACATGATTTTGTAGGTTTTGTTATTAATATGGTCATTTGTTTTTACAGTCTCCCTAATGTTAAACCAGCCCCACATCTCTGGTATAAATCCAATCCAATCATAGCATATGATCTTTGTTTACTACATTTAATACAATTCTCATTTCTATGATCTGTTCTTGGAATTCGCAAACGTTCATCTTTTTTCCTCTGTAGGCTTATACTCAGTTTTTTCAAATAAATTATTCTTCGTTGTGTTATAAGTCTAGAGCTTTCTGCCTTTTGAAATATCATATTTTAATTTTTCTGCTTCGTAAGAGTGGTGGTTGCTAAATAACAATAGCTGATGTTTACATAGCACTTTGTATGTGCTAGTCACTGTACTAAGTACTCTCCATTACTATCTTATTTAATGCTCACAACAAGCCTGTGACATAGGTGCTTTCATTGCCCCCTTTATACCACTGAGGAAACTGAGGCAAATAGAGGTTAAGTGATTTGTCAAGGAACACACAGTTAGTAAATGTCTGAGGTCAGATTTGAACTCAGGTCTTTCTGACTCTAGGCTCCATGCTCTCATGTGAGATCCTAACTGTGGCTCCTCAGTTTGGAATTCTTTCTGGTTCCTGGCAGTATTTTTTCTTTGCTGTGGAAGCTTGGCATTTTGACTAAAATATTCCTGAGTGTTTTCATTTTTGGCTTTTACAGGAAGTAACCACTGAATGCCTTCATTTTCTATATTACTCTCTGGTTCTAAGAGATCTGGGCAGTTTTCTTTATGATTTATTGATATGTGACATCTAGACTTTCTTTTTCTCCCCCTTCATTCAACTCAGTGATTTTTGTTATCTCTCCTCAATCTTTTCTGCAGATCTGTTGTTTTTGATATAGCTCACTTTTTCTTCTAATTTTTTTTTAGCCTTTTGACTTTGTTTTCATATCTCTTATTGCCTCATGGAGTCATTAACTTTTTTTTGGTCAATTCTAATTTGAGGGGAGTTCTTTTCTTGGGTAAGGTTTGTACCTCTTGCTCCAAGCTGTTAATTCTTTTTATATCATTTTTCTATAGTGCTTATTTCTCTTCCAACTTTTTTGTCCACTGCTTCTGTTTGGTCTTTAAAATCATTTTTATCACTTGATTGAATTTCAACATTTACACTCTTTTTTTCTCCATGCCTGGATTTTCTTTCCTCTTTTTCTCCACTTTCTGGGTTCCCTGACTTCCTTCAAGTCCCAACTGCAATTCCACCTTCTACTTCCTGTCATTTCTGATCCCTCCTAATTCTATTGTCTTTCCTTTGTTGATTATTTCCAATTTAAATGAAGAAGTTTTAAATGCTGAGGATAAGTTCATTTACTTTGGTAGTGTACTTTCCAGGGATAAACACATAGACAATAAGGTTAATGCATGCATTGCCAGAGCTAGCTCAGTGTTTGAGAGGCTCTTAAGTTTGGGAGAGAAGAGGTATTAGACTGACCACCAAACTGAAGGTCTACAGAGTCATTGCGTTGACCTCATTGTTGTATGTCAGTGAAACATGGACTGTCTACCAGCGCCATGCCAGGAAACTGAATCGCTTCCATTTCAACTCTCTTGGGAAAATTCTGAGAATCACCTGGAAGGATAAAATACCCGACATTGAAGTCTTTGCTCAAGCTGAACTGCCAAGCATTCAAACTATGCTTCAGAGAGCACAACTCTAATGGGCTGGCCACTTTATTTGAATGCAAAATGTACGATTACCAAAAACACTGTTTTATGGAGAACTCACATGGGGCAGCCAATCACATGATGGTCAGAAGAAGTGATACAAGGACACTCTCAAGGTCTCTCTCTCAATATATAACTATAACATTATACGATTTGACGGTGCAACATGGGGGACGCTGGCACAGGATGGCTCAGCATGGCATGCCCACATCAGAAAAGGTGCTGTGCTCTATGAGCAAAGCAGAATTGAGACAGCACAAAGTAAACATAGCATGTGCAAATTTGAAGTATTCATATCTGTGCCCAACCTGTGGCAGAGCATTCCAGACTTGTATTGGTCTGATCAGTCACAGTTGGACACACTGAAACTTCACTTTATCGTGATGATGTCATTTTGGTCCTCTTTGAAAACAAAGGACAACAATCACTTCCAATTTACTCTGCTGATAGCTTGTCTACATGCTGTCTCCCTGGACTGTGAGCTTCTTCAGGACAGGGACTATCTTTTGCCTTCCTTGGTAGTCCCACTGCCTAGAATAGAGTAGGGGCTTAATAAATGCTTGTTGTCTTAGTTTGACTAAAGGTGTCTTTTTTCCTTTAATTTCAGAGAAGAAAACAGTCTCCCTGTTTCCTCAATGGTAAATTTGGGATAACTATAACACCTCCCTGGCAGGGATGTAATGAGGATCAAATAATATTTGTAAAGTGTTTAGCACAATGCCTAGTATATAGTAGGTATTTCATAAATGCTAGCTATTGTCATCATTATTCAGAACAATACATTCATATACAATCCTGTTTCCTACATTCTACTACATATATACAAATGCCCATTTTATTTGGTGTCAATTAAGTTCTGGATACAACTAAGTCCAATAGTCAAAAAATCAGTGGCTTTCAGTCAGAGTTTTGAATGTGGAACACTAAATGAAGAATTGGTGTTTATTTTCTGTATGATGTTTTCTACAGTAGTAAACTACTGGCAAATCTGGCTTCAGTAAGCATAAGGAATTCAATTGCAGGCAATGCTTCCTATAATTTATTCAGACAAAGAGTCCATAAGCTTCACCAGACTACTCGCAGTGTTTATCAGAAAACCCTTCTGTGTTCTTTTCCACCTCCGATGATCCCTCAATCTCTAGTTGTGACCCAGAGCAGGGATTCTTGACCTTTTTGGTCTCAGGACCATGTTACCCTCTTAAAAATTATTGAAGACTTCTACCCCCACAAACTTATGTTTATATGGGTTTAAGGTATTGCACTTTACTATATTAAAATTAAGATGTCTTAGTATTATTATGAAAATAATTTTGAACCCATTGACCCTCTAAAAGTGTCTCAGGGACCCTCAGGAATCTCAGACCACATTTTGCGAACTGTTAATTTACAGCAGAACAGAAGCTTGCCAGAGGAAGTCGGAAAACTAACTCTCAACATTGTGTGAACAATGACACCAAATAGGGAGATGGTGGTGCTTCTATAAACCTCTCATATGAAGTCAAGTCCATTGGTTCTCTCCAGTTATTTTTATCTTTGCTTAGGGTCAGATGGTTTATTTTTGTTTGTTTCATTTTTTAAAAAAAAGTTTTTATTTTGTTTATTTTTGTTTTGTTGGTTTTAGCTTATTTTTTAAAAGGGTTTTTGTCTATTTTAGTTTATTTTTAAAAGTAGGCCTTACATAGGTCCTAGACCCCTGCAAATTGCATCTTTTTCATTTTTTCTTATTTACAATAACAAAGACCATGACAAGAAAGACATTGGACACCTCTAAATGCATAAAGTTATTTATTTAAGTATACATTTAATTTTGAAAAATATAAATGCTAAAATATCTCATCTTCTTCATCTCTTGATTCCATAAAAGTCACAAATAGAAAGCTTCATAAAACTGTAAAATACTATAATGTTATAGGAATTTCATGTTTTATATTGGAAAAAAATTATCATTAGTATATTGAAATGTTTTCTGCTCTTTTTTTCAATTTGTTCCAGCACGTTGATCTACTTCATTTAAAATAAAAAGAAGCATCATTTCTCCAAAGCTAATAAAGACTTTAAGAGAATAAAAATAAGAGTATCTGAAAGTGCGTATCGATTCCAAAGTCATGTATATGGAGATGCATTAGCCAAGAAAATGGCTAGAAAGTTGAAAAAAAGTGGCAAGGATTCATTCACCCTTTTCACATTGTGGGTCTGGGACAAAGTTATTTCTGGCTCTGAAAGTTCGACTGGATGACGTTAGCCCTGAGTTTGCAACTCTTTGCAATATTTGCCAAGGAAGTAAGTATCAGAAGCTTGCATTTTGATATGCTCCATGGAGTAGAAAGTAATGAGCGGAGAAATAAACCATATCCCAATTTCTGGTCCAAGCATATTTGGACTGGTTAGCATATATTGCATAAGTTGTTGTTTTCTCCCCTAATGTCAAGGCTGAAACAAAGTACAATGAATTTCTAGATCTGAAATATCCCAAGGTTCTCCTGATAGTCAAAAGCCATAGAAGAGACCACTGAGTGGTTTCCAATCACCTGGAGCCTCCAGTTTTTCCATTCTTGCTGTCATGAGCTAATGCCAAAAATATACAATAATGCAAGAAAAATTCCAGGCTCCAGCAACAAAGGAATTGAGTTGTGTGAAGAGAAATCCAGAAATCTTTGTCCCATCCCCAAACAATGCCAACCTCTGTATAAGAAAGCAAATATTTATCTTTTTAAACATAGAATTCAGCAGTCAATACATTTCAAGTACTTAAACATGGTTCAAACTCCCTGGAAGACTAGGTTTTTCTGGATATTGATCACGAGCTAACCGCCAATAAAATACTTATTCTCTAAGTGTTGGTGTATTGCATGGACATATGCATGTATATTTGTATATTGTACGCACATGTATAAACATGTATACTCTTTAATATTCAATGCATTGAAGTCAGGCTGTTGAGTTTCCCTCCTCTTCCTTCAACCACAATAAAAAAAAAATTTCATTTCTTTCTTCACAAATAGAATGGTATGTGTTTGCCCACCCTCTACCTCCTCCAAGTGCTTAAAATGAGAAGGGAGTATGGCAACACAAGTAGAATACCAGGATTTAGAGTATACTTTACGATGAATCTGATTTTCAAGCAATGAATTTTGCTAAGAAATTGGTACAAAGCCAGATGTGTCAGATGTGACTGCCTTTCTCCCTACAACACAATGATGCATCTCTCACAAAAGGCCTTGGCTTATCTACATTTATCTGGCATCTCACTAATAAACACTTTTAATCCATTCACTGTCTGGTATTTGCTTCTAGCAACTTGAATCTTCTAGTGCTCACTTATTTACTTCCAATGGTGCTAGACATTCTAAGAATATTGGGATTCATCGTGTAAGCTCACTAAGGCTGTGTCTAACCAATAACATGACAGATCAGCAATTTGCTACATTTACTAAAACAAATTATTCAGTAAAAGCACAAAACGGTCCAGCAGCTCTACACGTCTAGACATAGCCTCTTTCATATGAAGTGACCCTTTCTGAGAAAATAATGACTGAAATTTCTTTTAAAGAGTATCAAGATAATGAAAGGATTTGATCTTAAATCTTTTCCCTAGGAAATGAAAATGGAGTATTCTCTTTTTATATCATCTACGCCAACTTTCTTCTTATTAAAAATCAGTTTTAGTATCTAATTATAGGCATGTAGTACAAACAGTCTTTGCCATTAAAGATGCAGAAGTGACATGTAAATCTATTTCAATGGCTGGAATTTTGTGTATGCCAATGGTGTCCTTCCATCATTTTGGAATTCTCTGAAAGATGGATTCCCCTCTAGACGACTAGATTATGGGCTCCAGGAGAGCAGGGACCAAGCCTTCTTTAAACTTTGTATTCCTCCCAGGACCTAATCTAACACTCTGGTCACAACATGGTACTTTGTTAAGTTATACTGATGGTCAAGGAAGGCCACATTCTTATAATCCAGATTGCTCCAAAAGCAAAAATCATTAATATATTCAAAGTTTCTTATGTATGATTTATTTTAAACATTTAACTAAATGTTTCCTTCAATGAGACAGTGGAGAAACCATTCTCAGATGTTGGGTGGAGGGAAGGGGAATAAGGAACCTAGATAAATATATTTAATTAGTGGCTGTAAAGTAATAATCATGTTAAGTATGCAGCCAAAATTCAACATGTGAGGTCTCAGCACCATAAAAAGGTACTTTTTCCATTAATTTTTAAAAATAAAACCATTAGAGGCCATAACTAAATCATATTTTCTACTGTTAAAGCAATTTGGTACCAGTAAGGTAGCAATATTTAGGAGTGAGAGCTGTTCTGAAGTGGTCTTTTCATGAGCTGTATTTTTCAAAAGTCATTCCTGTGAGACAGACTTCCTAGTCAGGTTTATGGTATTGGTATGGATCCCACAATGCAACAGGTTATCACAGAACTCAAGCCAGTGGTTTCCTTCTGGTCCCAGGCCTCTCCTCCCTGTTTATTACAGTGTGTATGCATCACAAATATGGTTATATGACTCTTAGATTGGAGACATTTAAAAATGTTATGTCTAATGCACATTCACAATATATAATGCAACCTAATAAAATGAAATGCTTAAAATGCCATGCTAAATTTGGTGACTAAATGCCAAATTTCCATTATGTTGTGTTAATTTAGAAACATATATACAAAACCCAACTTTAAAAAGATCCCAATCACAAATGATATCCATCTTACTCCTTGAAAAAAAACCAAAACAGTGTATATGTACAGTGATGGCAGCTACACCTAGATACTTGCAGATCAGCTCACGTGGGCATGGTAACCAGTATATTCCTATAGATTTCTCATGGGCCTCATGAAATATCACATCAATGATGGTGACAGGTTACTGGGAAATAAAGGACATCTGTCCACATTGGCCAGAGACAGGTCACTCACTCCAGCTCTTGAATAGTTTTGTCAATTATATGTCAGACCCATGTTTCATGGAAACGGATACGTGAGGCTCAGTAACTCACTCATTCACTTGCCAACATTCTTTCTCTTCCTATCTTTGCATGCAGGTTTGGCTACATGCAGAGTACATCCATGAATATACATAAAAACACAAGAGTTTTTATGTGAAAAAATTCTAAAAAAAATACTGCATAGGATATCAACATGAGAAAACAATCGCATGTGTGAACTATTACCAGTCAGTACATTATTAATTGCCATTACATTTACTATATTCTAACACCACAAAGTAGTTAACTGCCCCCATCTTCCATTTCCTTCATAGAACATTAAAAAAAGAAAAGAAAAGAAAAGAAGAAAGAGATGAAAAGAAAAAAAATTAATGCTTTAGAAACAGGGTGCTTATTATCAAATCCAGCCTCATGACTCGTCCTGCAGATTGTGTGCGTGTGTGTGTCTATGTGTACAAAAATCACATTATTTACAATACATTTTTTACAGAAAGCCTGGCAGCTACAGATAAGAGGTAGAACTACTCAAAACTATGTTTCCTGCTGCAGGAAAAAATTCATTTTCTTTACAGTAATTTTAAAAAAAAGTTTAAAAAATTGACAAACAAAATAAGTTGCAAGTTAGGCCCCCATAATTTAAACAACAAAATCTAGGAAGAAAAATATTCTTCAAAAGACTCAACAGATAAGCCCATTAGAGGGTTAAAAAAAAAGGTTGCATAGGAAATGGGACTTCCAAAACGTGCTACAATAATGGCCAGAGTATCTCTGTGCAGGGAATGAAATTAGTACCTTTAGCTCACCTTCTTTTCAGAAAATTAGGGAAGAGTTCAAGAGCATGGTCTAGTGAAGGTAGCAGCATTTTTTAGGTGTGGGACTTTATGTCAGCAATGACACTGAACTCATCCCAAGGTCAGTGAGGCTTGATTCCACTAGTGAGAAAAACAAGATAGTGAACCACACTCCCTTATTAAAATTATCCGTCATCTTGATGCTTTAGTAAAAGTTGTTACAAAATCATTAAAAAACCATACATTTGCAGCCCCTGCAAAAAGGAAAAGAATGGTGGTGGTAGTGCTAGTGCTAGTGGGATATATATGTGTGTGTGTGTGTGTGTGTGTGTGTGTGTGTGTATGAATTGGGTAAGGAAAAAAACCAAAAATATAGGAGAGAGAACAGAAAATTCTTCCAGAAAATTCATCTTTTAAAGCTGTACTCTTGTCTCAATTTTCCCTACACAGGATAGAAGCAGAGGGCACTGGGATATTTGGCTAGTCACAAAAAAAAAAGAAAAACAAAACCGAAGAAAACATGATCTTCCACACCAAGAAAACAATTCAGTGTTAAGAGACAGACAGGTTACAACGTAGTTTCTGTTCCCTTGCTTCTCCAGAAATAACCATTGTCTTCAGGTTCAAGTTCTATTAGAATTTGAGGCACAACTTTGACTGGAGTCCTAGGAGGGCTAAAAGGAAAAAAGCCAACAAGGAGAGAGAAGCAGCTGTAAGTGACTCATAAACTTCTCTACAGGTAAATTGATCGTGCAGGAGACGACAGCATCTGGCATCTCCTATTTTATATCTTTTCCCGCTTTTGAATTTCTGTAAAGTAATTACAACTTTCTTGGGGCAGAAGCTGGACTACATTAGTGAACTCAGGAAGAATACTGAAAAGTGAGCAGTTCTCACTGCAGCAGAAGGAAAAACCCAGCAGAAATATAACTGCTGCTGGAATTCCCCAGTATAGATTCTCATCTTTTGAACTATCTAGAGACTGGAAGTGTCCTGAGCTTTGTTAAGTCAAGTCAACAAGTATTTTTTAAAAACTTACCACGTGCCAGGCACTGGTAATACAAAGACAAATGGTTTCAAAAAGTTTATACTCTAATGGGGGAAGTAATCTGAAAGAGGGTAGGGGAAGGTGAAAGTCGATGAAATGATGTCATCCACCAGTGAGTGGAGAATTTGCTATCATGAAACTCCAACTCGCAGCTTGTTTTTGGGTATGTTCTTTAAATCAATGAATGACAACCCTGATATCACAAGACTGAACACTGATGAAGGACTAAGAGATCGAATTACTTCTAAGAAGCATGATCAGAATCGTTATCCTCCCCAGTAGAAGCTGGGCACACACTGGTTCTTGGACAATTTATTATCTGAAGAAGAATTAGAACAGGAAGTTCTGCCCAATAATCTGAACTCTTAACACATTTCTGGGGGCAGACATCCCATGGCACTGCCAAAGTGGAAAAACAAAACAAAATTTAAAAACCCCCAAAACATTGTACTGCTTTTTTACCTTGGTATCCCAAGAGACTCAAGAAAAGGAATTTTATCAGCATGATGTGTGGCGTTCAAGGAATGTTGGTGATTTTTCTCCTGGAAAGATTAAAAAAAATCAAAAGTAACAGGTCTTTGGAGGAAAACATATTATTTTACTGAAAATGAAAATGTTAGCAGCAGAATGAATCTGAAGTCTGCCTCCCTACCCTCAAAAGTTGACAGTGATTCATTTTCGTCTCTCACTGATGCCTTCTTCACAAATGGAAAAGGGACAAAGATGAATTTGTGAAATAAAAACTCCCATTTAGTTCTCTTAATATAATTGAAATAATAGCATTTAAAAATACAACAATTTATCTTATTACTCTAAAGGGCAGAGTGGGGGATCAGATCAGTTGTGAGGCCAAATGGCAGGACAAGAAATGTAAAGAACTGTAAGAAAGAACAAAGAAGAAACATCCCATGATAATTTCCTAGTCATTCCTTTGCCATAATTTTTTTGTTCTCCCTCTATTTTAGTATACTGATTTTTATAGCAGTAGAAATATTTAGAGAAACTCATTAATCTTTATCAGATAATAAATGAAATATGGACAGATAATAAATTCACTGGCAACCACGACTGAATTTTTATTTGACCTCAGCAACCCACAGAAGCGACAAATTTACTAAATGAGACACAAGGCTGCTAAAAATAAGATCCTTTAACATTCAGGCTGGGATTTTCAATTAAGTAAGAATATTCCATCAAACAAAATTTACCCAGATGTTTAGGAAAATTTAGCCTCTGAATGCTATCTTATAAGGTGTGGTATCTTTTGGACTTGATGCTACATTATTGACCATTAACTTTCAATCTTACTGAACCAGAAAAGCATTAGTGTCACACATATAATAAAAATGATCATCCTCTTTTCCCTATGAAATATGAGAAAGTATTCAAGGATATCTGTTGACTATAATGAATAAATTCCCTACCACAGAAAAACTTAACTAAAGAGAAAAGCAGCAAGGAAAAATTTGATAAAATATAGGAAAATATGTTCAGATGGGAATCAGGGCATGTGCTGAGATTTCCTTTCCTTCAAAACAACCTATTGCTTTTATTATACGTCAGGTAACATTCTATGAAATATTAAAACCTAGCCACCAAGCCATGATAGCAATGGGAGGGAATGCCCCAGGTTGGAAGTGATGAACAGTCATGACTGAGCATTGATTCTTCAATCTAGCAAAGGAGTTCTTAACCTTTTTGGTGTCATAGACCTCTTTGGCAGTCTGTTGAGTCCCACAGATCTCTTCTCAGAATATGCATAAAATAAATGAATAAAATAAAATTTGTGGGATTGCAAAAGAAACAATTATATTGAAACAGAGATTCCCGCCCCCCATCCCAACTCATGGACACCAAATTAGAAACCTTTGATGTAAGGTATTTTCTAGAAGGAACAGTTGGCTAAGAAAGGTCAAAGGTCTTCTGTGATGACTGACCCATTCCCATCTAGGGTCCCTCTCAATCAAAAGGTACAGACCAGTTCTAAAAAGTGATTGTTTTCAGCAAAAGAATTTTTAATATCAAGAAACACTTGTAAATGTGATTAAAAGTCGGTAAGGAAGTATGCAAATGTTTGACTATCCCAATTTAGTTGGAGATTCAAATTAATCAATGTTCTCCAATTTGTTAATTAGTGATGAAGAGACCCATGACATAGAACTTAAGAGTCAACTGGGCAACTGATTGCACCTAAGGAAAACAAACAGCAACAGTGATGCGGCAGCATAAACAACTAGAAAGAGAAATCACTTTGGTACCATGGCTAGTGACAGATAGAAATGGGGCTTTGGAGCGTCCAAGAGAACACAATCAGGCAAAAACGAGTTTCTAGTTGCTGGGAAAAGGCTGTTAAGGAGGTAACCAGGTGAAAAAACAAGGTCATCATGGTTGTAAATATTCTGTTAAAAATGATAAAATAGGGCAAAAAAAAATAAAGAGGAAGGATAGTTGCTTTGGACTTAATGTCACCCAACATGGTAGTCCAAGTCAGTTTCAAGCAGGTGTGAACTAAGAGGTTAGTTTTACTCACTGTCAGTGGGTTTGCTGTCACTTAGGAAAGGCTGCTGTTCCATGATGTCCATTGGAATTTTAATACTTGGAACTTTTTCGGAGTAAGGGCAGTCAGACTGTGGATGAAATGTGGGAGAGGTCTTAGAACGTTCTAAGGATATTGTGTCCCCCCCCATAGGATTCCACCTGCTGTTCACATAGAGATGCTAGGAAAATTATGAATTTTTTCTCCTTTCTTTTCTGCCGAATATGTTTTCTCCATCCCTTTGGTCAGAGGGGTGAAAGTCAAATCATTTTTGAAACTTTTTCTTCATTAACTCACACTTGTGTATAAAGAAAAAACCCCACAACATATCCAATTGATTCATTTGTCACCTAAAATATATTGGAGTTTTAAGGAATATATATTCCCCCTCAGTTAAACAGTCCATAGCACTGCATCAGGCTCTGTTACCCAAATAAATAAATAAATGGAAATGCCTTCTTCAGGAATTTTGCTACAATGAAGAGGATATGAGTAGCCACTGGGGATCCAAAAGTGATACAATTCTTGATCTCAGCAGTTTTATACAATATATGTACTCAGATACATATAATCCACAGAGAGGCATGACTGGGGGAGAATAACTGGATTTACACCCAGAATGTTCTAGGAAAATTTGAGGAGAGTAGATCACTTTGAGCTTGGGAGATCATGAAAGATCCACAAAGGAAGTGGAGCTGGACCTGACACTTAAAGGAAATTCGTAACACTGAAAGATAGTGATAAAGAAGTGATATAGAGCTAGCAAGCAGATATAATGACCACACGGCTGGACTTGGAGGCAGGAACACCTGAGTTCAAATCCCATCTTGGACACTTTCTAGCTGTATACGCTTCACTTCTCTCAGTCTCAGTTTCCTCATCTCTAAAATGGGCATAGGAATAAGCATAGGTATGAGAATCAAAGGAAGTAATACGTGTATAGTGCTTGGCAAACCTTTAAGAGCTACATGAATATTAGCAGGCCATATTAAAACATCAAAGGCACAAAGCACCCTAGCCTAAGGAAATGTATGAGGCTGGAAGACAGCGATTGAATTCAGGGCACTGCCGGCAGTCCATCTTAAATAAAAGAAAGTAATGTGTAAAAGGACTGAAAATATTGAAGACAACTTTAAAAGCCAGACATTGAATGACAAAGTAATTTTGAATTTGAAAACAGATCTATAATTAAAAAATCCAAGTCACCCACTATCTGAGTTACCAAAGCAGTAATACTTTTTTTTTATGTCGGAGGAATTTGGGGCCAGGAAAACAAAGAAAGAAATGTGTCTTGACATAAGGGCTACTACTCACTCTAAATAAATGAAGAGTGGATTGTTAAATTTCCAGTGTAAGCATTTACACTTGGGAAATTGGCAAATACTGCAAACCAGGTTTGATTTATTGTTTTGTTGATTGTCTAGACTTAAAAAAATTATGTGGAAAATATTAATGATGCAGATTAAACACAAAAGTGTGTTATGCGTACGTATCCCCTCCCTCCCTCAGATCTGATTGTTAAACATTTACCAGCACACTACTGAGAGTGAGTCGGCCCGTTTATTTAGAGGATTACAATATTTCATCTTGCAATCACCAATTAAAGAATTTAATTTCTTTAATTAAGGATTAAAGAATAAAATAAAAGAATAAATAGAAATTATATGTATCTATGTGTAGGTAAATACCCAGAAAAATTTGTCCTATTCCATGCCTCAAACATTTTCCTCAAGACCATAAAAATGTCACAAAATGTTATTATCTTTCATGACCTGCAATTACTGACAATAGATCAAGTTCTCCCTTAATTACAACTTTCTCAGGAGAGTCAAAAAGACAATGGCAGCAGCCCCAAATACAAAGAATCTGTGACTTCCACTAATAGAGCCCCCAACTAAGAGAGTTGGGGCCCTTCACCAACTGTAGCATGTTTGCCAGAAACTCATGTCAGCACACAAGTAGAAGAATGCACAGAGCCCGCTGGCCACATTCAGACAAGCCCATTTAAAAGTGGCAACGTGACAGAGGACGGGGGGTAGAACATAACATGTTTACTTTAGGCTTAGAGAATCCCAAGGGTCAGACTTTAATAGTCTCAGACTAAATATGTTTAACTCTAAAAAAAAAAAAAGAATCAAAATTTTAGAGATGAAAGAATCCTAGTCCAATCTAAGACATTTTAAAAATCTTTTCTCTCTAAGACCTCTGTGACAAACGTGGAGGCCTGAAGATATGGCATCATTCAAATATAAATATTTTGTGACAAAAGGAACACTATCACCAGCAATGCTCCATCCTGGTGTAGCTTTCTTATAGAACAACACCGGAAGGGATCTCAGCAGGACATTGGATCCATCTCCACACCTCTAAGAAGAATCGACCTTAAACTGCTGCAAAATGATCTTTTTCCTAAGTATTTTCTCTGTTTTCAGAAAAGGAGATTCAACAACCTTCCTTCTTAGTATTTGTTCTCTTTTCACTTTCCTGAACTCAGAAATTCCTTTGTCTGATCATAACCCTCTACCCTTCCTTCTTTCCCTGGACTTAAGACCCCTAATTCT
Source organism: Potorous gilbertii (assembly GCA_028658325.1). Classification (NCBI taxonomy): domain Eukaryota; kingdom Metazoa; phylum Chordata; class Mammalia; order Diprotodontia; family Potoroidae; genus Potorous; species Potorous gilbertii. Next base: position 115,691,882 of record CM053774.1, read on the forward strand.
CTTCTTTATTCTTACTATGACCCCCAGGATCTCTTTCCCTCAGTTCTTGCCCAGGCTATCACCCCTGTGATACTTAGGTTTTCTTTCCTTCCCCGTCTTGACCCCTGGGTTCCAGTCCTCTCTATCCTATCCTTTATTCTCCAGGCCCTTACCTTCTTATCCTATGAATGAGCTCAGCCTGCCAAGTGCTGTCTTGAATTACTCCCACCATCCATTGTTTTCATTTCGACTTTTGTGCTGCTGAAGAAAACCACAAAGCCTCGCCAACTCCATCTACCACCAATTTATGTGAACATAATTTCGGAGCCTCACTTCTGTAAGGCAATCCTTGTACATCTCCCGAACTGATTCACTCTCTCACTCATCATGAGAGTTCATCCAAACCTTTGCATCCCTCTTCAAATCTCCCATGATTCCTACTTTCCTCACCATCTTAGCCTAGAACTTGGCCTCGTATACTTCAACTGAAAAAAAAACTAAGGCCATTCACCAAGAGCCCCTTCTTTCCCCTTCCTCCTCATTTCATATCACTTCCCTGCTTTTTCCTCACTCTTTACTCTTTTACCCCAGGCTCATATGAAAAAGTGGCCCTCCTTGCCAAGGCCAACTCCACGACATGCACATGGGATCTTCTCCAGAAGATTTCCTCCTTTATCATCTATCTCCTTTTTCTCAATACTTTTCAATCTCTCCCTATCTACTGGCTACTTTCCTGCTGCCTACAAACACAATCATGTCTCTCACAGCCTCAAAAAAAAACCCACCTCTGATTCCTTATTTCCTGACAGCTATCATCCTGTATCTTCTTTATGGTTAAATTCCTTGGGAAGACTGTCTGCAACAGGGGCCTCTATGTCCCTTTCTTTTCCTTTCTTCTTACTTGTCTGCAGTCTGGCTTCAGACTCTCTCATCCAATAGGAACTTCTCTGTCCAATATTCCCAAGGCTCTCCTAACTGCCCAATCAAATGGTCTTTTCTTTACCCTCATTCTCCTTGATCTCTGTCATCGTTGACCACAGGAACTTCTGGATATTCTCTCTGCCCTGGGTTTTCGCAACACTGCTCTTTCTAGATTGTCCTCCTGCCTGTCTGATCTCACCTTCTTGGTCTAGACCTAATCCTCATAAAAGTCATCTCTGTGAAGAGAAGTGTCTCCCAAGGCTCTCCTTTGGGTCCTCTTCTGTTCTCCCTATAGTCTATGTCACTTGGTAGTTTCATTAGTTCTGATGGAGTCAATGATCATTTCTCTATAGATGATCCTCAGAGCTATTATGTAGAATCTCCAAATGCCTATCGTATTGGATTGTTCAAACTGGATACCTTATGGGCATCTAAATTCATCTTGAATGCACTGAAGGCACAATACTTTACCCCAAACCCTCCCATCTCCCCTGTTGTCAAGGGCACTATCACCCTTTTAGTAATTTAGGCTTCCAATCTAGCTGTCACTCATACTCATTCCCATATAGTCTGTTGCAAAATCCTACTAATTTTATCTTTATAGTGGAAAGAAACTGGATTCTCAGCTCACTCCACTTTGCATCAGCTGCTCCACCTGATTTCAGATCCATGGAAAAAGTCACCCCCACATTAGATGCCCCTTGGTATTCTGCCAACCCACTCCTTATTTTCCTGCCTCCCTTTGTGCATTGTCTTCATCTTTAGATTGTAAGCTCCTTGAGGGGAACACGATCTTTCTTTTTATTAATTGTCTCCCTAGTCCTTAGCACAGTGCCGAGAACATAGAAGAAAGATGACAAATCTTAACTGGATCAGATTGTACTTTTGCAAAATCTCTCATCCATGCTCCTTTCTTTCCTTTGATGCTGCTACCATCCTGGTGTAGGCTCTCATCACCCTACACTGGGTCTATCTCCACAGCCTGCTGCCTGGCCTCCCTGCCTCAAATCTCTCTAGATTTCAGTCCATCTTCCACTCAACTGTCAAGGATCTTCCTAGTACACAGGGCAGGGATGCTTCCATTCAGTAAAGTCAGGGGCTCTCCCTGCTCAGCTCCACCTCCTAGTTGTCCCAACTAAAATCCTACCTTCTTGGGACAGCTAGGTGGTACAATGGATAGACTACTAGTCCCGGAGCCAGGAGGACCTGAATTCAAATGTGACCTCAGACACTAACTGTGTGATCCTGAGTAAGTCACTTAATCCCAATTCCCTTAAAAAAAGTCCTACCTTCTCTGAGAAGCCTTTTCGGCTCCTTCTTAACGCTATTATCTTCCCTCTGAGATTGTATCCCATGTAACAAGTATGTATCTTGTACATCCAGTTGTTTGGTTACTACTTCCCCCCGTTAATTAGATTATGAGCTCCAAGAAAGCAGGCATTGTCTTTGCCTTTCTTTGTATCCCTAGAGCTTGGTACACTTAATGGCACATATTAGGAGCTTAATAAATGCTTGCTGACTTGACTTTAGCACCCACTGCGGCACAACATAAATTGTCAGTTTTGCTTCTAGCATAATATTTTTTAAGTTCTGGCACCACATTCCTGAAGAACGTACATGGGACTGCTGCAACCAGAGATTTAGTATTAACCAAGTTTACATAAGGTCAATCCTATTTCATCTTGTATTCACTGACAGCCCATTAGAGCTATATAAAGCCATTTCTTCCTACTCATCTGTGAGCAAAGTGAGCAGAGATTTAATTATCCTTTGTAAAAGATTCAGATATATATATATATATATACACACACACACACACACACACACACACACACACACACACACAGACAGAGAGACAGTGAGACAGAGGCAGAGACAGAGACAGTAAGAGAGAGACAGAGAGATAATGAGAGGGAGAGACAACAGAGAGAAACAGTGAGAGAGAGAGAGACAGACAGGCAGAAAGACAGACCTTGCTTCTAAAATGGCTGTGACTTAGGATGATCCCAAAGGTGACAGTATAATGTAGGAACAGCTCACGATGGCCATGATACCTCTCCACTAACAGATACCTCTCTACCCCCCAATGCAGCATAAGACATTTCTTTTTGGACAGAGTCAATGTGGGGATTTGTTTGCTGAACTATGCTTATTTATTATAAAAGTTTTGCTTTTCCTTTTTTTCCCAAAGATGAGTGGGGAGTGGGGAAAATACTTTTTGCTAATTTTTTTTTAATTAAAACCCAAATTTAATTTTAAGTAAAAGGAAAACAGAAGAGTTGGAGAATGGTTTCTCTGTGGCTGGTAGAGACTGCCACTATGTCAATGTAACCTTACTTCTCCAACCTCCTTCAATTCTCAGCTAAAGTCCCACCTTCTACAAGAACCATTTTCAGTCCTCTGAAATCCCCGTGCCTTCCTTCTGAGCTCATCTCCAATTTATCCTGGCAATATCTTGTGGTACACAGCTGTTTGCGTGTTCCTCCTCTGTCGGACTGGAAGCTCCTTGAGGGCCAGGATAGTACTTTGCCTTTCTTTGTAATCTCAGCACTTAGCAGACTGCCTGGCACACAATAGGAGTTTAATAAATGCTCACTGACTCGATTTCACTCCACATATCTATCTGTGATATATAAATCAATTCATTTCTATAAGAAAAACAATCATTTCTTTCCCAAACATTTTGAGGAGCTGTTAGGACAAACTGTGCATGCTTCTCTTTGAGTGTTTCTTAAATAAAGACTAGTTGCAGACTGCCTAACTGCAGTGACTAAACATTCCTTCTGGAGCATTGGCAGTTCTATGAGATGGTCTCCTCTAGTTGCAAGAGAATACAGTAACCGCGTCCCTTCTGCAAAAGTCAGTAGGGGACAGGAGAATAGCTTGGTCTATAACAGGGGTGGGAAACCTGCCTCCTTGAGGCCACGTGTGGCCCTCTAGGTCCTCAAGGTCCTTGGATTCAAAACTGAATGCAAATTTTACAGAACAAATCCTTTTTTATTAAAGGGATTCGTTCTGTGAAGTTTGGATTCATTCAAAGAGTTGCAGTTGAGGCCCTAGAGGGCCACATGTAGCCTCAAGGCAGCAGGTTTCCCACCCCTGGCTTTAGACGAATTGATCCTTGCCTCTATTTTAAGAAAATCCAGGTTTGAATACCCTTTCCTCTTTATTAAATGACAAAATCTCAAATCAGTTGGCCCCAGTTGGTCAGTAAACTAATTACAAGGGACATCATTCTCAAGGGAATTTTGAAGGAGACACAATTCAAGTGTGTGCACAGATAAAAGTCACTCGCTATGCTTAATAGTTATAATATATAGGGTGTCCCAAAAGTTTTGGTGAAGTTTGAAGCCTTAAGAACTTCAGAAGTAGAAATGCAACAGACTTTACAAAACTATCATTTAAAAGTTAAATTATTTAGATTTCTTTTACATTTGTTTGGTTTTGTGAATTTGGGGAGATAAAATTTTTATTTTAACAAGATGAAGCACCTTGACATTAGGTAAGTATGCGTGTGACAGTTTCTCAGTCCAACAGATTGCTAGTGGACAACTCCTTTCTCACTTGTTCTGTCATTGTCTATGTTAGTAGACATTCTTGTGAGGGACACATCAAAATTGTCGCATATGCATTGAAACCTTGCTCTTTATATGATCTTAAGGCAAAGATTACCAATGGAATCTGTTCAGTCTGAGAAACAAGAACTCCCTGGCTGACTTGCTTAAAGACCCAACTAAAATCTCATCTTCTTCAAAGTCTCCCCAAACACTTCTTGATTCTAGTGCCCTCCCTCTGTCAATTATTTCTATTTCCCCATATATACATGTGCATGTGCTTGAATGTGTATAGATCTATACAATGCATGTGTGTGTGGATCATATACCATCCTCTGCTCTGACGACTGACCTCCTTGGTTTGCATTAAGCCCAAACTAAAATTTTATCATTTACTGGAAGCCTTCCCCAGTCCCTGTGAATCCTGGTGTCTTCCCTCTGCTAATTATATTCTATTTATTATCCTGTATATCACCCACTTAAGGTGTATTTGTTTGCAGGCTGTCTTTCAGGTCAGGGGACTATCTTTTCCCTCTTTTTGTATCCCCAGTGCTTAGCACATATTAAGTGTTCAATATACGTCTATTTATTAATTACCTGATATGGGTATATATAGGAAATATATATACACACATATGCACAGATAGAAATGTGTATCTGTGATTTCAATGGTCTCTGAAGAAATCCCTTTTCCACCTTTGCAGACCGGCAACTCATAACTTAGAATTTTTTGAGTTGCCTGGGGTTATTGGGAGGCTGAGTGACTTAGTCAGGGTCACATTAGCCAGTAGATGTCAGAGACAAGGCTTAGACTCTGGTCTTCCCAGGTCAGAGCCGGGCTTTCTAGTCACTCATTCCATGCTGCCTCTCATATTTCATTATACCAATGTCGTTACAGCCAGAGATTACAACTCTCAAGAGCTCACCTCTTTGGCAGACAACCGCAATAATCATTCATTAAGGGGATAGTATATGTGAAGACTTATGTAAAGACTAAATTAATAATAACAAATTAAATGTCTTCAGAATGTTATCAAAAAGAATAAGAATGACAAAAAAGAAAAGAGAAGAAACTGAATGCTGAGTAATTATAAAGACCAAACTTATCTTCAAGGAAGATAGGAGAGAACTCATCGTTCTCCTTTCTTTGAACAGGTGGGGACCTATGATATTTTATATTTATATATATATATAAATTATATATATTATATTATAATTATTATATACTATAATTATAATATTATATATGTATATATACATACACATATATGTGTATGTATATATATGTATACATTTCTGTGCATGTATATACACATACATTTATGTATATGTAGGTATGAATGCATATATATACACACATGTATGTGCATATTATATACATACATATATAACTATGTGTATATAATACACATATATACATGTGTATACATATTATATATGTAAGGTGTGTGTGTGTGTGTATACACACACACACACGCACCCATGGTCAGACTAGGCTGATAGGCAGATTAATTTTGTCCAACCTCTTTTTTCCTCCTTCTTAAAAGAATACCTCACTGGTTTAGAGGGTAAAAACTCACCTAAAACCAACCATGACAATGGCAAGAGACGCATTAATAGCATGTTTCTAGGATTTTACACAATCTCCGGAGGGACATATTTGGAAATGGAGATGATTTTAAAAACAAAACATATCAATGCATTTTTAAGTGTAAAAATGGATGCAACCAAGCAAATCCCATCGTGTGCAGAGCTCTTCACCAACATAGTGGTAAAAATAAGTGGCCATGAAATGCATCATTTTTGAAGGGTATGTAAATCCTAGGGAACCAAAGTAAGCATCAGAGAGAAAGAGGGAGGGGGAAACGATGAAATAAGAGGAGGAAACTGAGAGGGTCCAGCTCTAAGACATGAATAAAGCCATTTTCCCCACTGATGCCCTGGCTAGCTTTCTCCTGCAAGGCTGGAAAACTTCTTACATCATCATTGTCACTATCCAGACTGCCTTTTTTCTTCTTCTTTTTCTTCTCGTCTTCTTTCTTTTTCTTGTCCTTTTCTGGAATGACATCATCAAGGAAACTGAGGTCATGCTGGGAAAAGAGGTAGTCCATGCCCTTTCTGACAGCTACAAGAGCCAGGATCTGGAACAACAAAGAGACATCAAGCAAAGACTATGTATGGTGTTATTGTCAACAGGAAGAGATGATGCTGAGAGGTCAGTATGTCTAGATGGATGAAAAATATGGCTTAAAGTCCTACCTCTAGCATGTGCTAGCTGGGAGACCTTGGACCAGTCATCCAACCTCAGCACTACAATGACAAGTCTTTTTCTTTGAAAATGAAAGACTTTGACAATAATTTCTCTCTCTCCCTTTTCCTATCTCTTTTATGCACATCCACATGCACATATACAATCTTACAACACAATAACCAAACTAAAAGCTGTTGATGTGAAAGAAAAGTTGGATTATTATTGTGTATGTTTTTTCAATCAAACACAAAAGAAGGAGATAACACAGCAGTTAAGCAGCCAGGAGGGTGTGGGAGACATAAGGCAGACCTGAACTTGACCTTATGCTGGATGCATAGTGCCAATTTCTTGCCAGGAATGGGGAGCCAAGGGAACAGGGGAAAGTCAGAGATGAATTTTGTAGGGATTGATTTCCTCTTCCATCATCTGGGGCTCATCAAAGATATTTAATAATTTCACTACTGAACTGTTTGATTTCTTTCATACTGTGGCAAGAAGACACAATTAGAGAATCCAGATTTCCTCTTGAACAGAGACTGTAGGATAAAGGCACCAAGAAGTTCAAGGGCAGAGACTTGGAATAGCTGCTCCAGTGACCTCAGACAAGGCAGTACCAACACACACACACACACACACACACACACACACACACACACACACACACGACAGGAAATGCTTTCAGATGATGCTCACAGATCCCAGGGCCACCAGGAAGAAAGAGGTGTGTCTTTTGCTAACATAAAAACCATCCGATATTGGAGTGTCTCACTAGAATGCATTTCAAGTACCCAGAAATTCTTACCATGACTGGAAAGATAATGGCAGCTACTGTGGACTTGAGGATCCAGAGCAGGGCCAGACATAACACCTGGAGAAAAGTGAAGAGATGCACGCGACGCAAGGGCACATGGCGAAGGTAGATGAAGTCAGGCTGATGTTTGAGGGGCATCAGAAGCAGCTTCAGACGATCCATGAACTGGCCAGGAAAGGGAAAAGGACAGGGTGTTAGCTCGGGGACTGGCATACAGGGCCAGGGCCACCCAAGGCCCATAGAAATGACCTCAACCAATAAACCAATCCACAAGCATCCATTAAATGCCTACTATGCCAGGCACTGCACTGGGAACTGGGGATACAAAGATAAAGAATGGAGGGAATGCCCTTGCAGGGAGTTTACATTCTAATGGAGGAGACAAGTGTGTGTGTGTGTGTGTGTGTGTGTGTGTGTGTGTGTGTGTGTATAGAGAGAGAGAGAGAGAGAGGAGACAAGTGTGTATATGTGTGTGTGTGTGTGTAGAATACACATGTATATACACATTCTACACACACTATATATACACACACATACATACACACATACACATATGTATGTGTGTGTGTGTGTATATATATATATATATATATATATATATAGTGAATAAATAACAAGTGGCTATATATCAGATAGTTTAAGAGGAAGGGCCCTAGCAATTGGGGGATCAACGAACTGGGGAATCATAAAGAAAAATAGGACTCCGAGGGCATGCTTTCCAGGCATGGGGGACGGCCAGAACTAAGTCCAGAGGTGAGAGATAGAGTGGGGAGCGGGAAGAAGGCCAATCTGGCTGGATTGCAGAGTGGAGGAGGGGAGTTTTGTTCCAAAAGGCTGGAGACATAGATTGGGGTCAGGCTGTTTGTTTAACTTTAAGAGCTAAACAGCTGAGTTTAGAGTTCCTTGCGCGCTATGTTCTCTCTGAGGGGAAAAGAGTATCTCTGAAACCTCACAGTCATTTCTACCTCATTAAGTCAGCGAAATCATAACAGTAATTGACATGTATGTATAAGTTAATACACCATTTTAAGGACTGCTTTACAGACATAATTTCATTTGCTCAACTATAATATTCACAAGTACCCTGCAATATAAGCATAAGGAAAAGGTGGATAGTGTAGCTCAGGGAGGGGTGGGGAATCTACTAGGCTAGAACTCAAGGGACCTAGAAACTAATTCTACATTAGTCACTGTATGACACTGTCCCTCAGCTACACCTCTCTCATCTCCAAGCTTTTGTATGGTGGATCTGTCCTTCATTCCTGAATACAAACTAAAGCATACCATTTCTCACTTTCTTTGTTTGTTTCCTTCCTTCCTGTCTTCTTTCCTTCTTCCCTTCCTATCCATCTTTCATTTTGTTTGAGTCTTCTTGCACAAAATGACTAGCAAGGAAATGTTTTACATGATTACACATATACAACCATTGTAATTTGGACCACCGTTTAATAGGATCAAAACATCTTCTCAACCCATCAGTAAACCAATATGTCTATATATACATGATATTTCTATTAGCTCAGATTGTAGTACTTTGGCATTTTCCCTTGTAGAATATGGAAGGAACACTGACTTTTATCCTTAGAGAATCCGGGAGGAAAATCCAGGACAAATAAAATGTTGGTCTTCAGAGGATATCTGAGTCAAGCCAGAAAGCCTATTTGCTTGATAATAAGGGGCATTTATATAGCACTTCAAAGTTTGAAACATATTTTATTTACATTTTCTTATTTGGGCTTTCCAGAAACCCTGTGAATTACTGTAGATATGTTTATACCTATTGCATAGATGAGGAAACTATCTTTTTCAGTTTGTCAGAAGGAGAATAAACAATGAGTTTCTGGGAAAATACAATCTTCACGGGATATGCCATCTGTCTCAGTCCTTCTTTTGTGTCCCATGGAATGAGTCCGGAGAAGTCTCGTTCTTTTAAAAAGTCGTGTATTGACACGCAGCTTTTTGGGGGAAGCCATGAGAAAGCATTCATATATGCCTTGAGGTCGAATGACAGAGGCAAAAGATTAATCTATACTGTATCAGTTCCTTCACAAGGATAAATGTATTTTATTGAGTCAAATTCGATATTCAAGGATTCTGGTCACTTAGATCTCCCCAAATTTTCCTGGATGCCATAGGGACCAAAAACACATTTGGATCTGTGGAGAGCCAACTTGTCACTGAAACCCAAGGAACAGCTACTTCTAATACAAATGCTCCCCACAATACAGGAAAAGACCAGATTCTTTGGCATCCTGACCACCTATCTAGAGCATGTGAACAACTTCATTTTGGAGCAGAATTCAAAAAAAAAAAAAGAAAAAGATAAAAAAGAAAAAATACTGCCATAAGCTTCTCTCTTATTGGTGACCTGGCCACTCGCCCAGTTCCATCTCACTCCCAAACCAAACTCATATAAATCCAATGAATGAAAGAAAGCAAGGACCATTTTTAAAGGACCCAAATAAATTCTTCTGGTGTTCGGGGAACATGCAGTCTTTTGTCATTAAAAACTAGTAAGTGCTAAATAAGGCTACAATTAACGAGGTGCCAGAAAGCAACAGAAACACTTCCAATTTCCTGTTGCCAATTAAATTACGCCTTCACGAAGAGAAAATGCCCCTTACATAATTCCCACCCCCCCCAATGATTTTTTAAAGGTGTTGAGTAAGGAGAGCGAAGAGAATAGAGAGTCAGCTTTACCAGATTAGAAATAGCAATGTTCCCTTAGCTGATGTCTTAGGCTAAAAACAACACATAACGAATATTAACTCGCTTCTTTTTATTTGTGCAAAACAGTCTGATCATTGATCAGAGGCCATGGGAGAAGTAAACTGGTACTTGATGAGTACTGCCTGTTCCCACGCTAAGGGCTGTCCATCAGCACCTGGATGTCAGTGGTTCAAGATGGTCTGATTCCCTATTGGAGAGCACAGTGGAGGAAGGGGATGCCTTTCCTTTTGGTGACACAAGAATGACAACTTGGTTGCCTGCCTGGTCCACTGACCTTTATGAACTTCATCTCCAAGAATGTGTGGGTACGACGAACTATGTAAACAAAGACTAAATTTGATTGAGGTCTCAGGAATGAAAAGAGGCAAGATGAGGAAAACCCAACTGTTAATGATTACCATTTTCCTTCAAAGGCTCTATCCTGGAATACTCTTGTTACTAAAAGTGTACTGAGTTGCTATGGCAAACTTACCTGCACACCATTAAGGGACGCAACCCCCATGTACAGGAACACACCATAGAGTACAGGCATGGGAATAAACTAGAGAGAAAGAATTAAAAAAACAGGGCTTAGTATATGTTAAATGCCAAGTTATCAAGAACTACTCTGTGGTTTCTTTTAGACCCAAAAGAGGATTTTATCACTTTAGGAAATGCCTTCTCCCTGTGTCAGTCATCGGCTTCTCTGCACATGGAATTGCCTAAGTGTAGAGGGATGAATGACCTACATAAGGTCACTCAGTCTGGGTCAGAGTCTCAACCTGAACCTAGTTCTTCTTACCTCCAAGATCAGCTCTCTATCCTGTCCTCAACTGTATTTCTCAAAAATGATGTGTCAAATTTGAAGTCTAATTCCAGCATAAAACAACTATAGACAGATAATTATTAATCAATTTCAATAATTATCACACATTAGGTATTAATGAATGAAACTTTAAAACAGTAGCAAGAAATCAAAAGAAAGAGTGATTTTTAGACAAGATTTATTCATTTTTTCCCCTCCAAGTTTAATTTCAATCTGCTTTTCTCTTATAGAGGTACACTTTTATTTATTTTGTTAATCAAGAAGAGTCAGACTCCTGATATAGAGATGGCAAAGAGGTAACAGAGAGGGAGTATCTGAGTTATATCCTGTAATTCCTTTACTAGCATTCTTGTCCAAAACAGGAAGTAAGCAAGGAATAAATATGTAAAGTATTATAACCACTAACAATAGCTAGCATTTATATAGCATGTTGAGCATATATTATTTGAGAAAATATATTTGATAATCCTATTTGAGATAATACCACAAGAAGACTTGAGGTAGATGGTACTTATTATGCCCATTGTACAGATAAAGGAACTGAGGTAGATAGCAGTTAAGTGACTTGTCCAGGGTTACATAGTTTTAAGCCTCGGAGGGTAGATTTTAACTCAGGTCTTCCTGACTTTAGACTCCATGCTCTGTGCACTCAAAGCAAAGAAGTCCTGCTGCTTTTTTGCTTATTTTGGCTCATTCACTATAAAGTACACTGTGTGAGGTATTCCATAAATTTAGACATCTGAAATTCAGGACAAATCTGTTTTTGCAAAGCCTATAGTCTGGACAAAATAAATGTCTGTGTTTGTATGCATGCGTGTGTATCTGTGTATATATTAAAGAAAGAATACGTAAAGAAAGACGAATGTCAATACATAAAGAAAATATATCAAGAAATGTATGCATATTGTGTGTATATATGTATTGTGCTTATATATACACATTTGTGTATATATTTTCCAAATATATTTAATGTATTTTTCAAATACGATATATGTATATACATATTTATATTTAAATAATCTCTATCTTTGGGCTCTGAACTGACCCAATCATATAATTCACTCTCAAAAATGGAAGATGTATAATGGTAGATCCAAGAGTCAGTTCCCACCAAGTGTGACCAAGAGAAAAAAGAAAAGAAAAAGAAAAAAAGATCCCAACTAAAACAAATCTTTGGATTTTCCACTGATGTTTTCTTAAAGCAGTACAATTCTTCCCCAACATAATGGATGAAATCCCATTTCTTAGCTTCCTCTCCTGGGACAATCTAAAGACAATTCTGTATCTGAGAATCTGTGGCACCTTGGTGAAATTGAGCACTTTTAAATACCATTAGTGTGATTGCCTCTGATTTTAAAAGACTAGCCATCACAATAATTAAAATTGTATGAAAAGTGTTTGGATGCTTCACTAAAAAGGAACTGGCTGAAAACCACACTGCAGTTAATGTGACCTTAAGCACAGATAAGTGATTATATAGAGCACTTAGCTCATTGTGATGGGGGAAAAAGAAATCTTCATTGTGTTGTAGTATCCAGTCACCACCACAGAGGGGTGCACACAATACATCCAAAGTCACTAGTGTCCTGATGGGTATCTTCATTGAATTTCCACCCCTTAAAACCTACTGTGAACTATTAAAAGAAAGAAGTGAATTCTGGGATCACTTTATATGTCTCATTTTCTGTTTTATGAGGGACAAAAATAGAACACACTGATTCCTTAGCCTCCATAGAATTTGAGAGCTCGGGTAAAAATTGTACCTATGTACTGGCTCTAAGAAGAAACGCAAGATAATGTGTACCGTGGTATACATTTTCTCTCCGGAAAGCTAAACTTAAGCCTCTCCAATTATAAAGATTTACTATTGTTAGAGTTTTGGTTTATTTGTTTTTTTAAAACCATTGCTGGCTGCTTTTATACTCAACACAAATTAAAACCAGAAACTCCATACTTTTCCAGTCTGGCAATTGCTATCCCACCCAGGATCCAGATTTCTTAGGAAACCGTGAGGTTTTTCGCAAAGGGTCACATTCTACAACGAAAATGTGATCTCAGAGACATGGATGATTGGTGAAACTTTTACAAATCCTGGGATGCAGATTTATTCTACTCAAGTTGGCTTCACTGCTATTCAGTCAATCAGGGGCAGCAGATTATCCCTTTTTCTAGTTATGTTACCAGTCAATTTTTAAAACAAAAGAAAGTGTTCAAAGGAAAGCAAAAGAATTGTTTGTTTAAAGATACGGCCCTACTTTCACTACCAAAGTGAAAAAAATCAAATATAAATTAGGCTAAAATATTAAAACAGAAAGTGTTAGTTGATATAATTTACAAGGTCAACTAGCATCTCCAAAAGTTCAAGTCAAGGAGTTAATGACGTAGAAAAAAAGTTTCTTACCCAGGACAAAAGGAACAAATCCCCAAAATATTCTAACAATGCTTCACTGATTCATTTACTGCAAGTTAAATATAGATTAGTGGATAGAGGGCATCTGGGAACCAGAGAGTACTGGGTTTGAGTCCTGCCTTCTCATGCACACATTGCATATGTGGCCTAGCAAGTCAGTTAATCTTTCATTTCTCTAGGCAGCTGTCCTCAGGAATTCTTAACCTAGAGTCCAAGAACTTCTGTGAGAGACAGAGAGGCAGAAAGAGGTGGGGGTCGAGAGATATATACATACATATATCTGATAGAGTGTATTGATAATGCATTTTTGCTTATTGTTAATATAATTTTTCTTTTTAATGGGAAGATTTTTCCCACCCATTAAAGGGAGTTTGAGTAGGAAGGTCCACACCTTTTGTTAATGAGGCACTAGTTCTCGAGGGATGGGATGCCCTCTGGCTCTGAAAAATGTATAAATACTCTGAAGTGAGGTTTTACTTTGGGGCTTACTCTTTGGAAGTGTCTGTTTGGCCAGAGAGGACTCTGGCCAAAGGAGCCGCTCAGCTTTGAAAATCCAGCCACTGTTGCTTCTCTCTCTGGTAACTATGTATGTATGTAATGGTAAGACAGTTGGATCTGTCTGTTGATCCATGATGCATGTATTGCTTATGTCAAATAGTTGGAAGTCATGTCTATTGATTTTGATTTCTCTGTATTTTCTCTGAAGTTCAGGATGCTGACTTTTTCCCCTGAACTAAGTGAATGATATATGTGCTTGATTAAAGGAGATTGTTAACCCCTCAAAAGTTGCCTTTCCTTTTACAAAAGCAGATCTAAGAACCTCTGATAGTAGGCCCTTCTGTGTATGTCAGGGTCTTTGTTTTTACATATAGATACAGATTGACAAGTATATTTCAATATAATTAGTTTTCTTTGAAATTCTATGTACTTCACTTTAGATATTTAGAGGTATTGCTCTGAAAAGAGACCCATCTGTCAGACTGTGAAAAGCACACAAAATCCACACAAAAAGGTTAAGAAGCCATACTCTTAGGTTCCAATCTGCATTACTAGGTGTGTCATCCTCTAGGAGCCACCTATACCAATGAAATCACAGTTCTAATCTCTTAGTTAATGTAATGAAAAAGTTTAAAGTAACTAAATCACCAACATAAAAAAATAATGTTGTAGGAAAGACAAGAATAAACTTATATTAAAAAAATTGATGCATGTTCCTTATGCAATATTTTGTACAAGCAAATGGTCACGAGAAAATCTCACTTGCAAGGATCTCTATGTATATGGGATCATATACTTAATATTACACAATAGATAAATATACAGAACATAGACACACATATGTATGTATTTGTACAAATAACGTGGGTGTTTATGTGGGTGTTTAGATAGATAAACGATGGATTAATGATTGATAGATAAAAATAGATAAATGATTGGTAGCTAGAGGCAGGAGGAAGGATACATAGATAGATAGATAGATAGATAGATAGATAGACAGATAGATTGATAAAGAGATAGAGATAGAGAAATAGATAGATGTGTGAGAGAGAAATAGACCGTATGTGTGTACAAAGAGAGAGAAAAGAGGGGAGGAGGAGGAGAGGACAGAGGAAAGACTGAAAGGGGGTCGAGGGGGAGAGAGAGAGACAGAGAGAAACTGGAACCTTCAAAGAACACAGGACTCAGAGAGAGTTAGCCTATACTGAAAGGCTTCAAAGAAGTTAGGCTTCTTTCTGAAAGATTAAAGAAAAAGCTCTTAAGCAAAGGGCCATATCACAGAGCCTGGAGTGCCTTCACTGTACACTTGCTCAGCCTTCAGTCTATCCTCGGAGAGGTGTTAGAAGAGACACCGGAAGGTTTGCACAGTGAACGTCTGCAGGGACAAGTCCCCACTGTTATAATCCAGTGCCAGCCATGGAACAGATAGAAAAATTATGTTTCTCAAGATTCCAGGGAATTAAACTTTTTTACTCTGGAATACTATATGCCCACCACCTCAGTTTTTGACTTTCAGCTATGGTGAAGTCAAAAAGAGTCCAGGATCTCTTTTGGAAGTACATGGAGCCACGCCAAAAGCAGCACAGAAGTGGAATTTTGTTTTATTGTTTCTCTGTATTTTAAATGGCATCTTGCAATGAAAGCAGTTCATAATGGGTATTATGGAGGCTGTAAATACACACTATCTCTCTTCAGGGCAAGGGTGGAATTTTAGATTTGGATTAAAGAGATTGAGAAGTGAAAAACTAAGTTAAGGGTGAGACAGAAAGAGAATGGAACAAAATTCAGGATGGATCCCGCTGATGTCAAACTCAAACAGAAAGTAGCCTCTGAAGAATACTTAAGGATCCCAGCCAGTGCATATCGATCTAGAAAACCCCCTATCTACAGCCTACTGTATTTTCATTTCTTTTGTATCTTGGCCACACTCAGGAGTGTTACAGGCTACGCTTTTTGCACCTTTGCTCCAGCCCCTGTGTTTCTAGACTAACTACTCAGTACTCTCTTCTATGCACGGTGATTCAAACTCGTCTTGCCATCTTGCTGTGACTTTCACAATCTTTCCCTCGAATGCAGGCTTCCTCTCATTGCCACCACTTCATGGGATCTCTAACTTCCTTGAAAACCTATGTCCAACATTACCTCCTTTCCGACATAAAGACTTCCCTGGTTCCCTAGCTCCTAGGGCCTCTCTCCCCAGAATCGCCATAGGAACACTTGGCATATAGTTTTGTTCTCATAAATCACCAATGACATCATAAGGGTCATGTCTTGAACGCACATGAATTGGATTGAAGTCCCAGAATCTAACACAGTTCCTGATGCTACTGTGGCAGCTGCTTAATAAATGCACACTGATTGAGTCACCAAATAAATTTAAAAGGTAGAGTTCTGAACACAGTTTATACTAAAAAAACAAAAATAACAATTCCATTAACAGTCTCCAAATTAGCAGTGGGTTGACTCTCACTGAAACTTCACTTGTCTACCTACACTGATGTAACTAATTTCTGAAAGCAAGATCCAGACATTTCTTCTGTCTCTCAATCCTTTAGCCTAAGTCTCTTAAGGGATGCAGCGGCTGAACCAACCTTGCTCTGAAGGAGGAAATCAATTTTAAAGCCCATCAGTTCAGGAAGCAGGCCATTCTAGGTTCCCTTCCTACTGTCCTACTGAATGAGCAATTGAAATCCAGTGCTTCTCAGCCATGTCCTTGACTACGGTCAAATCAAGGAGGAACCTACTTAACAGCAAAGACTATTGCACATATTCTTGTTCTGAAAAAGTCAAGTTTCAATCAAGAGAATCATGTACGCAGATTTCTTCTCTATGTATACGCAGATATGGTCAGTTACTCAGACTATTTAATGCATAGGAAAACATTAATAGCATCTTCTGGGGTCACCAAATTTGAGAAGGAATGGAATTTTCTACCTGGTCTGTTGAAGGAAATAGGGGTTTGTTTACATTTAAGGCAGAGGTTCTATATCTGTAGGTCTTGAACTTGTATGTGCACATATATGTAAACACGCATATATGTATAATACATGCTATTTCAAAAATTGATTTCTTTTAGAATCCTATATCTTGAACGCACTGAAAAACATCATATTTTGAGAAAGGGTCCATAGTCTTTACCAAATTTCTAGGGGGTCCACAACACACACAAAGTTAAGAACCCCTGATTTAACATGTTCTTTCCTACTGATCTTGTTCCTTTAAGCAGAAAGATACTGGGGAGAGAATATGGGGTTCAAAGTCAGAGTTCTAGGTTCAAATTCTGACCTGGGCTGGGCAAAACACTGTAATTCTGTGGGTCTCAATTTCTTTATCTTTAAATTGAGGAGGATCAGCCCCCATAGTCTCTGAGGTTCATTCTAACTTGAACACCAAAATTCAATGTGTGGTCACTACTATTCTAAAATAGCCACAGAGTTTTTATTTTAAAGCCACTTATTGCCTAGTAAAGAGAATATTAACTGGGGATTGGCTTCCTCACTCAAAGGTAAATATTGGAATAGTAACCACGTTCCACTGAGGCAAATAAGAGGGGTTAGAGGCTGACCTTGACCTCTGTCCATTTGTTCCATGAGTTTTAGTGCATGGTTTACAAATGAGCTCAAAAGTCTAGTGTTCTCAATTGGGCAGGAGGGAAATTTGGAGGGGACGGGAAGAAGGGAGGTCTTGGTTGATTAAAACAAATAAAATACATCTTTTCTCAACAACTTCAAAAGGACTATAAGCTGAGCACTCCTAATTTAAGGGTCTGGAAGGACACCAACACATCATTCCAAATCCACCTGACTTGATTTACAAGAAAGTTTCCCAAAATCACAGCAAGCTGGAGCCAAGACCATCCCAATATCCTAACCTGCATCTTGAGAGATGGAAACTGATATTACTCTCCAAGGTCATATGGCCAACATTTTTCCTGTTGTTTTAAACTCATTGAGGTTTTCTCCAGGATGTTTTGGTGTTTCTTCTTCGTTTTTCAGAGAAGCTGTGATTTCTTCTCTCTAGGAAACTCCCCATGAGTAAATGCCTCCACCAAGGCAGGTATTCCCCTATAACTTTATTGTCTTAGACAGCTGTGTCCTGTCCAGGTTGAGTGACATGTCCAGTCAGGGTGCCTGTGTGACAAGAGCCCGACTGAAACCCAGGTCTTCCTGTATATATTTTGTATAGGCAAAAGTGTATGCATCTTGTCTGCCCTAAGAGAATACTGAATGCACACAGAAAGTGCTGAAAATTTGGTGATTGATATTCTCTTTTTCTATTTCTGTCTCTCTCTGTGACTTCCTCTCTCTTTCTCTTTTTCCGTCCTTGTCCACTCCACCTCCTACCACACAAATATCTACCCTCCCCCCTTATCCCTCATCAATTCATCATGGGACCAGAATAGTTTGAAAATTGGGCTAAAAAATCATAGATATGAGAGACAGACAGAAACAGAGATGAAGAGAGAGGAGACAGGGAGAAAGGGGATGGAGGGAGGGAAAGAGAAAAGGAAGGGGAGAGTGAGAGAGGAGGGGGGTAGAAAATGAAGGGTCCAGAAGAGAGGGGAACAAAGGACAAGAAGGAGGGGAAGTGGAGACAGCAAAAGGGAGAGGGAGGTGTAAGGAGAGGGGAAGAGAGAGAGGGGAAGGGAGATAGAGTGCCAGAAAAACAAGGAGAATGTCTTTCAGCCTCTAGCAGTCAAGAGCCATAGGAAATAAGTTACTTGAAGTAGGAATTTGAAGGCAGCATTGGTGAAAATGTGATGTGTCACCTCTTCCTAAAAATAGCAATTCACACAATATCTGTTCTCTGTGTCCCTTTGGAATCATCCAAGATTAGTCATCCAGCAGTTTCTCCAGGACTGAAGGCAAAGCACTGGAAACAACATTGAAACAAAGAACATTGCTTGGGGGTATTCTGACTATTTGAACTTTGTCTTTATCACGTTCTTCATGAGAAAGCATATTCAGTCACAGAAAATAATAGAAAAATGTTTAGAATGACCCCAATGTGCTCCCATAGAACATGAGCAGGAAATTTGGGACCATTTCTACATGCCCCAGTAAGCAGGTCCCTCTCCATTAAAGACTTTTTTGGGGGCGTTTTGGACTATTAGGGAAAAGAATGGACCAGGCAGTGTTCAGATGTGGATTCTGCTCTGACTTCCATTAACTGCGTGGCCCAGGGCAAGCCTCTCACACTTTCTAGGCTTCAAGTTCCTCATCCATAAAAGGAGGGGTTACGTGACCAAAATATATCACTTCTAATCAGATTCCCAGTTGTTGCAGGCAAGGCCATGCCTCTCTCAACTCAAAAATATCAATTAAACCAGTAATTTGACTTCTAGAGAAGAAACAAAAGCTGGTTGGATTTTGCACTTTTCAATTAATTGCTTTGATGTCATGGAAAAACCAAGAAAAAGCAAGCTGGAGGTAAGAAGGGGTTAGGGGATTACACTGAAGGTGCCAATCAACCCCCTCAGTTACTTCAGATTTTTTCCTTAACTTAAAACTTGATGAACTTGAAAGGGAAGAGGAAGCTCATTATATCTCAGCATAGATTCACACTCTTTAAAGACTTTCCCCATCACAGCTTCCATGTTATCTATGCAGGTATTTATTCACTCCATCCTGAAAATTTTCACAATAACTTACACTAAATTTCTCAATCTACCCTGTAATTTTTCTCTGCTAGAAGTTTATTTCTTAAGCTTTCTAATTATAGGCCAGTCATTTTCTCTAATCTTTCTTTATGCAACTATCTTTGGAGCCAAGACAGTGGAAGCACCGTCAGGAAGAACAAATGGAATAAAAAGAGGTGGTCCATATTGACCTTGACTCACCCCAGCTTCCTGGCAATCTAGAGTCTGGAAAGAGTTCGGCCAAAGGAGGGCAAGTAAGGTGATTGGGATAAGGGGCATTATTAAGAGATGACCTATAAGGGATGGGGATGAAGGAGTGATGAGAGCATCATAATGGGTGAGGGAAATGAATGGAGGTAAAGGAAGATCAATGAAAATGGGGGACTGGAGCCTCCATCTCAGCTGGTCCCATGCCTCAAGGTCTCCCTAAGCATTCATCACAATCTTCCAAATATCTGACAAGAATTCTTCTTTCACTGTGTTATTTTATCAGTATTCTAAGAAGAAGGAAGAAAAGGAGAGTATCTGAAATATTTACCTTCAAGATGGGAGCCATAAAGACTGATAGACCAGTCAGAATAAACACAAGAGTCCCGGTGACTCTTTGTTCCCTGAAATCAAATCAAAAGGTTACCTCCTGTTTTCACACACATGTCTCTAGCTCTTTACTTCCCCCAAAGAACATGAACTATCCAAGTCAGTGTTGAATATGGCTGTTAATACTTTTGGGGCAATGTGCAAACAACACCAAAAAAATTACCAACTGATTGGCTCATTAAACTGGAGCATGGATTTGAATGACTGATGTGATAAATAAAAACTTTCTTGATAAATTCCTTGTTCTCGATCGATAGGTTCAGGTATAAGAGACAGGAAAGAAAAATCCCTCTTTGCTTGTCAGTTACCAGCTTCTTTGTATTCACAATTTTTTTAAAGCACTTTGACCATTCATAGAATGATTTTCTTTCTCAGGAGACAACTATGATATTGTCTCATATACTGACTGACAAAGAACCCATAGGAGAGTAATAGATCTGCTCAGGTTCCTTTTCAAATTAGTGATATTTTAAAAAACATATCATTCACATCCAGAACCCTCTTCCCAGAGAACTGGTCCATCACCACCATTTTGGCTAGAGTGACTCCATTCTCAGAGCTCTCTCAATTGACCCTTTTCCCAGCTAAAAATGAAGAACTGCATGCAAATATGTTATGATCTCTGAAATCTACATGAGTATTAGAACTTCTTCCACTGGCTTAGCACACCTGACTCCTAGAAACTTGGGTTGTTCTCCAGGTGCAGATGTCTCAGTCTCCATCTTCAAACTGTCAATGTGAGCGATGGAGATGACAGTAGCAGCCACATACCACGGGAGAGCCATGAATGAACATACAACCATGAGAATGGCCACCCAGAAGAGATCCAGATGGTAGCCAGCTCCTTTCTGTAGAGAGGAGAAACAAAGTCGTGGTGAAAACCAATACCTACTGGATGAATATCCAATAGCCACTTGAAGTGGGAAGGATATACGGGAAGAAAAAGGAATAAAATATGACTGAATAATTAAGAGAAACTTGGTTAGGCTTTATAGTGACTGATGCAAAACCAAATGAGGCAGACCAGGAGAATGATTTACATGGTGACTACAATAATATAAAGGAAAGTAGCTGTGAAAGACTTCAGAATTTTGATCCATGAAGTAATCAATCATGAGTTCAGAAGACTGATGATGAAACATGCTTCTGTTCTCTAGGAGCTCTCCACTCCATCTCCTGTCTTCCCCCAACCCCACCCCCTTCTCCCTCAAGCTGAAAATAACCCCCCTCACCCCCATCTCCGCTTCTCAAAATTCTAATATTCCCTCAAAGTCAAGGTCACAGTCAAGTGCTGCCTCCATTTTGAAGCCTTACTCAAACTCCTGAGTTGGTAGTGATTTTCCTTTCCTCTATTTCCCTTGACTCATTTTGCATATCCCCCTGCAGAAATAAGGAAAGTAAGAGACATTTGTCTTTGAATTCCTGGTACCCAGCAAAGTGATGATTCCCCTTCCTCCTCCTGCCCTGAAATGTAGAAGACATCCTTTTAGTTTACCCTCTTGTTTTAAAATTTCATGGTAATTTTCTTTAATAATTTCTTGCAATATTTCCATAATGATAATATTGATATCTTCCAAGATTTCCTTTTCTTCCTTAACATATTCTCCCTTGGGTATCTCATCTATTCCCAAGTTTTCAACTACAACTTCTCTACAAATGACTCCAGATTCTTTCTTCAATCTGGACCTCTCTTGTGGACCCTGATCAGTGCTGTACTGGAGCTCCTCATATCAACTTGTAAAAGCTGATTGATAAATTTTCTGTGCCAGCATTTATCCTCTCAGAAATTGGCAAACACTATAAATCAGGACTGAATTTGTTGTTTTGATAGTTGTCTTGACTTAAGAAAGTTACAGAGAAAATGTCCACTTAATCCAACTTAAAAGTGTGTCATTGTATTTTTCCCCCTGGACCACTGGTTGTTAAAGAATTACCAGCACACCCTGGCTCAAGTGCATTTCCAAGGGTCTGTTAGAGATATGTCCTTGGAGATTCCAATTTTACTACAAATTCAGCCTACCTAAACTTGAATTCTTTCTCCCCTCCCCCTTCCTGATTTTCCCATTTGTCACCTCTCAGTTAACATAAGCTTAAAACCCCTAGAGTCAATTTGACACTTTCAATTAGTTAAGTCACCTACTCTTTAGGTAATAGGAAGTGAAAAAAGTCCTGGACTCTGAAACTGACTAGTTATACGTCTGTAAATGCCACCAATGCCTTTGTTTATTTCATCTGTAAAATGGGATTAATACCATGGGCTCAAGGCCATCCTAAGGCTCAAATGAAAGGTGTGTGAAATACTTTGCCAACTTCAAAGTACTAGGCAAATATCAGTGGCAGTTCCCTCATTTGTTACTACTAGGTATGCTAATGGATTAGTTGGATAACTCTTAAGTCTTCTCCTGTTCCAGCTAAATACCCAGTTACAATTTTTTACATTGTGGATGCTTCCCCACAGACCTATTTTCAAGTCTATCCATGACCTCTGATAGCATTTGCCAAGATAATCCTGTTTCTATTTTCCCCCATCCCTATTCTATTTATGGTCCCCAAGCTAGGTCTGGGCAATATAGACTTCATTAGAATAAAAACATCAAACACAGGACTGGTATTGTTATGTACAGCTTAGTGGCCCCTGTTTGTATCTGAGTTTGACTCTGATGAACTAGAGAAATTATTTCATGATTGCAAAATATTAGGCGATTGCAATGCCTATTTGTCCTGTAAGCTATGAACAACTTACATAAACGTGAACATGTGTTTTGAGATCCTTAATGCTGCAAGGCAACTTCTGGTTACCATCTTATAGAAGATAGATTTTGGTTGGTGGTAGGAAGTCAATACAAAGCACCATAATATGGGAGAAAGAAAGAATTCAAAATGGAGTGAAAAGAACTAACTCTGAGTCCTGGGTTTTCCACTTGTTACCTGTGTGACCCTTCTGGGTCTCAGCTTCTCCTCCATACAGTGAAGGGTTTAGACTTGATGGCCTCTAAGCTCCCTTAAAACAACATGCTATGATCATATGACCATGGGGGCATATTCTGGACTACTCAAATCGAGTGGAGTAACCTGTCCAACCCACAAAGTAGCGAGCACCATTTAGGACTTATGTACGGGTGGTGATTCTTGTTAGATCCAGCTGATACATGGCTGTGCTGTGTGGTTATCTACCCCTTTCCTCCTCGTTCTCCAGCTCCCAAAAGTTGTGTCATTATATGTCTGCATGTAAAAACTCACATGTCTATATAGGGTCAAGCTCTTTAAAAGCACAGCCCTTTACCTAGCTCCCCCATTAGATTGTAAAATTCTTGAGTGTAGGGATTATTTTTTGCCTCTCTTTGCACTTAACACAGTGCTTGCCAAGGGAGGTGCTAAGAAATGTTTATTGATTGACATATAATGATATTGAACTAAACCAAATTGTTAAGTCAGAAAAATAATTCTCATCAAGGGCTAGGAATGGTTGAGTGGCCCAGTGAATGAGACTTGGGGTCAGCTACACCTGAATTCAAATCCTCGGATACTTGCTAGCTGCCATTTAATCTCTTTTTGTCTCTGTATCCTCATCTGTAAAACAGGAATAAAAAAGAGGATCAAATGAAATGATAGATATAAAGTGCTTTTCAAAGCTTGAAGCTCTCTATAAATGCTAAATATTAATATTATCCAAGTATATCCTTATCTTCCTCCTCTCTATTCTTCCACTGTGACCATTGGACCTTCCATTATATTACAAAATTGCTCTCATAATAGAGCTGTATCCTCCTTGCCTACCCCTGGAAGGACTTTTATATGTCTATACACATACACACACATATACACACACACACATATATCATATAGATTATCCATCCATCCATCCATTTCTCTATCTGTCCATCTTTTGGCTTGTATGTGTTCATCTTGTTTCCCTCAATAGAGGGTGATCTCTTTAAGGCCAATAACTGTCTTGTTTTGTCTCTGTATACCAAGTACCATACCTATCACATAGTAGGTAGCTAATAAAAATGCTTGCAGAACTAAATCAAAGGACCCTCTAACAGAGTGCTAAATTATTGCTGAATAAGCAACGCTGCTTCTCACGTTGGAAAATAATTCCAATTAAACTGGGACAAGTCATAAAAATAATTAATCAACCCTGAATTAGAAATATAACTAGCTTAAAAAAACATCTTTCCATGGTCAAAAAACACTTTCTGACTGGAAAAGCAGACAATCTTATACAATATCTAGGGTTTTTTTACTCCTTGAATAAATATTTTAAACTCTTCCAAAGTGTTATTTCACGGGTTCCATCTCTCCACTTTATTTATGAAGAAATCAGATGCTGAGTACCCCTATGGAGTCTGTGAAAAGGGAACAGCCGATGGGCACAGCATGGAAGGGATAAAAGCAACAGCAGAATGAGAGAGCCCAGGAGAGGGTGTGGGAGGGCTGGCTCCAAGACAGGGAGATGATGGTTTACACTGGAAGCCAAGCAACGGCGATCCTGGAGATTTGGTTACAGCCAAGTAGAACACGGCTCCCCTTACACTGGGACACCAGGACTTCACGCACAGAGGGTTGGTTGGCCACGTGTCCAGAGAACGTGTTTATGGACAAGTACAGTATCAGTTACTCTGAAGGGTGGGAGGAAGGACAACTCCGTCTAATCTAACTTTTCATTTTGCAAATGGGGAAACTGAGTTTCAGGGAGCCTGACTGAGGATCACAGATTCAGAGCTATAAGGGAACTTAGAGAACACCTCATCCAAACCCTTCCCTCTGCAGATAGGGAGACTGAGGAGAAGGAAGATTAAACCAAATCAACAGAAATTAATTAAATATTTACTATGCGTCAGGAAGGGCAGGCTAAGTCGCTCAGTGGACAAAGCAATAGGCCTGGAGTCAGAAAGACCTGAGTTCAAATCCAGCCTCAGACATTTACTAGCTGTATGACTCTGGGCAAGCCATTGAACCCTGTTTGCCTCAGTTTCCTAATCTGTAAAATGAGCTGGAGAAGGAAATGAAAAATCACTCCAGTATCTTTGCCAAGAAAACCCCAACTGGGGTCATGAAAAGTAAGACACAACTGAAAATGCCTGAACAATAAATAAATTGTAACCTATGTCTCAAATGCTTCATGATTATTTCTGAATTCCTAGTGACTAGCACAACATCTACTAAGCACTTTATAAATACTTATTGAATGGCCAGTTGGGTGGGAAGGAGCTCTTGCCCAGGGGATAGATGAATTGAGTTGGGAAGAGTGGTCGGACCAGCTGTCCATCAATGTCATGGCTCTCTTGGCCCTCCTGAATGCTTACTTGTATGTAAAAGAGAGTACACTCTCAAGATTAAGCTGAAAAAGGGCTCCATGACAAAGGCAATCCCAGACGGGGAGACATCAGTGCTGTTTTTATGTCAGTTGTAAGCTTTCCCATCTGAAGGACTCTCCCTTCTTCCTTTCTTGCTAACTTTTCTTGCTCTTAAATTTTTGCTCAGTCAAAAGTAGGAAGAGCAGTGGTGTGACTTTGCCAGATTTAGATTTGCAAGTGACTCTAAAACTTTCATGGTCTCCTGATCCATGACCATGAATCCTCCAAACTGCTAATTTGGGGAGGTAACTAGTATCTGGAAGATGACGGTATTCAATCAACAAACACTGATTTGGGACATACTGTGAGCAAGGCACTCTGCTGGGAACTGCCAAGAGTCAAAGGTAGACTGGACAAGGGAGCTCTCCAGGTATGGGATATAGTCAAGGCATTCTACAAGGCATGATATCCACAGAGAGGAGAGAGAGCAGATGAGATAACATATGGGCAAAGCTTTGTAAACCTTAAAGAGCTACATAGATGCTTTCTTCTGATTCCTTTTAACTGGAGAGATCTCATGTATGAAGGGAAACATGGGAGGTGACCTGCTGCAGTGTATCTCCCACCAATGCCCAACAGCAGCCCCCAGCTCATTCAAAAATCAACTACACATTGATTCCCAAGTCATCCAGCAAAATCCATGCTCCCCATCATTCCCCTGCTTTCTCTTCCCCTCTTGACCTGACTCTTCTTTGGGGGCTTAGTTCATGTCTCACCTCCTCTAGAAGTCTTCCAAATAGCCTTTGGATTTCAATATGAGGCCTGTGTTATCCAGGCTTTGTTGTTTTGTATTTAAATAAATGTCCTGCATTCTCAATAAGATAGATGGTACAGTAGATAGGATCTGGAGAGAAGAAGACCTGAGTTCAAATCTAGCTGCAGACACTATCTGTATGACTTTGGCAAGTCACTTAACCTTCTATCTACTTCAGTTTCCTCGACTCTAAAATGGGGATCACCATAGGAGATCAATATCTCAGGACTTTTGTGAAGATAAATGAGGTCATATTTATAAATTTAGCACAGTGCCAGGCACATAGTATGCATTTAATAAATGTTTGGTACCTTCCTCTCTGTGATTACAGGAATTATGTCTACTATCCCCCAACTTTGAATAGTGCCCTATAATATGATGAACTTAATTGTTGTTTACTGGTAATGAAGACAAATTAACATGGGAACAAGTCTGTTTTCATGAACACATGGCAAAAAAGAGATTCAATTTTCTGTAATTTTAGGACTCAAGGCTAAGTTGACTCAAGGGCTAAGTCTGAAGTTGAGTAAGATCTAGACAACGTGGGTTTATCATTACCTTAAAACAAAATGACGGCATTTGAAGGTTCTATAAAAATAAAAAGTCCAAATGGTCTAAAATGGATATCTAGGCTCTCCCTGGCAGTGGGCAGACCAAGTAGAAATGAGCATTAGTTATGAGGCTTGAAAGGTGCACCATTGACGTTTCCTACTCATCCACCATCCAATGGTGCTCACCATTGGCATTCTGGGGGCCTCTGAAGCCATACAGAAACAGGTAATAATACAAAATAGAAAGCACGAACAAGCACTCACTCACTCGCTATTTATTGAGCCCCTTATGTCACAAAAAAATTACATCATTTTAGAGTTTGATGGCACCTCATTTGTTACCTAGTGTCATCTACTCCTGTAAAGGAATTCCCAAATCATATTACATGTATAGTATTGTGCTAGGTGCTGCAAGGGCTAAAAATAAGCAAGGCCTTTTTCTTCCAAAACTATTTTCTGGGCTAGAATGAAAGAATCGGAGACTCTCCCTTAAACTCAGTCCTGCCTCTTTTCTGAGGGTGTACTGATAATAAGTTTAACAACCAGCTTTCTGGGAGTACACGCTTTTCAGTTTAACCTGAATTATTAATTTACCTATCACTTTCTTAGCTTAGAAAAACAGCAAAACAGTAAATCAAGCCCTAATTTGTAGCATTTGCTAATGTCCAAGGTGTGAATGTTCACAGTGAACAATCAGCTCTTGTCAATCTGTAAGAGTTGGCTCCAATACATTCCTGCCCCATTACACTTAGAGCCTGAATGATGCAATAGCAGAATACGACTTTTAATGAGGATGCAACGGATGTTTGCAGATATTTACATAATCTCAAAAAATAATCAAAACTACAGATAACACAAAAGTCGATGGGAAGACACATGGTGGTATTGTCAGGTTGTAACAAGAACCTTACCTATGATGCCTTGCACACAAGAAGTGATGTGAAAGGAATTTCGAAAAGGGGGTGGCCAGGCCAGGCTAAGCATGCATCAGGAGAGAGGGTGTCTGTACTGGTCCCCAGAAATACTGACAGGCAGCAAGGGGGCACCACAGGGCACAGAGTTACGGACTTGGAGTCAGTAAGACCTGAGTTCAAAGCTAGCCTCAAACCTTAGCTGTATGATCCTGGGAAAATCATCCTTTGCCTCAGTTTCCTCAACTGCCAGATAATATCACCTACTTCAAAGAGTTGTTATCAAATGAGATATTTCTAAAAAACTTAGTACAGTGCCCGGCATATAGTAGGCATTTAATAAATGTGTATTCCTTTCCCTCTTCCCTCATGAAATATACAAAGGAATCTAGCAAAGGCTTCCATACCTTAGGAAGTCCCATCTTCCTGTGTGGAACATTCTTCCTATTTAGAAGCTTTGTGTTTCCTCCAGACTTAAGTACCACATTCTGAAAGATATCTTTCTTAATTTCCCTAGCTGCTAGTTCCATCCCTCTGAGATGCCCTTCCATCCTTTGTGTATGTATGTATGTGTATATGTGTATATAAATACACACAAACATATATATGTATATATACATATATGTGTGAATGTATATGTATGTGTACATATATACAATATATATATGCATATGTGTAAATGTGTATGTATATATACTTGTGTATATGCAAGCATATACAAACATATAATCAAATAATTACATAACATATAAATAGTACAGTTGTATATACTATTTATACAATATGATTAATTGGAACTTTGAAAGAGATAGAAGCCAGAGAATTCCAGCCATGTGCAATGTAGAAAGGGGCAAGGCCAGGTGCTAAATCTCCAATCTGGCCAGGACACAAGGTAAATATAGAGGCTTAGTAAGGGAATAAGACTGGAAATAACATTTGGGATATAATC
>CM053774.1:115720700-115781172 GCA_028658325.1 Potorous gilbertii
TAATATATTGTAGCAGAAATTGTTATAAACAAATATATTAAAACATAGATTATAAATAGTATAAATGTAAAATGTTATGTTATGTATGTTATATTGTCTTCCCCATTAGGATATAAGCTACCTGCGAGCAGGGACTACTTTTGCCTTTCTTTGTATTCCCAGAACATAGGAAGTCCTTCATAAACGCTAGTTGCCTATTGGACTCAGTGGCTTTCCCTCCTTGTACACTCAGTGAAAATCATCTATCTTTGGGTCCTCCCACGCTGAGTGCCACATATTGTGCAAAGCCAATAACTAACCTGCATCTGTTAGACTGAAATGCCTTGAAGTTGAATGGTAGTGGTTAAAAAGTACCCACACCAAGGAAATCACCAGCATCCAAAAACTACTATAAAATAAAATATATAATAATTGCCATAAGAGAGAAATAAGACTGTCATGGGAGCCTGAAGAGAAAGAGAGAGAAGGGGAAATAAGGGGAAAGTATTCAGGAAAAACTGCATGGGCATGGAAGAAGCAGCTGTCTTGAATAATGAATACAATTTTGGTAGTCAGTGACAGGGGCCAGGGAATGTTAGCCATGTGCAAATGTTCAAGATTAAAAGGGGGGCAAGGTCTGTTGCTAATTGTCCAATCTGGCTATAACACAAGGCAAGTGGGGAGGCTTAGTAAGGGAATAAGGCTGGAAAGGGCATTTGGGAGGGAATCATGGAGGGTAAAGGATTGGCACCTGATACATCAGACATGGGAGCCAGTGAGGGAAGATCTTTGCATGGGAGAATGGCAGTATCAGAGTAGCATATTAGGAAAATGAATCTGGCAGTAGCGTTCAGGATGGAGTGGGGAGGGAATTGAAAGACTATGGGCAAAGACATCAGATCTGACCTCACCATTATAATTAGAGCAGAGTGGAGTAATGTAGTCCTCATTTAGAGTGGTCTGGGAAATGATGGTGCCATTGAAAATGGAAGGGAAGGGCTATATTTGGACAATTATTACATCAGATCATTTGGGGTTTTCTCCGAATTTATAGCTGCACTTCTAGTCCCCAACGCTTATTTCACCCGTACCCTGAGTCTATATCCTTTGGAGACATGCTTCGGTCTCTTGAAGAGCTCCAAGGGAGCAGCTCGCAGATTCTGTTTTCTGAGTCTGCTAATGCCTCTGTGACAGACCTTGGAAAAGTCAGGACCTCTTTGAACTCTGTTCAAGAGGTCCTCGCAGGCGTATTGCGAGAAATAACCAAGCAGGGTGAGGGCCAATATAAGCCAAGAACTCTGGCATTCTGACATCATTACAAAGCTGTTTAGTGAAGTGGATAAATGGGTCCGATACCGATGCGAGCAACGAGCCAGCCAGCCCCGCCTGACTCAGTGCCGAAACACATGCTCGCTGAAAACATGCTGTTTCTAATATCGTAATGTTTTTGTCTCGTTGGGCATCCCAGCCTGCTCTTCTTAACCTTCAAGTAGCCGTCGATTTTCCAAATTAGATCACAGCTCTCTTGTGATTGTCCTTCCTTAACTCCATGTGAGCACAATTCACCCTAGAGGGAACAGCTTTTGGAATGATTACATTCATGGGGAAATGCCCTTTGATATTATTCTATCCGCAGGTGGAAAGGGGGAAAAAAAGACTGCATTCAGTAAGCAACCCATGGTACTAAGAGGAATGTTTTCAAATAAATGTGACACGAGCCTATATTCATTTGATGTGTTGGCCCAACACTTTTCATAGATGGAGAGAGAAGGAGCCTTCCTTCATTTGCGAAAAAGAAAACAGAGATCTAGAAGTTTTCTGAAAAGCTTACCGATCATAGACCTGAACTCGGAATATTGCTAACATCTATATCAAGCATGGGTCAGATATGGCTGGGTGAACTAGCAGAGCCAATCCAAAGTAGCTGGAGGTCCTTCTAACTTTCCATGTCATGGACAGTTTTGGAAGCCTGCTAAAGCCTATGGATCCTTTCTGAAAATCGCTTTTTAAAAATCATAAAGGTAATACTAAATTTTAATTAGAAGATGGACAAAATAATCATGGACTTCTTGAAATTTAGCTATAGACACTCCTTGAGGGTCTGTGGACCCCTGTTTAAGAACTTCTGTTCTAGGCATAATTATGCAGATGATATCGAGCCATTATTTTTTAAATGAAAATATTATTACCAATCTAATGGGAATAAATATAATCTCTTCTGGAGAACACCTTGTGTTTCTTCAGTACACAGTGACAGACACAGTATTTGACATGCAAAAGAAAATATTTGAAGTGCAAATTTATTGTGATTAAAAATGGCTCTAAGAGAATGGAAAGTCATAATGCTACTATTTATTTTTTTCTAATTGAATTGTTTTTAAGTCTCTATTTTAATGATACTTAGCAATTATGAAAATAATTTCCTACAAAATATGACTACATAAAGTATTTACTGATATCTGATGAAAACTAATCATATAATGCATTACCAACTGGAAGCAAGCTTGTTCCTTTCCCCAAATGTCTTGACTCTCCCTGCTTCATATCCCTAAAGATTTATATATCTGATGTACCTATCCAGAACTGGTCTTGGGGAAAACAATGCTGACTTCTTGAAAGGATTCCTTTATAGTTTCTGTGTGTAAGAAAATGAGAATATTACCAGAACTTGCTGATTTTGTAGCAGCATTTCCAATGAAATTCAGAGATGATATTTGGTTGTATTAGAAGGAGACTAGTAGTGAAAGAATAAAGTTATTTCACTCATCCATCCATTAATCAATCAGCAAATATTTGAGTCAGATAACCAGCAAACATTTTTCAAGCATTTACAGTGTGCTGAGCTCTAGGAGTATAAAGAAAGGCAAAACTATGTCTCTGTCTTCCAGAAGCTTACATACATATTGGGGAGATGATAGCAAATAATTTTAATGGCTTCCTGCAGAAGGTGAGGCTTGGGATGAGTCATGATGGAAAGCAATTGGCAGAAGTGAGAAGCAAAAGTATCCTAGGCATCAGGGACAGCCAATGGAAATGTGCAGAGTCAGGAAATGGGGTGTCTTCTGCGAGGAACTTCAAGTGGACTAGGGTCATTGGATCATAGAGTTTGTGGAGTCAAAAAAAAGTGTAAGAAGACTGAAAAGGCAGGAAAGATCCAGGCTGTGAAGAATTTTAAATGACAAGCAGACCACTACATATGATTCTGGAAGGAACAGGAAGGTGCTAGAGTTTGGGTAATATAGGCAAAGCCATGCTTTAGAAATAAATCATTTTGGCAGCTGAGTGGAAGATGGATAGAAGTGAAGATGGACTCAAAGCCAAGAAGTCAATCAAGCATCTATTACAAGAGTTCAGGGGAAGGATGATTAGAATCTGCATTAAGGTGATAGCCCTTTGAGATGAGAGAAACAAACACATACTAAACATGTGGAGAAGGCAGAAAGGTGGTGAGTGGGAGAGGGAATCAGAGATGCAAAAAGGATTGCCTTGCAGCAGTAAATGCCCTACTGGATTTGTTGTTATGTTTCAGTTGTTTTCAAGTATGTCTGACTCTTTGTGACCCCACTTGGGGTTTTCCTCATAAAGGTAAAGTCATGGTTTGCCATTTCCTTCTCCAGCTCCTTTTACAGATGAGGAAACTGAGGCAAACAGGGTGAAGTGAGTTGCCTAAGGTTACACAGCTACTAAGTGCTTGAAGCTGGATTTGAACTCATAAAAATAAGTCTTTCTGACTTGAGGGTGGGCGCTCCATCTACTGTGATACCTAGCACATCAATTTATTCATTTATGCAACATCAATTTAGGTTGGATCCAATCCACACATTTTTACTTTCTGCAATGAGGGCAGGTAGGTGGCACAATGCAAAGACTACTGGAACTGGAGTCTGGAATACCCTGTGCTCAAATCCAGTCACTTTACCCCTCTGAGTGCCTCAGTTTGCTCATCTGTAAAACCAGGGTAACAATAACACCAACCTCCAACCACCAATTATAGTAAATGACATGATATTTAGAAAACACTTTGTATTGTATAGATATTAATTAGCGTTAGGCGATCTCTAAGGTCTCTTATTATAAATTTCAGGCTCTATGATATTAGAACTTTTGAAGGGATGTTTATAAGAGTAAAACCTTTACTATAATGGTAGGAAAAGGGGAAACAATTACACATTATAAGAGAAGGAAACTCACCTTGAGTTTATGTTCTTTTCTATTGACAATAACAGCTGTGATCTGTTGGTCCATGAAAATCAGGATGGTGACCAGCAAGGCAGGAATAGCAGCAGCGAGATACACCCACCAAGGGTTCCCTCCAAAGGGTGGGACAAACCAGCCTCGGTCGGGACTTGTTGGCTTGGAGAACAAAGAGAGGAGGGAGGAAAACTTTAGAATAACCATAGTGCATTGTGAAGTAAGTACGCCCACCAAGTAAGGATGAATCAACTCCTAAGAAATCGTTTTGGCCTTATGATTTTCATTTGGATATATCTAAAAGCTCATCAATCAACACACGTTGTTTCATGACCCATCCAGTTGAGAATGATCTGATCTCCATCTCAAATCTAATGTTTTTTGGGAGAGCAATGAATAATTCTACAAAGCTGGTTCATAGGGAACTATGCCAGACTATAGAACTAAGGGCAAAGAAACTCGTATCAAGACAAGTGGAGAGACAGATAGACATGCCCAGAAAGAGACAGGGAGAAACAGAGACAGATAGCAAGAAAGAGATAGACAGAAATAGAGAGGGACAGTGAGCTAGAGAGAAAGAGATAGTGAGATGGCCAGAGAATGACAGAGAGAGAGAGAGAGAGAGAGAGAGAGAGAGAGAGAGAGAGAAGCTTCACTTACCTTGAATTCACTTGGCACAATTAGTTTTGGAGTGTCCACACCTACTAGGGCATCGATAATACAAAAAATGAGGATGGACAGGATAATAGCAAAGTCGCTAATAAGTTTTCTTGCCTAAAAGAAGAAACAAGATACCACCGAGTACATTAATACCCAAGACATTGTTTCATCTGCCCATCATGTTGCTGGATTTCCATGAGAATGAAGTTTTGTTTACATGAAGATGATCCTGTCTCAGTGCTGATGGACTAGACGAATCACATTGGGGTTTGATCACTATTTAAATTCCATTGTCTCTTGATTGTTAAGTACTGATGAACCGACACCGTAATAAAATAGGTCCAAAGTTAGAACTTGATGGAGTAGAAACATGGCATTTGGATCTGGGACAATATGGAGAGATTATGCACCACTCCTAGTGAGATTACAGTTTTTGAGTCAAGTAAATGCTTAATAAATGATTTTTTCATTCATGAAAAAGAAGCAATCAGAGGAATGAGATTATGGTCAAACAAGCTCAGTATTAGAGTGAGGTAAAAACTATAAAACACTATTCAAATGTTATCTACTGAATGACCTTATCACCAAATCCAATGACTTTTAACAGTATTCATCTTCCTTGGTTTCTTCATAGCTTTTGACATTTAGGAGTTATTCAAGCCTTCTTCTCCTTGGCATCCCACTTAGACCTCAAACTCAACATGTCTTAAACTGAATTAATTATCTTTGCTTAAAAAGAAACCCAAATTTTCTTATCTCTGCATATAACATCACCGTGCTCCCAGTGACCCAGACTCATGATCTTGGGGTCTACTTTTGATCTTCCTACCTTCTCAATCCCTTCTTCATTGTCAAGGGATGCTGATTCTATTTAACGATATCTCACATCTGTATCCTGTTATCCACTCCTCCTACTCTAACCAAGGTCTTCTTTCATGGACAAATGTAACAATCCATTAAAGCCTCTCTGTCTTCTATCAGTTTACTCTTCACACTGCTAATGCATGCTTCTAATCACCTCAATCCCCCATCAAAAGCTTTTAGGGGCTCCCCATTTCCTGTAGGATAAAAAATACAATTTTTAAATTGGCATTTAAGGCTTCCACAGTTTGTCTCCAGATTTGTCTCATAATACTCCCCTTCATCAACTCTATTTACAGATTAATAAAATGACTAGTCATTCCCTAGTCTGATGAGAAGCAACATGGCATAAGGAAAAGAGTATTGGATATGGAGTCTAAAGATGACAGTTTGAATCTTGACTCAGACAATTACTAGATGGAAGATCAGAGGCCAGTCACTTTATTTTTCAAGGTCTCCTCCAATTTCTCATCTGAGAAAGGAAGGAAATATGAGTGCTATCTGTCCCACCGGATTGTGCTGAGGAAAGTGCCCTACACATCTGAAAGGGCTATATATCAACATACATTGTTACTGTCCTACCTTCTGGTTCTATTCATTCAATTCAACAAGCACTTATTAAGTGCCTATTATGTGCCAGGCACTAGGGAAAACCAAGACAAAAATGAAACAGTCCCTGATCTCAAGGAACTTACATTGTACTGGGAGAAAAAACATGTTCAATATTAATTCAATGTTAAAATAATACAAAGTGATTTGGGGAAGGAATGAAAAGAAGAATACATATTTTTTGGTGTTTAGTCATTTTAGTTGTGCCTCTTTGTAACTTCACTTTGGAGATTTCTTGGCAAAAATACCAGAGCGGTTTGCCTTTTTCCTTCTCCAGCTCATTTGACATATGAGGAAACTTAGACAAACAGAGTTAAGTGACTTGCTCAGGGTCACACAGTGAGTAAGTATCTGAGGCTATATTTGAACTCATGAACAAGAGTCTTCCTGACTCCAGGCATGGCTCTCTGTTCACTGCAGCACAAGACTGGCCTAATCAGTAGGGACATCCTAAAGAGGAATGATGCAAGGCCTCTTGGAGGAAGTCACCTTTGAGCTGAGCTTTGAAGCAAACTAAAGATCCTAACAAGCATAGGTGAGAAAGGAGGGCATTCTAAGTATGGGCTACACAGAGAACAAAAACATGGAGGTAAGGGATGGGCTGTTGTTTATGGGGAGTTCTAAGTAGGTCACTTTGGATCACACATAGAAGTTCCATGTGTAGAGGAGAGGTAGGTACCATGAAATCTGTCTAGAAAGATAAACTCAGCATATTCTTTGACCCAGCAATACCACTTCTAGGACTGTATCCTCAAGAGATCATAAAAATGGGAAAGGGTCCCACATGTACAAAAATATCTATAGCAGCTTTCTTTGTGGTGGTCAAAAACTGGAAAATCAAGGGGATGCTCATCATTGGGGAATGGCTGAATAAATTGTGGTATATGAATGTAATGGAATACTACTGTGCTTCCTGATGAACAGGAAAACTTCAGAGAGGGCTGAAAAGATTCTGAGTGAAAGGAGCAGAACCAGGAGAACTTTGTACACAGCAATGACCGCAGTGTGTGAAGAATTTTTCTGGTAGACTGAATACTTCGTTGCAATGCAAGGACTTAAAAAATTCCCAATGATCTCTTGAAGCAAAATGCCTTCAACATCCAGAGAAAAAACTATGCAATTCGATTGCAGAATGAAGCAGATCATTTTCTTTTGTATTATGTTTTGCTTTGTTTTGTTGTATGGTTCCTCCCATTCATTTTAATTCTTCTATGCAGCATGACTAAGGTGAAAATGTATTTAATACGAATGTGTAGAACCTACATAAAATTGTATTCTGTCTCAGGGAGAGGTAGGGGAAAGAATTGAAGACATATGGAAGTGACTGTAGAACACTGAAAACAGATAAAATAATAGTCACAAGAATAATAAAAATAAAAAAGATAAGCTCAAACAGATTATCTTAAGGGCTTCAAATGCCCAGTGTGTCGTCATCTCAGTTCCCTCTTGTTGGCTCCACTCAGACTCCCTTCTCATCTTGCTCTTGAATGTATCACTCAAGGGAACTTGCTCTCTATAACACTGCCAATGGTCTCTTAATGGACCAATTCAATGGCCTTTTTCTCAGTCCTCACTCTTCTTGACCATTTGATATGAGTTCTCTTCCTTGATAGCTTCTTCTCTGTTGTTGTCGTTGGTAGTGGTGGTGGAGACAGGGTTAGATACTACCCCTTCCTTGTTTTTCATCTACCTCCCTAACTATTCCTTTTAGGTCTCCTTTGCTGGATCACCATCCATATCCTACCCTCTAAATGTGAGTGCACTCCATTAAATCTGTCCTCCTTTCAAACCCAAAGGAAATGTAATATTTAAAAAATAAAGAAATCAATCTAAATCTATTAAAGAGAGACCCTGAAGTCTCTCTTTCCCCATCACCTACTTCTGACTATGGATAGAAGTGCCAGTCCATTTGTGAGAAAACCTGCTTCCACAAGATCTCCTGTGGATGGAGGAGCATCAGACGAACGTGACCCAACATCATTCAAAGTGAACTTGGGATCTCTTCTGGTTCCCTCTTCATTAGTTTGTCAATGACTCATCTGCCATTCCTGTTAGCCTAGCCAACACAGTGAACAACCCAAGGAGGAGTGAGTGAGGGGTTTTTTGGTTTGTTTGTTTTGGCATGGGTTTGCTTTCTTTTAACAGAAAACAAAAATGCAAATATTGTAACTAAACAGCTGTTTCAGCATATGTCATTCCCTACCCCTTCAGCCAAGGTCCTTAAAAGAGAGGATGTCAGCAAAAATAAACAAAATACAAAACCAAAAATCCCTAAACTCAAGAGTATGTGCTGAATGGAATAATTGCCCAGTTCAAGAGGTTTTCTTTTCCCCTTTTCTCTCTGGAGATAAGAAGGAAAATGGAGAGCTGAGGAGAGATCCTCATTCCCCACAGAATTAATTGGGAGATATCTCAGTGAATCAGGATAGGAGCAGCAGGTTTACATAATCATCAAAAATGCCACAACAAAGGTTAAAAGCAAGAGTGAGCTGGGGAAGGTCTCTCAAAGAACCCCTCACTGCTTAGCAAAACAACAACCTAAGAAACCCGTTATAATCACACACTTCACAAGGGATGCTACAGTATTAATTATTGAAATAGCCACAATAGGAGATAACAACAGTGAGGAGCCAATTAATCTTTGAGGGGGAGAAGTGATTTTAATCTTCCTGAAACCCAAGAGAGCATTCTGTTTTCACTTCGCAAAATTACTGCTGTTGCTAAATTAACCGCAACAAAAGAATAGTTCGCCTCTGGAGCTGTTCTCCCTGGAGGGGGTGCTGATGGAAGTGACTAATACAGTATAATGCAACCTGTGAGCAATCAATAAATATTATATTCATTTATGATGTCAAACTTCTCTAAACAGCTCCTTTCCCTTAGATTCATCCCCTATTCTTGGTGTTACATTTCAAATAATATGATAAATCGGTACTTGCATGAAAAATTGTATATGTTCTAGCCTGTTAGTGATCATTAGAAATATTTTATTATTCTATTATAAAAGAAGCAAGAATGACAAGCAGTAATGAAAACAATAATGCAGGGTCAGCTAACTCTTTATTACCCAATTTGGTTTGTTTTTGTTAGAGATACTGGAGTGATTTGCCATTTTTTTTTCTCCAGCTCATTTTTTATAGAAAACTGAGGCTAATAGGGTTAAGGACTTGCCCAAGGTCACACAGCTACTACGTATCTGAGGTCACATTTGAATTCATGATTAGTGTTCTTGACTTCAGACTTAGCACTTTATCCACTGTCCTATCTCACTGCCTTGGATGTAGGATTCAAATACTATTATCTCCATGTTTATATGTAACTCCTTATCAGCAAGGAGATAAAGATGCGCTGATTTTCATTGCATTCTGAGTGAGTATTCTCCATAATTGAGAGGACCACATCACCAGGAAGGACAAAGGATACCTCTGGAAAAAATGACCCTAGACTTAACCATAGGCCTTTATTAAAGTTCTTCCACTCTGGAGACACAGAGACTTCATACAAATGATAAGTCTCTATCTAGATGTTTGCTGATCATGTCTTTAATAACACATTCTAGAATTTTACTGAGAATCAAAGTCAAAACTTCATTGACCTCTTGTTTATCAAATCCATTCCTCCCGACCTCCCTTTAAAAAAATCTTGGACATTAGCAAGTTAGCTAACTCTTACAATGGATGGAGTGATAAACCTGAAGTCCAGGAGACTTGAATTCAAATCACACCTCAGATACTTACTAGCTTGGTGATCCTAGGCAAGTCACTTATCTTTGCCTCAGTCACGTCATCTGTAAAAGGGGGGTGATAACTACAGCACCTACCTCCCAGGGTTGTCAGGTGGATCAAATGATATAATATTTATAGAGTGTTTTGCAAAGTATAAAGCACTTTATCAATATTAAATGCTAACTATTAACTGTCCTTTTCCAGTCCTGGGGCAGGATGTTCCAGAAGTCGTGGATCATTAATGATTATTAATGCTTAAAACTACTCCAAAAACTTTTGGAGCATTCTCAATGTAATCTTTCATAGATCACAGACAGTGGTTTAGCAATTTCATCCACCAGCTCCATTTGTGGAAGGAAACATATTTATCAAGGCTGGTTAGGTTTTCTTTTACTATCTCCTTAATTACTTAGGAAATTGACTCCCCATCAGCCGCTTATGTTCTGTTTTTTCCAGTATAAAGATGATTCATTCTCCTCTGGCAAAGAAAATAATAGCAAAATAAGAATGAAAGAGTATTGCTGATGAACAGTTATTGTCTCATCATCTCATTTCCCCTTGTTTCCATTTTCTGTAAATATCTTTTGACAACAGAAGTCACTTGGTGGGTTCTTTGTGTATACACATCAACTTCTTCAGACAACTCCCTCCCTTTTTTTCCCTCAATTGATTCTTCTTATATCTTTGGAATGTCATTTTTGAGAGTTTCCTGTCCACGCCTTCTACCCTCACTGAATTCTCTTGTAGAATTTTAACTGAGGGGATATATATTTCCTCTGAACCCTTCAAAGTCCAGAGTGCATGCCCAATTATGCCAAGATTTCCTCTCCTCTTCTATCACTAAAGGCTAGATAAAGAACTGAGATGAAAGCTAGACTAATTTATCGTCACAAAAATATCAGTCTGGAAGGGGAAGACTCTCAAATTGTGACTTTAATTTAGAAAGGCCAAGGTTACCCATTGCAAGCAGGACCATCACCAGTTATCTTGATCTTTGTCTTGCCACTGAACTCAGATGACTCTGGAGAAGAGTGAGGCTGATGATTTTGTGCAGCCCTGCCTCACTGAAATCCAATTCATGCATAAATCAAGACATCGCTCCATGATAATATTTTGATCCTCTTCAGGAGCAAAGAATGAACAACAAAACCTCTATCTCAAACTCTCAGAGGCAGAAAGCTTTCCCCCCAAGGTTCTCATCATTTTCACCCCAGCAACTGTTTCCTCCTAGTTCTCCCAAACAGAATTCCTCCTTGTTGGTTCCTCCTCTTCCTGAAGGATGAAGTTACTACTAAAACAAGAAAAGAAGTTGGTAACTGCTGTTTTAGGCTTTTGGAGAGAGCTTTGGCATGTCTGTGGAGTTGAAATTTCCCACTACTACTAAACCATACCTCTGTG
Source organism: Potorous gilbertii (assembly GCA_028658325.1). NCBI lineage: Eukaryota > Metazoa > Chordata > Mammalia > Diprotodontia > Potoroidae > Potorous > Potorous gilbertii. The sequence goes on from CM053774.1 coordinate 115,732,124, forward strand.
TCAACACTTAGGATTTGTAACCTGAACTCATCTGTTTTCTCTTTCTGTCCAAGTGGTCTGTAGTGATCACAAAAATCACCTCAAGAAATACATCTTGACAAACAGCACCCATAAGAATACATGAAATTGTTTTGGTGTATACGGTTCTTCCTCCTAATTTTAACATCAGGCAGCATGGTATAGTCCATAGAGAATCAGGAAGCCCTGGACTTAGGTCCTAATTGTGACATATGATTCACTGTGTGACCCTGGACAAGTCTCTTAACTCTGAATGTTCTAGACAACCCTCTAACAATCCAAGTTACAGAGAAGATGTCAGTCTCCATTGTTGGAGCATAGGATAAGTTCTCTGAGCCGATAAAAGAACAGATCCAGTCCCCATCTCACTTCTAATGCCTCTTTCTGTGTCATATTCATACTATACTTGGATGTCAATTTTGCAGAAAGATGTTGGTATCTGATGGGTTGACATTCTTTAAATGAGAATGTTAAATAGTATATTACTCTTGAAAACTACTACTAGCAATCATCTGGTTTTTCTTTGTCCTATTCCCATCACAGACTGGTACAAGCCTGCGGGAATATCTAGCCCAGAGAAAGCAGAATAACTGAAATACCATCAAGGCAGTGCCTTTTTTATCTGCCCATCCTTCTCTGTTTTTAGTCATGTCTGCCTAGAAAATAACCTTGGTCTACCAAAACAGAAGAAATTCTAGACATCTGCAGAGCCATTAGCAACTTGGGAGTTATATCATCTCTGCACATTTAGCTTTTAAAAAGTTCTCTTAAATTGACTGGAAATGAAATATTCAGCAGATCTTAAGATGCCCATGAGATCCTTACTCATATTTCAGAAAGCACCTGTTCTAGTCTGTTGGTTTTATTTTAAAGAGGACACTTTCAGGAAGGGGAGGACAAATGAAAGGAAAGTGCCTCCAAATAAATGAAAAATTCCCCCCAAACAGGCTAAAATTAGGGTCCATGGTGACAAGAAAATGAGGACTAGAAGGGGCCTTTCGAGTTCATCAGATTTATCTCTTTTATTTTATAGATTAGGAAACTGAGGCACAGAGAAATTACATGGCCTGCCCAAGGGCACAAAGTCATTAAATATCTGAGGAAGGATTTGAATTCAGGTCTTTCTGGTTTTAACTGGAGAAAATGAGCTCAAAAAAGAGTTCAATTCAGGTCTAACATTTTGAATAGTATTGCTTCATGGACATTTACCTGAAAATGTTTTTGAAATTTGAAGGTCTGAGAAAAGTGTCCACAAAGACATTCACCCAGGATTTTATTTAACACAGAGAGCCGTTAGTGTAGGCCGCTAAAAGGATGCCCTTTTTCTGAGGGGGCAAGAAATTAAATATATTTTATTTATTATATATCATTAAAATATAACCATATATCAATAAAGTATATTATAATAAATATATTAATTAATATACTTAATATATTCCTCATTCTGAAGTAGTTTCTATTTGAAGGAATTTGAATTATAAGGCTTCTTGGATTCCAAAATTAGGGAATCCCCAACTCTTCCGATTAGAATTGACTGTGGAGGATTAGTCTAGCCCTCCCTTTCTCCTTCCTTTTACTCATGAGTACCTATTTACAAATGAACTCAGCACAGTTCATCTTCCTTGTCCTTTTTTCCCCATATACTAAATAGGATCAGATCCCTGAGTTTACATGTGAACTATTGGTATGATGTTCCTATGAAGGTAAGAAAATTTCCTTATGCATTACTTGACTTTTACAAGCTTACTTCACTTCCTTTTTAGATACAAACCAGTCTCAAAGAAAAGTTCATTGATGAAAAAGAATTAGATCTCTTCAAAATGACCTGAGAAGGTTAGTATTTTACCCTTTGGTGAATGGAATTAGATGTAAAGAATCATTTTAATTTGATTTTACATGGAAAATGGCTATAAAGAGCTACTATAAACTTAATTTGGGTCTTATCTCAATAAATAACATTGCAGATTTCAAGTTCATCCAGCCATATGCAAGAAGAGCTCAAATTCCTGAACAAATAATTGTAATTATATTGTGTTTATATACACATGTATATAATATTATATATATATATATATATATATATATATATATATATATATATGTATGTATGTCCACATATATACATGCCTCCCAAGCCATTGCCAGTGGTCTTGACTGTCATCCTGCCACTGGGCTCTGATGACTCAGGATGAGAGAATGAGACTGACAATTGCGTGCAATTCAGCCTCACTTAAATCCAATTCATGCACAGGTCAAGCCATCACCCATGATGTTGTTGGTTCTCTTTGAAAATGAAAGATAAACAACATACACATACATGTACACCTTACGCATACCTACACATACATACATGTACATGTATGCAGACAGCTAGGTGGTGCTGCAGTGGATAGAGTGCTGGGCCTGGAGTCAGGAAGACTCATCTTCCTGAGTTCAAATCTGACCTCAGACACTATCTATGCAACCCTGGGCAAGTCATTTAATCCTGTTTGCCTCAGTTTCCACATCCATAAAATAAGCTGGAGAAGGAAATGGCAAACTACTCCAGTATCTTTGCCAAGAAAACCCCAAATAGAGATAGCTGAAACAACTGAATAACAACCACAAATATATATATATATATACACACACACATATATGTGTATATATATGTATACACACACATATATGTGTATACACATACAATTATAGTCGCTATATTGGCAGGGTAGCTCCATCATAGAGCTGAAGCTAGAAGGGACTTCAGAGATCATCTGGTCCAAAACTCCTCATTTTATAGATAAGGAATTGAGCTCTACAAATAAAGTGACCTACCCAAGGCCATACAAATAGCAACTGACAGAAAAAAAGATTCAAACTCTGGTCCATTTAGACCCAAAAAGGTCATAAAATGTAACTTCTGTTTTAGATGGTGTATCGTTATTTATTATCATTCCTGCATTTACAATCCTCCCTATAGTGAGGGGGATGTTTTCAAGATGGACCTTCATGAATTACGTTTAAATGTCAAGAGACTTACTGTAGTTGGAAAATAGCGGCTGGTTTTGAACTTCTTCAGGGCCATAGAGCATGTGTATGTCCCAAGAAAGAGGATGAAGGACATGAGTGTGATATCAGGAACATATTTGCAATTGTTGCCCACGAGTTCCCCACCATATTTCAAACACTCCTTCTTGGACAAAGACGCCCAGTTGATGGTGGTATTATAAGTCTAAAGAAAAAAAATTTTAAATATTATACGAGAAATAGAAACTTGCATTCATCAACCTACAATAACATGATAGTACTGAAAGCAAAGTTAAGTTTTTGCAAAGTACTTAAGATAAATACATGCAAGAAATCAATTTAATGGATCATTTAGCCAACATGCTAGAGTTATGTTTCCTTAAAAGAAACAAACTGCAGCTTTCAGCTGAGATAAAAGAGGTAGAGACATCCTCAGTCTTTGAATATCTGAGATCTTTTCCCCTTTTGTTGTTCCAAGAGAGATATGTTAAGCTTCATTTAAAAAAAAAGATTCCAACAAAGTTTTCATCTATTCTTAATTAAGCTACCAGTGTTATAGACACAAAGCATGTACTCCATGACCCTGATTGCTAATTAGTAGGCTAAAAACTTAGAATGTAGCACTATGGTTTCAGATATTGATGCAGTTTAAATGAGTGAATTTTCCAAATAACTAATTTCTATAAAAGTTGATAAAACTCTATTAGTGAGTTGGGAATGAATCCTCAGTCTTTTACTTGTTTTTATTGGCCCTGGCTTCTAAGGCAGTCTGTACTTAAGCAATCGAACTTTATTCTGATGATTTGAGGTCACTATTACTAACATCCACAATTTTTATTCTTCATAATGCTCAAACAGATTAGTGATATTGACTTGGGCACCCCCTTCATTGTTACACATTGCTACCCAAACCTGCCTGCCCATAGGTGACTTTGATCCATGTCCCCCCATGCTGAAAGAATGTTTTTAATCCATAAAGAAAACACAGATAATAGTATGAAAATACTTATTTCAAAGTAAGAAAAACCTGACTCTCCAGTGTTAAAGTTATCACAGCTTCTTAGATAAATTTTCTCTTTTTCTCCAGGTTCCCATCTGTTGTCTAAAGAGCCCAAGGTGTCAAACCTTTAGATAAATAGATGTTCCTATCTCATTGTGGTGGGAATGTATTTCAGTTTGTAAGGAAATATTTGTTTGTTCACTTGTTTCTTTCAGGGTTAAAGATTTTGTATATGTTGTAATGGAATATTGGATTTTAAATGTGAGGATCTGCTTTCTTTGGTCCTTGGAAGCAAAGGCAGCCTCTGTCATACCCAGCATATCACTAATATTGGTAACTACTAACAGAGCAGTTGTAATACATGGGTGGGGGGCAAGGTTATAATAAAACACAAACCCTGGTTTAAAGGAGCTTACTCTATAGACCTCAAAAAAGTAAGGTATTAAAACAAGTTAACTTTTTTAAAAGGTACAATGCAGATTTTTATAATATTATTTTCCCACAAATGTATAAACAACTGAATTACATAATTACTTCCCTATCAACCTACAGCTTTGCTAGGTGATTAATCATACTTTGTTTTATATTTGAGATTGTTGAATACAGATTTTCTTCAGGTTTTTTTCTCCCACTATTAAGGTCAAGATTTTTCTGCATTTAAGAGGCACAGCTTTTGATTTTGAAAGACTAATCAGCCACCATCAAGTATTTTAATCAGAAAAATTATAATATTTTTAAATCAACAAAAATGTGCCATGATTTTGACTCTAAATTCTAATATCATCAACAAATACCCAGCCCCTCCCAGTGGGTAAGATTTTTTTCCTGTTTTTCAAAATGCTGTATAGACTAAATAGTTGTACCAAAATGTGTCTATGTATGTGTGTGGACACACACACACACACACACACACAGAATGAGAGAGAGAGAAGCCAAGATGGTGGAGTAAAGGCAGGGAATCTCTTGAGTTCTCCAAAATTCTCCAAACAACTTTAAAATAACACCTCAAAATGAATTCTGGAGTTGCAGAACCCACAAAATGACAAGGTGACACAATTTTCCAACCCAAGACAAGATATTCCATAAGTTTTGGACCCAGCTGGAACAACCAACTTGAAACCACAGGCTTTGCCAGCCCTTCCCCCCCTCTTCCCTACTCTGAATTATCAGCCTCACCTTGGGACTAGGGAAAGCTATTACAAATTCTAATCAATAAGAGGGTAATGCATGTGTTCAGGTTACAATAAGAATAAACTCAGCCGGTGAAGCTTCACTGTAATTTAGACATCTGCAGGCTGAATGGCCTCTCATGGACAAAAAGGTTGTTGCAGATTTGGGGAAGATGATCTATACATGTTCTGGGGAGCTATGGCTGCCGGCCTGGTGGCTTGAGGGGAGCACCAGTGGGCAACACAGATCTTATATTCCCTTGCTGGATAAAATATACAGTGACATGCTGCTTTTCTGTAGGCTTAAAAAAAGCAGAATTCAGGCACATTAGAACTAAATATCCTGTCATCTCCACTATTATAGTACTCACCTTATATTACAGTAAACCTAGGATCAAGTGAACACAAAGATACTGTTAAAAATGAGCGTAAAACTACTGCACAGACACAAATGCTGCTCGATGGTCTGCCAAGGAAGCAATGAGTTGGGTTTGGATGTACTTTTCTGAACTACGATAAGTGGATAGGCTTTCAGGCTTGCCTCTTGACATTAACATCTCATTTCATAAGAGATCACATAAATGACCAATCTACTCATACATAATTATATCCTAAAGTTTTCAGCCCTTGAGATTATAAGGTGGAAACAAAATAGCTTCTTTTGTTCAGCCTATCCTTCTTTAAGATTATTTGATGATTTCTGGGCATGGCAACACACACACTTGCAGTTACTTGAAGAGGCTGAAGCTGGTAGATCACCTGAGTTCAGGAGTTCCAAGTTGCAACGGGCTAAAAGCAATCAAATGTCTGAACTAAGTATGGGATCAATATGGTGAGCGAGTGGATCGGGGGGTGCTTGACTGGCTTAGGAGAGTAGAGCCAGCCTACATCAGAAATATAGCTCTTGTGTCAACAATCAGTGGTGGAATTAGGCCTGTGAGTGACTGCTGGACTTCTAGCCTGGGTAAAACATAAATGTATGATAGATAGATGATAGATAGATAGATTAGATTAGATAGATAAATAGATAAGTAGTCAATTAAGTAGACAGATGAGTAGATGGATGGATAGATGAGTAGATAAGATATATGTATGTCTATGTATGTATATACACACATGCCTATACATATATGTATATATTATGCATAACATACACACATTTATATTTATATATATTTTATTTTCATTATTTATTTAATTTTTATTGTTTATGTTTAAATATATAATATTTATTAATAAATATTTATATTTATCTTTTATAAATAAATATATATTTATATATATTTACAGCAACAATAAATCTCTATATACATAAATTTATATAGCAATATTTCATTTCTGTCTGCCTCAGTTTCTTCATCTCTTAATACATATTCATACATATATACTTAAGTATATACAAGTATATGCTTGTATATATGACAGGCACTTAATATATATTCATTGGTTGAATGATACAGTTCCATATCTAAGTTTGGAAAATAAGCTCATTTTGTTCAGAGCAGGGAGATGTTTCAGGGTATAAGGACTTGGGAAAATAAATTTCAAAAAAATTGGTCACAATCTACCTTTCCAATTGTATTATCCACAAACTCCTTTAACAAAACCTTTTTGCTTCCATCAAACTTGTCATACTGTCCCTCAAATCTACCTTCTACTTTGCACACTTCCACCCCTTCGGTCGTACCTACCATGCTCTTCCTTCTCCTTAATCCTAATTGCCCATAAAAAGTCTACTTCTTTAAAAAAAAAAAAAAGCTGCTTTCCAATGTAATTTCCTTTAAGAAGCCTTCCCTGGCCCCTTCTAACATTACTTCTCCTTCATTTGAAATCCTCTAATAGGACCATGCCATTCACCTGAGCTTTCTAATTTGCTGTTTTATTGAACTAATTCACTGTATTAGAGGCAGGTTGGTGGCACAGGAGGTAGAGTGCTGAGTCTCAAGTCAGGAAGAACTGAGTTCAAATCTAGCCTTAGACAACTGATGTGTGACCCTGGGCAAGTTATTTAACCTCTTCTGGCTTCAGTTTCTCCATCTGTTAAATGGAGTTGATAATTATACCTATCACTCAAGATTGCTGTGAGAATAAGATATTTGTAAATGGTTTTGCCAACTTGAAAGTGCTATATAGATGTAAGTGCTATTACTATTAATAACGAAAATGATAATAAATCTCTTTCTGTGTATATATCCTATCTGTGATTTCTGGACCTGTGATTTCACTGGTGTAGAGAATTCTTCACACGGAAACCTCCCCCACTGAATGGCAACTTGTCTGAGTCTTATGGTCTTACAGAATGGTTTGAGACACTCAGAGGTTAAGTCAAGTCAGTTCAAGTATTTATTAAACTTCTACTATATGCTAGGCACTGTGCTAAGTGCTTGGTGACTCACACAACCAGTGCTGTGTGTTTTAGAGGCAGACCTCCATGCCAGGTCTTCTTGATTCAAATTGCTGCTCTCTACCCACTACGCAACACTATCTGAAATCAGAGGTCCAGATCCTAGCCCATCTCCCCAACTATTTGACTCTAGAATTACGAAGTACCTACTATGTGAAAGCTACTGGACATAAAAGTGTATCACTCAGATTGTGCTTTTAAAGCACTAATCTGACAGAGAGGAAAAGATGAGTACACAAATATAGATGATAAAAGGAAGGCTGTTTAACATGGCAAGGGATTCGGGAAAAAGGTTACAAGAAATTCAGAGGAAAGATCAGTTTCAGTTGGGGAAGGGTCAGGGAAGGCTTAATGGAGGAAGACGCACCTTAAGGCCTTGAAGGAAGCTAGGAACTGAGAAATGTAATTGGTGGCACTAAACTGAAGTTCACTGCACAGATCAGATTCTATCTTTAGGACATCTCAAGGAAATCTCTCCCTGGCAGTTCTCAGAAACCTAAACCTCCCCCTAAAACCTCAGAATTCAGCTGCTTTTGCCATCACCCAGGATTTGCCCTGGAGCCAGTTGAATCTGCTTCATATTTAGAGATTTGCAGCAGGAGAAAAAGGCTTTTGCCTCACATGCAAGCACTCAGGTGAAAAATAAACTGTTTAATGTGGACTTATCTATGTAAGAAGCAAACAACTTACACCTGAGCCCATTTAGTTCTCTAGATTGATAGTGCTAATCTGGTTGGAGTTTCCTTCCCTGGGGTTCTTAAAATGAATCATCTCCCCCTCCCCAATCTATGAGACACACATTCCTCAGGTCTCATGGTTTGGAGAAGTGGGAAGGGGACAAGTCATTCTAACAACCTTCACCTAGGAGCAGTAGAAGTTCATTGTAGACATAATAAAGACACTAAAAATGGAACTGGACAAGGAAACAGTAAATCATTCTGGTAACTTTGTCAAGAAAACCCCAAATGGAGTCATGAAGTGTCAGATATGACTGAAACACATAAACAACAACAAATCTGACAATTGAACAATGCAATCAGGAAGGGGAGGGAGAGAGAGAGAGAGAGACAAACAGACAGACAGAGACAGAGAGACAGAGAGAGAGACAGAGAGACAGAGGGGAGAGAGAGAAAAAAAGTGCATATACACAGATATAAATATATTTAAAGATACATAGATTTTTAAATCTTATTTTGCAGGCAATAGGGAGCCACTAAAGATTTTTTAGTGTTAATGATCATTAACAGTAGTAAGATGCTGATGTAGCAGAAAGATGATGACAGGTTAAAACTATGCCCCAAGAGTCACTAAACTATTCATCTAAACTATGCAAACTATTCAGTGATACCACTGATAAACCTAAACCATAAGAAAATCAAAGAAAGAGGAGAAGGACACATATGTACAAAAATATTCATAGCAGATTTTTTGAGGGAGCAAAGAACTGAAAATTAAGAGAGTATACATCAATTGAGAAAAGGCTGGACAAAGCAGGATATAGTAATGTCATTGAATACTGTAGTATGGAAAGAAATAAAATGATCATTTCCAAGAAACTTGGGAAGACTTTTATGAACTGATCAAAAATAAGAGATAATTTATATTTTAACATTAACATTGCAAAAATGAATGATCTTGAAAGACTTCAGAAATCAGATCAGTCCAGTGCTAACCATGATTTCACAGCACTGCCAATGAGATGTGCATCTCCTGACAGAGAAGTGATAGATTCAAGATGCAGAAGGTGACACGCATTTTTGGATATGACCAATAAGAGAATTTGCTTTGCTTGACTCTGCTTAATTGTTATAAGGGTTTTGTTTAACTTTTTCTCTTTTTCAAGGGAGTTGGAAGGGGAAAAAGAATTGCTTAATTGTTTAAAAACATATAATATAATTTTGAAAACAGTAGTGAAAGAACAGACCAGAGGAAGGAAGAGTGAGCACTGAAAGGGTTATTACAAAAGTTCAAATGAGGGTAATAAAGACATATACTTGTGTGTTTATAGTGAGAGGAGAAACAAGAACCCTGGATATGGGAAATATTGCCAAGGTAGAATCAAAAAGATATGACTGGCCAACTGATTAGATAAAGTAGAAGGGAAAGATCTAGCAGGTCTAAAAAAGGGAAGGGTCAAAGATGATTCAAAATTATGAGTCTAGGAGGGTAAAAGGGTGGCAGGGTCAGAAAAATAAATTGAAAAAAAATAGAACAATGAGGGAAAGTGGCATGTTTGTGGTGTAAAGTTGATGACTTTAGTTTAGGGATAATTGAGTATGGTTTACTGGAACAATATCTTGGTGGCGATATCTAGCCAGTGGTTGAAAATCCAGTCCAAGGATTCTAGGCAAAGGGTGGAGGTGGAAATATGATTCAGGAGTTGAACCGATAAAGAGTGATAACAGAAACCATGAGAGTAGATGAGATCACCAGGGAGGGAATGGAAAGAAAAAGAGGGTTAAGGTCACCCGCATCTGAGGGAGTTGGAAACAGATGAGGCAACAGCAAAAAACAAAAACAAAACAAACCAAAAACCAGATTAGGAGAATTCTGAAAGTCCAGAAAGCCAAAAGAGGATGGAGCGAGTCAAGAGTGTCTAACACAGACCCTCAGGTCCAGGAGAATGAGACCTGAAAAAAAATGACATCAGATGCTTTGGTTGTTTGTTGGGGATGGAAATCCAACTAGGAACTGAGAAATTCATGGGTAGTGAGGAAATATGAGGCAGTGAAGTTTGGTAATGAAAAGAATGAAACAGATGAAGGGGTGGAGGGGACAAGGGAATATATTTTTGGCATGGGAATACATGAATATATTTTTAGGCAGAGAGAAAGGAGTCAGTGAAGAGGGTAAACTATCAAAGAAAGGATGTAACCTTTATTAAGTAAGGTCATGGAGGAGATGGAAGAAGAAAGGGTTGAGGGTACAAGTTAGAGAGGTCAAATCTAATAAAGTCCACACCTTTCTCTGAATTTGGAGGGAAGGAAGAGAAGACAGGTGAAGATATCGATTGTTCAGAGGAGTAGAAGAAGGGAGTTGAGGAGGAAGTCCATTATAATTGGCCAATATTCTCAGTCAAAAGAGTGGTGAAGTCATTCTGAGAGTCAGGGAAGAAAATGGGAGGAGGGAGACTTTGGGAGAAAGAGAAGAACCATGGTGGGAAAAGGCATAGCCAATGAGACTCATAAAATAAATGCTGTGCTCCTGGGAAGATCCAGGAGAGATCAGAAAGTCGAAACTTTTCATTAATTCAGTCAGTAGGATTTTGTGATAAGGGAAGGTGGCAGGAGAAACCATGGGTTGTAGGTTAGCAGAGCAGAGAGGATTGTGATCAAAACAGAAAAAATCCAAAAGCTCAGAGCGTTCATTATCAAAATTAGGGAACCCTGTAATTTCCAATCTGGTTGGTCTATCTCCTTTCATTTCTCCTACCATCCCTTATTCAATAGTTCAAGCATGGTGTCATCGATAGCTTTTGCTTAATTTTAAATTTTAATTTAAGGATTTCTTCTTTTCCTTTCTTTTTTCCCTGTTTTTTGAGAAGACAGGGGACTTAGACTTTATTCTTGGTTCTAGAAGATTTCACTCATCTCAGACAAGGCACTTAGCTCTCTGTATGTCTAAGTTTCCTTATTAGCAAAATGAGATTATTGCACTAGACCAAATCTGTGAGATCCTTTCCAGTTCTGAAGGAGATCAAAGCTTTAATAAGTTCTTACGCTGAACCAGTCATTGCCCTAAGTGCTAAGGATGTGAATACAAGGAAACATGATGATCACTGCCATCAAAGAATTTGGAATCTCCTGGGGAAAGATAACACATAAATACATAAGGAGAATCTGCACAGCAAGAGAAAGGGGGACCAGAGGATGACAGGTTGAGAGAAAGGTCACTAACAAAGAGGTGTAGACATCCAGAGCAAAAAATCAAGCTCGGGGTGAAGGAATCATGGTTGGGTTCCTTCACAAAATGGTGTTCCAGGCTAAGGAGAGGTGGTTCCACCCACCAACATGGGAAGGATCAAGTAACATGATCCTCCTTTCTGTTCCTCCCCACCATACAGTCTATTTCCTCACTTGAATTTTCACTGGCTATCCCCCTTGTCTGGAATTTGCTTCTTCCTCATCTCAGTCAGTCAGTCAATAAATATTTATTAAGCACCACTATGTACAAAGCAGCTGGGTGGTACAACAGATAGAATGCTGGACCTAGAATCAAGAAGACTCATCTTTGTGAGTTCAAATCTGGCCTCAGACTAGCTATGTGACCCTGAGTGAGTCACTTCACCCTGTTTACCTCAGTTTCCTCATCTGCCAAATGAGCTGGAGAAGGAAATGGCAAACCACTCCAGTAGCTCTTCCAAAAGAACCTCCAATGGGGTCACTGAGAGTCAGATACAACTGAAAAACAACTGAACAAGCCACCGAGGGTACCAGGCATTGTGCTAAGTACTGAGAGAGACAAAGAAAGGTAAAAAGATAAGGCATGCTTTTGAGGAGCTCAGTCTAATCCCGCGAACAACATGCAAATATGAGCAAATCGGCTACATACAAGATAAACAGGAAATACTCAACAGAGACAAGAGGAATTATCTGTCTTCTAGCTTCCCTGATCTCCTTTGAGTCTCAACCAAAACTCCACCTTCTCCCTGAAGCCTCTTTATTCTCCTTTAGGCAAGTGCCTTTCCACAGTGTTGCTTCTCCCACTTAACATGTGTACATATGCAATAATGATAATATAAATTAAATATATCAATTATAAATAATCACAATCACTAACATTTATGTAGTGCTTATAAGGATTATCTCCTTTGATTCTCGCAACAACACTAGGAGATAAGTGCTGCTATTATTTCCATTTTACAGATGAGGGTGGTGGCAAACAGGGGTAAGTGACTTGCTTAGGGTTACACAGTTCACAAGTGTCAGAGAGCACATGTGAACTCAGATCTTTCTGAATCCAGTCCAAGCTCTGTGCACTATGGAGCTACCTAGTTGCCCATAAACATTATTTGCATATATTTGCATAATTTGATTGTGAATTCCTATAAAGCAGGGACTGCTTTTTTTGTTTTTTCATTGCCTGGCACACAGTAAGCACTTAAATGTTTGGTGATTTAATTTGGATATTTATAATAGTCAAAATGACTTAGTTGCTCAAAGTCATTCTTAAAACAATGTTGCTGTTACTGTATACAATGTTCTCTTGGTTCTGCCCATTTCACTCTTCATTATCTCATGGAAGTCCTCCCATGTTTTTCTAAGATCACTGAGCTCAACATTTCTTATGCCTGACCTACAGCTGGTCATTCTCCTCCTACCCTGACTTCCTCCCTCTATTATGCACATAGAAAAATGTGAAAGAAAGCCAAAAGTCACCAGAAAGGGAAGAGAATAATCTGTCAAAATCAACCAGTCTTTCAGAGGGTTATTGTGGGTCTTCATTACATAATGTCACCATGGTGTTTTGGACTCCTAAGAGATGGGCACTGGGTCAATTTCAGATATCCTGAGTGTTTCTACCATGAAGACTGGGGAGCTGGTGATGTGGTAATAGGTCATGTTTTGTATAGAAGGAACATAATTGGGAGTCTGAAATGGAGCTTTCTGCTACCTCCAGTCTTTCTCTCTAAAACAAAAGTCTCCTTCCAGTGTGAGACCTTCCATGCATGCAAAGCAGTCTTTTTGTAAAGTCTTGGTTTGGGTCCCCTTTCACTCCTTGGTTACAAGCCATGGGAAAGAACATTTTGCAACAGTCATTGGTCCTTCCTGACCACAGACTGGGCTCTGCTACTACCATCCTCCCAAGGATTTTATTGAAAATAGAATTTTGAACTGTGATTGGAAAAGAGAGTTAGCCCCAATGCACTCATTCATTCAATATCAGACCTACTGTCATATGAAAAGACTTTAAGGTCATCACTCAAAGGATGAGCGAGTCATGGGGAAGCAGATCTCTGGAAAACATATTTACTCCATTTGAACAAAAACAAAACTAAGAGGTGAAAGAAATTCCTCTCCAACTAGACCCTTTTTCATTTGTGGTGATATCAGGAGTACTTTGAGGGGAGTGACACGTCCACACCCCAAACACAGCAATGGTAGTATCCAATATCAAGACCATCTGTCACTCACCATCACAGTAGAAGAAGGTGTGGCTAACCCCATGGGGGTGAAGGTCGTATCATCGAAAGCTGATGTGTTAACTGCAAGACAAGAGGAGATTTGAAACCATAAACACCAGAAAAACAAATGGAAATTATAATTTAACATGTTAAAAAATAAGGAGGCACAGTATTTTGTTTTGTTTTTGTAATTAGGTTTCTCCAGTTGTAACCAAATAAAGGGTCAGTTCACAATCCAATTAGGTTTCATTAAATTTATTTTCTCAGAGTGATCAGTTTTTGAATGTCTTTTGTTGCTATATTCTATGATAATACTTTTTAGAAAAAAAGAATGGTAGCAATTTAAGTAAGTGGAGTCAACATTTCATTGTATTGGGGGTTCAGATAAAATAAAATACAAACATATCCTCTCTCTCCATCTTTTCCTCTTTTTTCATCTCTTTTCTGTCTCTGTCTACCTCTCTTATCTCTGTCTCTGTCTATCACACACACACACACACACACACATACACACACACACACACACACACACCCCTCTAGAACCTAGAAGACAGTAACAGAGGACTCCAAGTATAATGATGAAATTCAAGAATTGCCTAGGACCCCAGGGACCATCTAGTCTCATCTGTATCTAAACAACAATCCTCTCTGCAACATAACTCACAAGTAGTTATCCAACCTTTGTTCTCAGCATCTAATGAGGGGCACCCAGTCAGCTCCTGAGTCAGTCCTGAACAGCTCTAATTATTAAGAAGCTTTTCCTGACTCCAGGCCCAACGACAACACCCAGGGCTTGTAATTACACCCTCTGGGACCATTAGAACAACTCTTTTCTCCTCACCTCTTTCCTCTCCTCACCTTGCTACGTACACACAGTCCTTCAAAAGCTAGTAGCTACAGTAAGCAAATCTCTCCAATGCTGCTTTTCTCCATTTATTTCAACATGCTAGGATCCCAAAGTCTTCCTGGGTATCCTTCACTGGACACGCTTCACTTTTGCCATACAATATGGCAACCAGGAATAAATACAACAGAGATGTGGTCTGACTAGGGCAGAGATCAGCAGGGTCATGACTTCCCAAGTCCTGACACTCTGCCTCTCAGTGTAACCTAAGATCATATTCATGTTTTTGGCTGCTATATCATATTTTTGATTTAAGGATAAATTTCTTCTCCTTTGATGGGTCTCAATTTCCTCATCTGTGAAATGGGAATAAAACTCCTTTGTATTATCTACTTCGCAGGAGCACATAGATCCAGAAGATAATCTAGTCCAACCCAATCATTCTAATAGATGAGGAAACGGAGGCTCAGAGAGGTTGTGACTTTCCTATTATCACACAGCAAGCAGAAGAGCTGGAATTTGAGCTTGGGTCCTCTGATTTGCTACTGCACTACTACTTCCTGAGGAAAGGACAAAGCTTAAAGTGTTGGGTAATTGGGAGTTGAAATCATAAATGTGCATATTCTCCTCATGGTCCCATGATTCAGTTGACATTTAGATTATATGTCCTATCCATAATAATTATTCACTTTGTAATTTGGGCAATCTGAACTTTTCAACTTTCCCTTTTATCTGGCTGAATGAAAGAATAAAATTAACAACAAAAAGTTGTATTTATGGAGTTAAATTTGCAAAGGATTTCATATACTAGTCTTATTTAATCACTCTGAAGTCAGAGGCCTTGGGTTGAAATTCCACCTCTGACACTTAACAATAGTGTGACCTTGGGAAAATCACTTCCATCTCTCTGTGCCTCAGTTTCCTCATCTGTAAAATGAGGGGTAGGTCTTGGTGACCTTTAAGGTTCCTTCCAGCTCTAAATCTCTGAGTCTTAAAAAGCACTGAACTGAATGAGAACATGGCGAATTCCAGAAACCTTCAATCTGTCCTGGTCTTTACCTGACATAGTTCTTTTAAATCAGAGAACCAAGAGGATCTATCTGCTCTGGGAGGTGGGAGATTTTGAATTCCATTCTCCTTGGGAACACTTTGCTTCTGGTGCTTAATTTTAGAGAGTTTTCATAGCACCTTTACATGGGCTGCCCTTTTTAACTCCCTTTGTCATTTCAAGGACATGTGGGAATGGAAGACATTAAGAATAGGAAATGTATTTATGAGCTCTTAGCCTTTGCCTTTAACCATTTCTTAAACTGGATTTGATTTCTGTTTACATAGGGATGCAAGAAAGCAGAAGGGAGTGACTCTAGGGCTAGGAAAGATGATAGTATGTAGTTTCTAGATGGTATATGGTATATAAACGGTATATGGTTCAGGGCTGATATATAAAACAGAATACATTCCTTACAGAAGTGGTGTCAGTGAGAGGGTCTTTCTATGGCTTCTCACAGCTTGGCATCAGTGATCAATGGAGATGGCCAACATCCCAAGAGACGTATAGACGAGCAACAACTGACTGCCAAAGGCAGGATTCTCTACCTGAAACATAATTGTCACTCAGTTCTGGACCTAGCACCTCTCTGTTCAAAGGGATGAAGCACTCCCTGTCCATGATTGAGTTAAATAAACATTGCAGAGAAGATGGTCCTGCGGTAATAAAATTAGATTTCTCACCTCATTTTTCTATTCATTGAATATTTACTAGATAGGTAGTATTTGGAGCAAATGGAGAAAATAGTGATTTGAATTGATTTATCCACTTAATAACTGCAATACATGAAGATTAATATTTGTGTTGTGTATTGTTTAGAGAAGCAGTATGATCTCATAAGTAAAGAGTTGGCCTCAAAATGAGGAAGATCTGGGTTTGAGTCCTGCTTCTCTGTGTGACTCTGGGCAAAATGCTCTGTGATTTAGGCAAGCGACCCCAGGCACAATGAGGCAGTCCACACCCCCAAGTGTAACAAGGAACCACTTAAAATGTAATTGGGAAATATTTAACAAAATTAATAAAAATATAATAGAATATAGATAATGTTAATGTGTGGTTTTCTAAGTCAAGAAGCCCTAGCAAGAACTCTTATATACCTTTTGTAGCTCATGTTTATATTTGAGATTGACAGATCTCAACTAGGCAACTCTGTAAGACTGAGTACAAAGAAGGAGTTAAGATGTACAGGTCAAGAGACTTTCCTCCCCTGAAAATTTCTACACCAATAAAATCACAGATTTAGTCCCTAATTTCATAACAATAAAATAACAAGGAGTGGAGAAGGAGAGCCAGTTGTTCCATCAATAAAATAGCATGAAATGCCCAAATAACATTAGAAACAAACAAAAAATACACAATTGTTGTTCCTGATGATGAGTCATTTTGATTATGTCTGACTCTTTGTGACCCCATTTGGGGGTATTCTTGGCAAAAATACTGGAGTGTTTTGCCATTTCCTTCTCCAGCTCATTTTAAAGATGAGGAAACTGAGGTAAGCAGAGTTAAGTGACTTGCCCAGGGTCACAGAGCTAGTGAGTGTCTGAAGCCAGATTTGAACTCAGGTCTTCCTGACTCCAGGCTCTGCATTCCATCCATTACACCACCTAGCTGCCCAAAATAGACAACACTAAATACTAATTCCTAAAACTAAGGAACCACCCCAAATCTTCTTGGGATTTCTGCTTCAGACTGGACTGGATGGAAAGCATATATCTGATTATCTGTAACAATTACTCACAGATAATATTTCCATCCAGCTTTAAAAAAAGTCTTCGGGGAAAAGAAGAGAACATTTATAGGAGGAAATAACACAGAAGAAAAAAAATTATTCATTACATCTCAGTCTAAGACAAGGAAATTGTGTTTTGCTGTTTCTATTTGATTCTGCCTTTTGTTCACCTATAGCAACCATAACAGCTAACATTTATAGAGTGTTTACTGTGTGCCATGCATTAGACTAAGTCCTTTACAGATATTATTCCATTTGATCTCCACAACAACTCTGGGGGATAGGTACTATCATTATCCCAATTTTACAGATGAGGAAATTGAGTCAAATGGGGTTAAATGACGTGCCCAGGTTAAGCTAGTAATTGTCTAAGGCTGAATTTGAACTTACGGCTTTCCGACTCCAGGTATCCATGGTACCACCCAATTGCCCCTGGTTTTTATTATTAATTTATCATGACTGGCAATATGGAGTATCATGAAGTCTAGCTTAATCTCGAATATTAGAGAATTGCCAAAGCCACTGAGAATCTCTTCATTCCCTACACTGGTGTCTTTAAGCATTGATCTGTACCCAAAATGAAACACTTTCTCTTTGGAGAAAGTAGTTTCTTCTCTTACTCCCTAAAAAGGCCTCTTTTCATCCTCACTGAATTCTGGCGGTGTAGAATTATATTATTTCAGAAACCTAGCATTCTACGCATAAGGCTATACTGTAGAGGGGAGGGATGTCACCCATTAATAAGGGATGAGGTTCTGTATAAACATTTTATACAAAGAAAGTGTTCAGTGATGGGGGAGAGGGGCTGCCTCTTCTAAGTTATTGAAGGGTCTTCATTTCCATGCCTGTAAAATTATCTCCCAGTCTGTACAATGGTAACCTCCATCTGAGAAGTTACCAGTTCACTATTAACATACTTTACTGGTGCTTAAAAACATGCCCTTAGCCAATTTCAATATTATGGACTCATTGATTGAATTCTTGAACTCAGAGGGTGTATTGTGATGAGAAACCAGACTTTTGTTGGTTTTTTAAGAATGTTCTGGATATAATTTAGACTTGTTATCCTTCTAAGGTAATGTTTCAATGTCCTATCAAGAAATATTAAGGTTTTCAGGCCAACTCTATAGGAGTAAATTAGCTAAAGGAATCTTTAACCTCTTGAGTACTCATGAAAATGGTCAAAGTTCATTTGCTGGGTTGTTTTCTGTTCCACAAATGACTTTGTTCTCCATAATACCAATGAACCAATCTTGCCAACCAACATAGATAGATATATCTGATTATCTATAACAATTACTCACAGATAATATTTCCATCCAGCTTTAAAAAAAGTCTTTGGGGAAAAGAAGAGAACATTTATAGGAGGAAATAACACAGAAGAAAAAAAATTATCCATTACATCTCAGAGAAGAGAGGGGATCAAAAGTCCAGAAGAAAGCCCTTTCCCATTAGCTCCTTTCTCCCCTTGAGCTCCAACAGTCAGTACTGAAAAGTGGGCAATGATGCATAGAGGGCTCTGTCAACTAAACAACACTATCTTGGAAGAGAGAGATGATTTCTGGTCATTAATTCAGCTTAAGCTTGGTGACTCCATTCCGATGCAGCATTCTGGTGCTCAGGACTATATGTGACCAAGGACCTTTCAAAACTTGGTCAGACAAAGCTTCTGAGTTTCACAGCAGAATGAGGAAGCCAAGTGTAGTGTAACTTAGGTCAAAGAAGAAGCTAAAACCAGATTAAGTTAACACCTGTAATTCAAGTATAAGACCTGTTCCTCTCTCAGTATCATGTTCTCAGGTAAACAAAGATCAGAAACTTCTCAGAAATAAAGGACAAATGTGAAGGTTTTGCTTAATTTTCACATTTATTACATACACTCTAGATGCTACTTTAGCTAGGTGGCATAGTACACAGAGTGCTGTACTTTGAAACAAGAAAACCTGAGTTCAAATTCTCCCTCGGAAATGTACTAGCTATATGACTCTGGGAAAGTCATTTAACCTTTGTCAGCTTGTTTCCTCATTTGAAAATCCACCTCCCCAGGAAGCTGAATCAAATGAGACAGCATCCATATAACATTCTGAAAATCTGGAAGTGCTTCTATTATCAGTTTTCATGTATTTGCCCCTTTCCGTCTCCATCCAAATAATAAAACAAATGAATTCAATTACACTTTGAGCTAAATGTCCCTGTTAACCTTTGTGTTCTGTTAACCATAGCTTTCCCTGGGGAGGAGTGAGGCAGACCCTCTCTCTGTTTTGTTTTTCACATAAAAATTTTTATTTTTGTTTTGACTTTTCTTGGGCAGAGGGAAATCACCACAACGCCTCCAAGACCTAATCTGTATTGAGTAAAGGAAGAAAGGATTGCCACAAGCTAGAATGGTCAAGTTGAAGTCACTAATTTCATTTCCTCCTTTGACAGTGTTACTAAACTGCTGGTCAGGGGGATGTCACAGATCTAGTTTACCTAGATTTTGAACTAAATTTTGATAAAGTATCTCATGATAGTCTTAAAGAAAAAAATCGAGAAATGGGGACTAGACAGAAGCGGGATTTGGATTTAGTTGAATGACCAGACCCAAAGGCTCATCATTAAGGATTCCATTTAGACTTGACCGATTGCTAGTCCCACAGAGAACAGGGCTTAGCCCTCTGCTTTTTAATATTTTTAGTAATGAATTCTGCAAAGGCATACATGGAATGCGTATCAAATGTGCAGATGACACAAAGGAAGAACTAACAACTTGGATTACAGTCAGGATCTAAAAACATCTTGGACAGCTAAAAACCGGCTTAAACTAAGAAGATGAAATTAAACAGGAATAAACTACTTTGGGCTTAAAAATTAATTTTGCTTGCATGAGATAAGAGATGAGCGGTTAGAGAGCAGTTCATCTGAAAAAGATCTAGGAGTCTTAGTGGATTGCAATCTCAATATTTTGGCATCCTAGTACAAGGGATAATAAGGGCATAGTTCCACTCTATTCTAATCTGACTAGAACATATCTGGAGTACTATGTTTAATTCCAGGTGCCATAACTTAGGAAAGACAATTGAAGAGGACCCAGAGGAGGATGGATATCAGCATAGGAATGCTATCAGCATTCATTCCACGTGGGGATTATCTGAAGAAAATGAGGGAAAAAGAATAACAGTCTAACTCTCTCATTTTAAAGATGAAGGAAGTAAGACGTAGAGGATAAATTGAGTGGTCTAAGGTCACAGAGTGAGTGTCAGATTACAATTTGAACCCAATCCTCCTGACCCCCAGGAAGAAATCTAGATATTATGAGAATTTATTAGATAATATATGAGTTACGATAATGACTTGGAGACATGATGGTACCCTTGTTACTATATATACTTTGACTTCTCAAGGTCAATGTAATCTAATGGAAAGAGCAGTGGCGAGGGTCTCTCCTCTGCTAATTTTCTTCTGTTTGTCCTGTATCTCATCCTCTTCATACATATTTGCCTGCATGTTGTCTTCTCTATAAGTTCCTTGAGAATAGTGACTGACTCTCCCTGTCTTTGTATCCCCAGAGTTCTGCAGTTTCTGGCACACATAGTAGGTGCGTAACAGATGTTTCCTGACGGCCTGACGTTCCCGGGCTTCAGCTACGGTTCCCCAATTTAACAAAACCTCTGGGTGAATCTTTCTCATTACTGCCTGAGTGGGTGGGTGTTTGGAAATGTCAGAGGCATAATTTCTAGAGGGAGGAGGGGGCACGTGCTATATTTTCCTGGGAATCAGTCCACTCATCATGGCCAGTTGTCGCTGTCCCCACCACCAGAATCAGAGCAGGTACAACCTGAGGAATACATCCTCACCTGGGACTGGAGGTACGCAGGCACAAGAAAACTGAGTGACGTAGTCCACCTTGAAGTGCGAGTTGATTGGATAGTAATCGGCCAGCTTAATCATCTTCTTGAATGCATCATAGATGAAAATGAAACTGATCAGAGAAGAGAAGCCCTCTTCAGTGAAGCGAGTGAAATATTGGACTAGGAAACTGGCATCCGTGGCCACCAAGATGAGACACAGGAAGGCCGACCACAGACCAATCCACAGACGGAACTCCAGGTAGTCAAAACCATTGTCTCTGGAAGAAAGCAAGAAAGAGATTTAGACTCTACCCCCTACACAGAAAGAAGAAGTTGACCCTCAGATGCTAAAGAATTTGTAACTAAATGTCAAAAATCAGCTACAGGTCCTAGAAAGGAAGCACACTCTGGGTTATAGGATTATGAGGGACCTTGAAGACACCAGTGAATCCAACCCTATCATTTTACAGATGAGGAAACTGAGGCCAAGAGAAATAAAGTGACTTGCCCAAGGTCATAGAGCTAAGAAACGTCTAAGATTGGATCTGAACTCAGGTCTTCTTGACTCCAAGTCTAATGTCCTACCCACTGTCCTACACTTCCAGAAATGCCAAAATCAAGCAGTTTAGTCAGCTCAGCCTCAACAATTGAGCCTCTCGAAGGAAATAGTTCCAGAAATTGTGAGAGAAGCACAGAGAAAGAGACTGGAGAATCTGTTCTTAGGTACACTAAGACCCTCCCTAGAAGGAATACCTTCCCCTGTTGATAGAATTGGCATTCTATTGTTAAGTTGTTGATTTCATAAAATGGGAGTCAGGAACACCCTTGTTCCTTTTTTTCTAACTCCCTGAAAGCACAGTCTCCTGCATCCCAGGATGCCACAGTCTTTCAAAATAAATTCCATTTCGAACAATGAACTAGACAAAGAGGTGGGAAGGAAAATGAGTCCAGTTAAACTATTTTGGTTATTTTCAACATATTTGGAGGTGACTTTACAATCATTCTTTTTCTTATACATTCCTTATGAAGTCTCTGTGGG
Organism: Potorous gilbertii; assembly: GCA_028658325.1. Classification (NCBI taxonomy): domain Eukaryota; kingdom Metazoa; phylum Chordata; class Mammalia; order Diprotodontia; family Potoroidae; genus Potorous; species Potorous gilbertii. The sequence continues at coordinate 115,754,335 of CM053774.1, forward strand.
ATTTTGGGGGGAATAGAGAGGAGGGAAAGGAATCTGGACATATGATTCACCAATGGAGATCAATCCATCAAGAAACATTTATTAAATGATTAATACATGCCAGGCACTGTGCTAAGCCTGGAAATACAAAGAACTAGTTGTGTGATCCTGAGTACATCATTTAACTTCTGTGTGCCTCAGTTTCTTCATCTAGATGTCATGTCATTTTTCTACTCTAACACATTTTATGGATAAGCAGAATTATATCTGAAGTTAAGTGATTTACCCAAGGTTTTGGGACCAAGGTTGGGTTGGAATCCAAGTTTCCTTACTCCTGGTTCAGTTTTCCTGTCTCTAAGGCACACTTCCTGTGCTCTCAATCTGATTTAGCTCCTGATAATCATTTGAACCCTTGCTTCACAACATTCCAGATAATAAACTATATTTATTATATAATGAATTTCCTCCAAATGATTTAGAGACATCCATCTATCCATCCATTCATTCAACAAACTTTCATTATTTGCTTTATGAGACCTGGGATGTCATTAGCATAAAGGAGCTGATTGCATCTTATCTATATCTTCCAGTCTTAAAGACTTGCCCCAGACCACAAAGTCAGTATGTGTCAAAAGTGGGACCTTAAATGAGCTCTTCCAGGAATCCAAGTTAGCTTTCAATCCACTGGGCCACACTGCTTCTTATAACTAAACTAATTATTTATCAATTAATACTAAAATTACTAAATGTTTCTTGAATGAGATAAATACTAGACAAAGCAAGCTGAGATCTAAAATGAGTCATCAGAAGAATTAGGAATCAGGGTTTGTTATTTCTATGTTTGCTCCTTATCCAGTTGGCCAAGAGATCACCCTTGAAAAGAAGTGTTAAAAGTATTTTTTTAATTGCACTTATCTTTGCTTCTCTAACGAGGCCTGCATTCAACAATCTCAGCTTCCTCTCCAATGTGTTAGCATGTTTATAAGAACTGTATTAAGAATAATATACTTTTGTTTGCATGAGGTTGAAACATTATCACTTGGGAAAGGAAGAGACAGGAAGGATTTCAATTAGGAAATCTTTCAAAGAACAGAGATACCTAGACTAACTGGAAAAGGAAATACTTGGGTCTGAGTGAATAAAACTATGTTATCTGGTCTCAATCAATGAAACCAGTGGAAAACATCAACAGAAATGATGCGCTGAAAGTAGAAAGATGAGAGAATAATAAGATATGGGTCACTTCTTCAGCAATTAGAATAAAATTATGAGTCAGAAGACAAACTGACCGTCCCACCACAGTATGGTTTATGAGAAATCATTCACTGTACACACTGTGTTGTTCTGTCATTTCCATGGTATCCAAATCTTAGTGACCCCATTTGGAGTTTTCTTGGCAAAGACACTGAAGAGATTTACCATTTCCTTCTCCAGCTCATTTTACTGATGAGGAAACTGAGGCAAACAAGGTTAAACTACTTGCCCAGGGTCACAAAGTTAGGAAATGTCTGAGGCTGGATTCAAACTCAGGTCTTCCAGGCCTGGTATTCTATCCACTTAGCCACCAGCTGGATCATGTACATCCTACCACTAATTAACTATATGGGTTAACAGAAAGACCACTGGGTTTGGAACTCCTTGGTATTTCCCTTTTTCTTTTCCTTCTGTCTCTGTATTGTCTGAGCATGCCATACTCTGAGCATTTTCCCCCATTCTTGAGATGTCAAAAGGCCCATCTGCCTCTTAAGCCAGTGGCAAGTTTCTGATCAAGACCATGGCTTTCAAACCCAAATGGACATTCATGGTCAGGTGGTCCAATCTCCTCCACTTATAGATAAGGGGAACTGAGACCCAGAGGGCCTGCTCAGGATCAAGCAAATTGAAAATTATGGGGCCAGGACTTGATGTCAGGCCTTCTGACTCCAAATCCAGCATTGTTTCTGCTCTAGCGGTGGTGGTAGTTATAGCAGAGGGAGGAGGAGAAGGAATATAAATATTTATGTAACCCTTTAAGGTTTGCAAAGTGCTTTATAAATGCAATTTCCTTTTGTGCTCACAATAACTGGAAAGGAAGAGCTTTTCTTATCCCCATTTGACAGATGAGGAAACTGAGGCAAACAGAGGTGAAATGACTTGCCAAGATAGTGAAGGTCTGAGGGTGGAGTTGACTTTAGGTTTTCCTGACTCCAGATCCTAGCTGCCTGTACCTGTTCCTACCTTTCCCTGTAAGCCCCAGGAGTCACACTAAGGAGAGGATTGATAAAATTATTTTTATGGTTATAATATTTTAATAACACATACCAAACAATAATAATAGCAAGGTAGTTTGATCAAAATAAAGGCAGGCTAGGACATAACAGAACTATTCTGTTTGTTGCATTTGTCCTTCATCACCAAAGAAGACCACTCCATCAAAGAAATGATGCCATGACTCGCACTTGACTTTGTTTTGAGGAACGGAGGGCTGTGCATGTCATCAGCCTCACTTCTCCTCCAGAACCATGTGAATCCAGTGACCAGATACTCATCAGGATGACTGGAAATGACCCAGGAAGCAATGGGAGACCTTGTGCTGGATTTAAAGAAGTCTTTGCACTTCTTCTCTTTGACATTGCACTTCTAATCAGATATAATTTCCAGACAAATCATGGAACAAGTGAGATATGAATTTACTTAGTAAAAGGAAATAATTTCTATCTCAGAATTATCTAAAGGAAACCAGCAAGAACCATTTTCTCCAGATTAAGGCTCTGTTGGCTTTGCTGCTTGTAATTCTTTGTGAAGAGGCTGCCCCTGTTTGTTCCTGTAGAGGGTACAGGCTGGCTTAATCTTTCCACAAAGGCCTTCTCCTCTTACACAGTGAGCTTCCTTCAACACAGAAAACTTTTTTGACTCTTTTCTGTAAACTGGCATGAGTGGAATTCTTTCTAGAGTTCTAGGAATGAAGATAAAGAAGGGTCATACAATAACAAGGAATTCCAAAGAAGTAAGGAAAAGCTGCAGCATTAGGTTGGAACATAGGACATGCAAGTTCATGCTCACTCCAAACAGCCCTTAAGGGACCAGTTTTGAACAAATACTAAGAACAATTAAAACACAATTATGTTTAGCATTTATGTGGTGCTGAAATATAGGAATTCATCCGATTTTCACATGGCACAGTGGGATAGTTTTTGCAGATGGGGAACCTGGATTCAAATTCAGCCCGATGCTTACTACGTAAGGGACCTTAGTTTCTCCATTTGTAAAGTGGGGGTTGAATTTGTTGATCTATGAGGTTTCTTTTCACTCTAGATCTGAAATCCTATCAAACAGCTTTGTAAGAGCGCATTATGAGCATTGCTATTTTCAATTTGTACATATGGAAATGGACTCTTATTCAGGTTAAGGGTCACAAAGCTATCAAGCTTCAGAGGTGACTGCTCGCCTCTGCCCCTTCTCTCTCTTCATGTGGCTTCCAGTGATGGACTATGAGCCTCTGGAACACACCCCTAAGTTACCCTGTCAAGCAGAGGAGAGGGAATGAGGAGCCCCACTTTACATCAATTTTCTTTTTTTAAACCGGCCTGGTTACTTTCTAATATTCCCTACTATGTCCATGCCTTTTGTTCTTAGAGCATATAAATTGGAGTGCCCTGTTTCTCGTCTCCTAAATCCTCAATCCCATTTTTAAATACAGCTCCCCTTAAAATTAACAGGGACATTTCAACATGAACTACAAACTATAGGAAGAAAACCCAGCCCCCCCACCCCAAAGAAAAAATATAGTTGCTTTTGTGGCTGAAAATTTTTACTTTCCATCTTTGGGGACTCCAAATGCAAGGCTTTCTTCTTAATACTCCCTGGTTGTTGGTCAGTCATGTCTGACTCTTCGTGACTCCATTTTAGGGGTTTCTTGGCAAAGGTACTGGACAGGCTTGTCATTTCCATTTCTAACTCATTTTACAGACAAGGAAACTGAGGCAGACAGAGTTAAGTGACTTAGGGTCTACTCCCCTAGCAAAAATGAATAAACACCATCAATGTAGTGCTCATTTTATATCACTTTCTCCACGAAGTAGCTAACAAGGACCCAGAGTCTATTTCTAGATTTTACGGCACTATTAAGGACAAATTCCTCTGTAAATTAGTCACTTATTTGATGAGAGGAAGAAGCTAGAGACTTACCTAAGGGGATAAAGTTAAGAAGTAGAAGAGCAGGAACTTGAACTCAGATCTGCTTACTCTAAGGCTCTTTCCATAATTATTTACTACCTGGTACTATTTATATTTCCTACTATAATCTGTGAAAAAATTTAACTCTTAGAATAAGACTTTGTCTTTTCATGGATAGTAAATGGGAGTCAAAAGGAGTCAGAAGTCACAAGAGAGGATTCTGCACCTCCTCTACCAAAAGTAGACCTTAGTTTGAAAAGGCCAACGTCCCCCACTGCATCCAGGGTCATCTCCAGTGATCTGGATCCGTATCTGGACACTGCACTCAGATGGCTCCGGAGAAAAGGTGAGGCTGGTGATTCGGCACAGCCTTCCCTCACTTAAACCCAATTCACCAGCAAGTCAAGCTATCATCTTCCTGATGTCATGGTCCTTTTCAAGAATGGCAGACAAACAACAAACAATTTTGTATTAAATATTACCCCACGAGTTACGCCTGACAGCTAATGATCGGCATCATTTAGCACATGTAGTATTGTTATGTCTTTGTGGTCCCAATGAATTTTTGAAGTTATTTTCATCTTCATTATTTTGGGGAGGAAGACCTGGGTTTTCTCTAGTTTCTCCAGAATGGAATTACTCTTTCCTGGGGTAACTGAACCCTTTCGACTAGATATGAATGTACATGTGAACAAATGGAGACATTGGGCTATACATACTTGCTGAAATTAAATAACAGCCTCTCAAAGACAAGGACAGGTCCTGTACTGCTCAGGATAGTGAGTGGTTGACCAGCAAAAAGACAAAAGATGGCTCCAGAGACAGCCGTGCCCAGGAAGCTCTCCAGCACACCCTAATACAGACAAAACACAGGCATTAACAGATGTACTTTTTTTCTGCCTTATGATATCACTTACTCAGGAACAATCACTAACAAATTCATTATATAAAGAACTTATGCACCGCATATAACAAACCAAACAGAAACAGGATGTGTAAACAGGTCATCATGAGTGCGAACAATGCATTCCACCAAAATGGTCGCACTGTTTGAGTTTGTGCTGTATAGTTCCCTTGGGATGGAACTAGTGACTATACATTACTTAATTATAACTTTGGAAGAGGTTAATTTGAATATAGGGATTCATTGTTCATATTGAGACCTGGCTGCATTTTACATTAGATGTGAGTATTAGTGGGACCACTAAAATTTAATTGAAGCGTCATCAACAGAGACACAGCATAATAGACTTTAGAAGCCATTTAGCCCAGTCCTCTAATTTTCCAGATAAGGAAACTGAGGTCTAGAAAGGTTGGATGACATACCCAAGGTCTTAGCTGCTCAATAATAGAATAGGGGCTGAAACCAAAGCCTCATAATGGTGAAAACGCATTTATTCTTTAGAAAATGCTCTACTTCCTCTTCTGTTGGTGATGATTTGCGAAATGCTTTCAGAGTTAAAAGTTCAGCCCTGCCTCACTTAAATCCAATTCACTTGCAAGTTATGACATCACCTTCTCGATGACATGGTCCTCTTTGGGAACCAAGGACAAATAATCAAGCAGGAAATAGAATATGGGGTCTCTGAGGCATGAAAATATGACTTTGAATCCCATTCCAGATAACGACCAGCTCTGTGACCCTGAGAAAATCATTTAACTTATATCTGCCTCAGTTTTTCCTCTCTAAAATGAATATAACAAAAGCACTTGTCTCCTACAACTGTTGTGCAAATCAAATGCAATATTTGTAAAGCACCTGCAAAGGCTACAGAAATGCAAACTTTTTGTCCTTGTTAAGTCATTTTTCAGTTATGTCTGACTCTTCATGACTGCATCTGGGATTTTCTTGGCAAAAATACTGGAGTGGTCTGCTGTTTCCTTCTCCAGCCCATTTGGCAAATGAGGAACACAGGGCGAAGTGAGTTGCCTGGGGTCACACAGCTAGATTTGAACTCAGAAAGATGAGTCTTTCTGGTTCTAAGTCCAGTACTCTATCCATTGAGCCACCTGGCTGCTCCCAAATGATGGCTGTTGTTATTAAAATAAAAGTTTCTTGCTATCTTTTTGTTTTTACATAACCTACATTTCCTCAACACATTTTGACATGTTGAGCTTCAAAGCTCAGTGCAGAAATTTTAAAATATTCTCATTGTTAGTTAACTGTAAAGAGAGGTTCAAGCTATTTATAAACTGAAAAAAATAAGAACCCTATTTTCTGGCTCACTATATTGGGATGCACTGATATAGTGAGAGAGGACAGAGATCACTATGGAGCTAGCTATTTTAGGTAACCATAAATCAAAAAGACAATTGTACACCTTAGCGGAGTAAATCTCTTGAAAAGCTTTTAGATTCTGGATGGGCTGATATTATGCAGACCAATGGCTTGGGGTGGATTGGAAAAGCATGAACGGGGCCAGGTTATTTTCATTCTCCTTCTTCCAAATAGATGAAACCAAAGCACTGGGACTACATTTCCTACCATCCATCTCGCCTATCCTGCACTCCTCCTCTTACTTCACATAGAGGGAAAGGGAATTAGTTGATAATGCAGAGGAGAAAGGGGAAGAGGAACAAGAAAGAAGATTGTCTCCCAAGAAAAGAAAAAGATAAGAATTATTTCAATCCTTTATCTCTGAATTCATGCTTTGAGTAAACCTGACTAAAATTCTACTCTACATCGCCTGAGGTTGGTCCATTGGTGGTTCCAAACAATCTGGTATGGGAAGCATTTCTCAGTTGAGACCCTCTCTTTGATCCACATGTCTCTAGAAATTTTGAATTAACAGAAGTGGATTCCATTGACTCAACACATTTTACAGAATCTAAAACACAACATCCCTAGGTTTATTTGGAACATCATAATGTATGCAATGCTACCTGTGGTTAAACAAAAAATTTAATCTGGCCTCTGGAGCAAACAGAAAAGCCAATCTGGACCACAGGCCTTGCAGAAATGAGGCCAGGAAGAATAGAAATTATTCTGTAGCAAAAAGAGTTTTAGCAAAAACTTAAGCCAAGACCTGCATTGGGAGTAACCTATATTTCTTTCATCAGTTGTACAAAGTATGTGAGAGATGTGTTGTTGAGTCTTTTCAGTTGTATTTGATTCCTTGAGACCCTATTTGGGATTTTCTTGGCAATGATATTGGAGTGGATTGCCATTTCCTTCTTCAGCTCATTTTTCAGATGAGGAAACTGAGGCAAACCAGATTGAGTGACTTGCCCCGGGTCTTAGGCTAGATTTGAACTCAGGAAGATGAGTTTAGTCCCAGCATACTATGCACTATGAGGTCATCTAGCAGTCCTTATATGAGAGATACAACTATGGAAAAACTAGAGACATTAGCAAGTTTATAAGGAACATAATTAAACTCTAACAAGTTAGGAGCATTCACATAACATTGGAAGAAGACTTTTTACTCTGAAATGTTATTTTTATTTTTTTGCTATTTTTTTTTACTACTTTTTAACTCTTATTTTTTGAATGTTTTTCTTTTGAAACTAACTGAGACAATAGGAGAAAAATTCAAGTTGTCACATGGAGAGGAGAAGGTAGGAAAGTGTCAGTGAGGAGAGAGAAGGCATGCCTTTGTCCTTCAAATGAGAAAGCAAATTGACCATTTCTTTTATCATTTTCCATTAGGTCAAAAACAGTTTTCGCATTAGAATTCAAGCTTCCTGTGAGAAAGGACTGTTCATTCCTCAGCTTTGTATCCCCAGTGCCTATGCACAGTAGATGCTTACTAATTATTTGTTGACTGGCTGACTGACCATAATCAAGCATAGAAAACCAACAGCTGGGGAATATTAAAGACAAAAAGTAATGAAAAACAGCATCACTGTATTTCAAGCCTGTATTTCTTTTTAACCCTTGAAATATTTCTGATCATTGAGTTTTTTTGTTAATCTTAGGGATGATTATGCAGAATGTTGAATGATACGATGAAACTTCTTTAGATTAATCTCTGATGCAGAAGTTTGACCAGGAAGAGTCTGGTGCCTTTCAGAAATGGCCAGCTGCAAATATGAGAATTTTTACAAATTAACCAAGGGAGTCACTTAGATAAGCTGGGAGTAAATCAAACCAGAAAGAAGGAAATGATCCTTCTACATTGGTCACCAGGAATATGACAATAAAATTAAAGGAACAACTGAGGCAAATAGCTGGAGAATTCAAGACATCTTCTGTCCCACCTCAAGAACTTTCACACCCAGTGAACACAATTGACACTAGCCTTTCCTAAAGTTGGTTAACCAGATGAACTGTTTTGCATACTCAACTCTCTTTTACTCACCTAGACGAATGTCAGGTGTCCCTGACATCTTTCCTGAGAGATCATCATTATGCTCTCATCTATGCTCCAGTTCACCCCTTGGCCTTCAGATCACTGTCAGTCAACATATTTATTAAGCATTTACTCCAAAGTAGGGGCTAGGTGGCAGGCACATTAGATAAGAGTTCATCTCTGACTGCATGACCCTGGGCAAGTCACTTCACCCTGTTTGCCTCAGTTTCCTCATCTGTCAAATGATCTAGAGAAGGAAATGGCAAATCACTCCAGTATCTTTGCCAAGAAAATCCCAAATGGGGTCACAAATGACTGAAATGACTCAACAACAAAAATTGGGGGGCAACAAGATGGCACAATGAATAGAGCACAGGCTCTAGAATCAGGAAGGTCTGAGTTCAAATCTGGCCTCACGCACTTCCCAGGTGTGTGACTCTGGGAAAGTCACTTAACCTTACTTGCCTCAGATGCTTACCTGTAAAATGAAGTGGAGAAAGAAATGGCCAACCGCTCTAGAATCTCTGCCACAAAAAAAAAAACCCAACCCAAATGGGGTCATGAAGTGCCAGACATAACTGGAAAAATAAGTGAACAACAAGATGTACCAGCTACTGTGCTAAAAACTGAGGGTACAAAGAGAGCAAAAAAAAAATCGTGAGCATAGATTTAGAGGTAGAAAGGATCTTAGTGGCTATGGAGTCCAAATCCCTCACTCTACAGAAGAGGGGACTGAAGCAAACTCAGACAGCCAGTTAGTGTTAGAAACAGTATTTGAATGTAGGTCCTCCTGCCTCCAAGGCCAATGTTCTAATTATCTCTGGCTGAAACTGGAAGAGGAAGAATGCCTTTAAAGCCAAAGAAATTATACCCCTCCCTGAGGTAAGTGTGAGCTGGGCTTAAAGAAAGAATTGGCTTGTCTGTCAAGCCTGGAGGAAAGGTGATATCCATTGCACTGAAGAGGGTAGGTCATGAAGGAGGTGACATAAGAGGTGGAGTTGGCATGGAGACACTTCACTGTGGTTTCTTAGCTAGCCTGAAGTGTGGATTCCCAGAAAAGCAAATGGACTGATGTTCACATGCAAGTAACAAAACACCTTCGAAGGCCAAGACAAATGATTTTAGGATCATCCACTATGTTATGGATTCTCAAGATAACAGAAGGTGACGGTGGTGGATTATTTCAATAGAGTGGAAGGGGAATCTTTCAAGTATGTGATTTTTAAAGGAGGAACTTTGGAGAAGTTTTCCCCAATGAGAACTGTTTGCCTAAGAAAGCTTAACTTCTGCCAGGTAGAATGAAGCAAATTATTAAAAGTCATTGGAAAAAACAAATGTCAACAAGTACTTATTAAGCACCTACTATGTACACTGTGCTAAGCACTGGGGCTGGAAAGAAAAGCTAGAAAAAAACCAGGCCTTTCCTCAAGGAGCTTATTATATTCTATTGGTAACACAACATATACTTAATTAGATGTTGTTTGCTTCAATCATGTCTGACTCTTCATGACCCTATTTGGGGTTTTCTTGGCAGAAACACTGGAGTGGTTTGCCATTTCCTGCTCCAGCTCATTTTAGAGATGAGGAAACTGAGACAAACAGGGTTGAGTGACTTGTCCAAGAACATACACCTAGTAAATGTCTGAGGCTGGATTTGAACTCACAAAATAAGTCCTCCTAACTCCCTGTCCAGAACTCTATCCACTGAGCCACCTAGCTGCCCCCATGTAATTAGATACATAGAGTATAAATAGATCATCTGAAACAGGACCAAGAAAATTCTTGTGCAGAAGGTGCACTTTAAAATGAAAATGAAGTTACCTAGGACTAAGGGAACTTAGGACCCTTTATCTTCACCTCAGAATAACTTGCCTGTCTCTACTTGTCTAAACCATGTCTAGCGGCTTCACAAAAAATGAAAATCACTCAATGAAAAATTAATGGTAACAAGATAGTGATGTCTAAATTAAGATGACACTACATAATCCCACTGTGAAGAGGAATTCTAATTGGTGCTCAGAAATGATTCTCTTTCATTTAAATTTGTAATGGGTTTAGAGAAAAATCTAAAGAATGGGTGCAATTCTTCTTCACAGATACAATACTTAAGACAAATTTTGTAAAAATGTCTTTTAGGGACAAATTATGTGTGCAGTTAAAAAAAGAAATATCACCGACAAAAGTGAGATGATGGAATCGCGCTCAGGCAGTGACAATAACATAAAAATAGAATTTCCAAATATATTTTACCATGAATTGAATAGTCCCCTTAGAATGTATTGTTAGGACTTATAAACACCATCACTCAAAAATCAAAACAGTTTCTTCATTTTTAATTAAGATTTATATCCCTTTGAATCAATATTTATTGAACTGGAAGATAATAAATTTATTCTTCTAGAAAGAAGAAAAATTGTTTTCTTCACTTAACCATGATCATTGTCCCAATTGATATTCACCAATAACATAAATTTAAATGTGCCTGAAAGTATTTTTCTTTTCTATATTCCCTAAAATGTTCAGTTCAGAAGAGTACTCTATGAAGCACAAAGCCTTGGAGTAAGATTGAAAGGTAATCTTTGCCATTTGGGGGCTTTGCATATCACTCAAAAACCATACCAAAAAAATTGACTGGATCTTAGGTATCCCCTTCTGGCCATGTCTTTGGCTCAAAATATGCCAACTGTGACAAGTTATAATATGGAATAGGATGGGGAAAGGGGCTGAGCCTGTGATTTCATTGATACAGGGAAGTCCCAGATAAAGAAAATCCCTTATGGAGGTGCATCTTGGCACCCCCTTGGCAACTTAGAGTCTTAGGGAGCTGTCCAAGGCACTAAGAGGATAAGAGGTTTGCTTCAAGTTCCACAATCAGTACGTGACTGATGCAAGATTTGAACTTAGATGGTTTTAAGGCCAGCTTAGTATCCTCTGTGTGACTTGACCTTTCGTGGGTCCCGTTTGTCATCTGAGGGTAATTGAGTTTGTAAAAAGAAAGCATTCCTTGGGACTGTGGAGTAAGGAAGGGAAGAATTTGAAGAATGGTCTAAGGATAAAGAAGGGAAAAATTAATGTCTTTTCAACTATAGCAGGATAATATGATCATGTATTCACATTATTTAAGAGTCCGAAGAGACTTGAGAGGATATCTATTCCAACCTGTGCCTAAATAAGCATCCAAAGTACAATATATCCAATAAGTGGTCACCCAGCCTTAACTTAAAGACCCCCATGCCAGCACAGAGCACACTCAGTACCTGGCAGAAAGTACTTAAGAAATGCTTGCTGACTTGACCGATCGTCACTACTGGTCACTACTTCACCTCCCATGACACTCTGGGGCAGCTCTAATTCTTAGGAAGGTTTTCCGGTGATGAAGCCTCAATTCACTTCTTTACATCTTCCACCTATTATTTGTAATTCTGTTCTAATGGTGGACTCCTATCCACTTACCTAAAAAAGTAGGGGGAAGGTGTTCCACTAATTTTCCAAATTTTATATCTTGCCAAGGGACTCAACCTTTTTCCTTGTGTTACAGACACAGTCTTTTGAAGCTTATGGAGCCCTTCTAAGAATAATGTTTTTAAATGTATAAAATAAAATACATAGGTTTACAAAGGAAAAAAAAACAATCTATACTGAAATACTCTTATCAAAATATACATTTTTGAAATTCACAGATCCCTGGATAAAAGCCCCTGTTCTAGAGGTTTCCAGTAGCTACAAACCAGCACCACAAAATCTAGCTGACTTCTGGCAAATGGAACCAGTCATTCTCAGAAGACCAGGTCAAGCTTTAACTCATGCCATGATGAACATGGAATCTCATGATTACGGTTCTGCCCAGATTCTAATCTTTCAATGCTCCAGAATTCTGGGAGAACATCCTGATGGTCACAACATGTCCAAGGTTTGTATGAGGCATTGGTCTGGTCAATCAGTGTTAATGATCATCATATTTTGTAGGGCTCAATCCAGGTCATTGGAGCTACCAAGCTTTGTCTAAAACATGCTACTCTAGGCTCCGTAGAGCTCCTTGAGCTTTGTCATTAAAGAAATCAAGATTAACCAAGGATGCTCTGAAAGAAAGGCATCTATGTACTCCATATCACTTGTTTCAGCTGAGTGAGACCTCTCTGACAGAAGGTGGACATCATGGTTTGCTTGGACAGCAGTAGTTCCTTGACTCACAATATCTGCACAACACAAAAGTAACAAATACAATGTCTACCTGCAGAGTGACAACGAAGGCACAGTGTGAACAAACTGTTCTTTCTTCAAGTGTGCTACTCCCAACAGCACAGACAAAAGTCTGACTTCAATTGCCCAGACTGTGAAGAGTAAACTTTCACCATTTTCCTACAAGCATTGGGAAATGGCAACCTACTGTCTCAAGAGGGGCCATTCAGAGTAGGATGCCATGATCCCTCGGGGGCTCATATGTCTTGATTTAGTTCTCAAATAGTCAAGTGATCTTCATGAGCCCTGACCTGTGATGACTTTGAAACGTTAAAGGAATCCCTGCATACCACCTTCCGTTTCCAACCCAGGACCTCCGGGCAGCTGGAAAGGAAATGCTACCTTGTGCAACCCAGGGGGATACAGTGGTACAATCATTTGATTTGGAGTTGGAAGACACGCGTTTGAATCTTCTCTCTGCTGTATGACTTTGGATAACTCTATTTTTAGAAGCCTTCTTTTCATCATTTGAAAATGAGAGGGTTAAACCAGATGACCTCAAAGGCCCCTTCCAACTCCAGACCTATGAACCTCTCACCTTATAAATACGCATTCTTTCCTTGTGCCCTTGCCTCCTATTTCCTCCAGATGCTTGCCCCTTCAATCATCTTCTTATCCACTGGTTCTTTCCCTGTTTTCTACAAACATCCCCAGGTCTTCCTCTTTTAAAAAAAAATCTTCAACTGATCATACCATCCCCTGAAGCTATCATACTCTCACTGGACTAAGTCACTTCCACAAATGACTCTTCTTGGCCGCCACAGATGATTCCTTGGTAAGTACATATAGACTTTCACATACAATCTCTTTTTCTGTTCTACTATGTATATAAAACAATCTGTCTTTATATGTTCTTTATTAAAGTCAGAATAAAATAAATTTTAAAAAATTAAGTAAGTAGTCTGTACTTGAGAGGGACAGGGAGGAAAAAGAGGAAGAGAAGGAAAGAGGAAGAAGAAGAAAGATCTTTCTTGATTCCACCATTTGCCAGTGCTGCCTCATTATCCCCATATCACTGTTTCTCTTGTAATATATGCTCTTAACACTTATCTGTGAATGTACTGTATCCTCCAAGTGGAATGAAAGCTCATTAAAGAAAGATAGGCACTGTCTTATTTTCTGTCTCTCTGTCCTCAGTACCTGGCACACAGTCACTTAATAAATGTTTATTGATTGAAAGTCACATGACCCATCCCAACCAATAGCTCTGCTGTCCAAGGGAAGAGGGCTCCTGTAATCCAGGGTCAGTGAACTGGAATTTATTGAGCAGCTATTTTTGCTGGGCATTGGGCTAAACTCTGGGGATACAAAAAAAAGCAAAAAACCAAGGTCAAAGTTTTTGGTGCTATCAGCCTCAAAACAATTAGATGCCAAAGAATCTTCTCCTTCCCAGCCATAAACTAGTCACTCTGTCTGGTTACTTCTTGTTCCTTAAGTTCCTTATTTCTGAATTAGAAATCATAACATATATGTGTGTATGTATATGTGCATATATATATGTATGTATACATATATGTATACACACATGTATATATATTTCTGCAGGTTAGTCTAATAAGAAATGAAGCAATGACTCCAACAATTCAGCTCAGGTAAGAGTATTTTTACATGCTAGTTGATTTGAAAGACTTCTCATTTCTATTTTATTTCCACTGTGGCAGGTTGCCTTCATAGGCATGAAGACATTTGCTAAGAAGGCAAGCAAAAGGGGTTTTTAACCAGTGCTAGTAGAGGACTTATATTTAAGTAAACCAGTAAATCTGCATACCAGTCTTGTAACATCATCCAAAAAGTGAAATAAAAAAATTGGGAAGGAACCATTCTGGATGCAGCTATGCTGGCTAATCTTCTAAATGTTAGTGACTCCTTTAGAAATAGGTTTGACTATTTTGGGAGGAATCAATCAATATCAAGCTCACTGGGCTATAGTTTGCTAAATCCATTTCAGAAAAGGCAATCCTCTTTTTTGAAAACGTAGACATTTGCACTTCTCCAGTCTTGTGGTACTGATCCTATTCCTCATGATATTTCAAAATTTACTGGACCACAGCTCAGCAAACCTATCTGCCAGTACACTAGCTCATCCTTCATCTGGGCTGGGTTTATTAAGGGTTCCCTTGATAATTCTGTAGTTGTCTTGACTATCAACTCTCATTTAGTTGTTTTTGCTTTGTCCTTTCCAGTATAATGATATTTCTCAAGAAAAAAGAGAAGCTACATAATGATGAGCCATTCAGCCTTTCCCCCCATCATAAATAATCAGCATCCCAGACAGAAAAATCAGTCCCATGTCTTGAGTTGGCTCCATCCCTTAGTAGAGGCCTGAAAGGCCTTAACCAGATCTGGTTGGGTTGGTGGAAGGCCTCCTAGAAGACTCCAGGTGCTTTCTTGTCTCTTTCTCCTGCTAGGGCTGAATCATGGGCTGGCACTGCTGTGACTTTGTGTCTTACTGCAATACCCTGTTGGTGAAGCTGTAAGATTGTCCAACTCTTCTGTGCATCAACTTGAAATTGTACAAGAAAAGGAACTAAACTATATACCTTTTCACCCACTGATTTCACTAGTGGACATAAAGTCCAAGGAAATCAAAGACAAAAACAAAAGGCCAGTAATCTATACCAAAAAACCGTAAAAGTACTCTTTGTGGTAACAAAAAAAACCTTTCAAAAAAGTAGATATCCACTGTTTAAAGATAGTTGAAAACCTTGTATGAGTTAATAGAATATTAATGGGCAGTAAAAAACAGTGAATAGAAGGAATTCAGAAAAATGGGACAATTGTTATGAAATGAAGCAACCCTTACAAGTAGAATCAAAAACAATATATAGAAATGGTTACAACTACATATGTATCTATGACTATATATATGGATTCATATATGTACACATAACATATATATATTATATATAGACAAATACTATATATACATGTCTATTATATATATACACAAGTATTTATATATATGTACATACATACAATATATGTACACACAGATATATAAAATTGCCCAAACTCTAACTGAAAATCCAATCTGAACAAGAGATAATGATACATATCTCCTTCTTCAAAGCAGAGAGGTGGGGGAATACTAGGGCAAAACGTTGTGTTCACGGCCAGACATTGTCATTGTATCAGATATTTTTGCTTACTTGTATTTTTTTCGCATAAAGAGGGTATATATTCTGGAGGGGAAAGTATTTCCTATTGGAAATTATTCTAACACATCGAATACAGATTGAAGCATACTTTTAACTTTATTTTTCTTGAGTTTTTTCCTGGTCTATGTTTTCTTTCATAACATGACTATTAGGGATATGTTTTGCATGCCTATGCATGTATAATCTATATCAAATTGTTTGCCTTCTCAATGTGAGGGAAGGAAGAAAGGAGAGAATTTGGAATGCAAAGTTTTAAAATGATTTGTAAAAATTATTTTTACATGTAACTGGGGAAAATTAAAATACTAAATATTTTTTTAAAAAAGAAAACTGATTGTAAAACATTCATTGTGAGCGTATTTATCCTAGAAATGGGCAAATACCACAAATCAGGGCTGGATTTATCATTTGGTTGATTTTCTAGGCTTAAGAAAGTGATTAATAAAATGTTAATAATGCAAAAAAAAAAGAAATTCTGACAAGGGAAAATTACCTCAATAAAACATAATTATTCAAAAAGCTAATGAATGAAAAGATCTATTTAGTTTAATTGATTAAATATCACCCTAAAATAGAGATGTATAAGACATTTGTTGTTAAGATGTTTTTCAGTCATGTCCAACTCTTCATGACCCCATTTGGAGTTTTCTTGGCAAAGATAATGGAATGGTTTGCCATTTCCTTCTCCAGTTCATTTTACAGATGAGGAAACTGAGGCAAACAGGGTTAAGTGACTTGCCCAGGGTCATATAGCTAGTAAGTGTCTGAAGCCAGATTTGAACTCAGGAAGATGAGTCTTCGGACTCCAGATCTGGCGCTCTGTGCACTACGGCGCCTCCTAGCTGCCTAGGTGCATATGTGCAGCATATCTAACTGGTTGTTTGAGTCTGGGCAAATCTAAACCTCTGGCTGGCTCAGTTTCCTCACTTGTAAAATGGAGATAATAGCAGCACCCATTTCTCAGGGGTGCTGGTAGGGCAAAGTGAGCTAATAGTTCTAACGTACTTTGCAAACTTTATAGCATTGTATAAATGCTAGCTATTACTATTATTACATAGCAATTTTATATTCTGTTCATGACTGCCCATATTAATGATATTGGCCATGTGAATTGACCCATCTGTTTTATTTTGTTTCTCTCCTTAAAAAAGATTATAATAGTGGTTTTCTTACTAGAGTATTCTCTGAATTCTCTAATAATTTTAAGTAACAAGTTACAAAAATGAGTCCTGTGAAATTTCTGAAAGAAGTTCTTTTTTTTAACAGTATACGTGGTGTGATGGGCAAATCATTGGACTAGTGAACAGGAGATCTGGATCTGATGCTAACTATATATATTCCCAACATCTTTTGGGGTTCAAGTTTCCTCACTGGTAATACAAGGGAGTTACCACTCCCAAGGTTCACTCAGACTCTTTGTGCCCGACCTGTGGTAGAACATTCTGAACTCATACTGGTCTGATAAGCCACAGTTGCACACACTGTATCTTGACCCCGACACAGTGAAGTCATTTTGGTCCTCTGTGAGAACAAAGGACAACAGCCAACCAATCAACCAACCAACCAACCAATGAGGGCATTAGATGAGATGAGTCTAAAGAACCTATCCAGCTTTCATTTTTTGTCTTATAATCTGCTGCAGATTTTTCTTAAATAATATGCTGCTTAATTAAATTTGCAATATGACTCAGATTGCAAATATTAACTAATAATATTCTACTTCTACTCCACTCTCTAGGATATACTGTGCCTACTGCAAAAAAGTAAGACACAAATATATCTTTACTAGCATATTGTAAAAGGTATCTCAAAAGTCTTAACATAAAGCTATTATTAAACTTCAGAATGGCACTAAGAATTTTGGGACACTGTTATATACTTTGCAATACATCCTACAGAAAGGAATAAATCTTAACAAGGATACCACATATAATATTTGTGTATATATGTATAAAATATACACATATACACGCATATATATGCTATACTATAAATGTGTATGTACATTTCAAAGACTATCTACTGTATTATTTGTTAAAGCAGATATTAACCTTAAAAATACAAATAATATCTAATAGGTACAAAGAATTTTCATTTGGCATACATTTAACTGGCAGGTACACATTACAATAAGTCATCCTTATCATATCTGAATCTATAGTATTCATGGTTTATGTGCCATTAAGTTGTGAAGATTCTTGTTTATATTTTTCAAATCGTGTTTTTAAAAAATTAATTCTAATATTCAGTCACACTTAAACAGTATGTATGATCACAGTTGTGTTTCTTCCTTTTGTCTTACACTACTGTCTTAAGGGTGTAAAATATGTAATTGTGCCCCTTCAGTCCAGATTGGTAAATTGAATCAAGGAAGGTTCTTTGATCCACCAGAAAGCCCAGGTTCTTGTCCCATGTTTGCTAATAGCTGCTGGGTGACCTTGGGTCAGTCACTTGTTTTATTTATGACTCAGTTTCCTCATTTGTGAAATTAGAATAATTTGATACAAAAATAACCTGAGCACAGAATGAAGTCCTCTCCATAAAAATAACTTGAGTGCCAAAGCAAAAAGGAACTACGTAAACCCATTGTACAAAACCCGGACTGCTGAATGCTCACTCCAACTCTTAAGAGGAGGCTTTTTCCTCATTTCCTTTTCCCCTTCCTACCCTCACCAACCCTGACTTGTAATTCAAGGCAGATTCATGGAGCTATTTTTGCCATCACTAGAAGGCTGGAAATGCAGCAGCAGGACAGAAGCAAAGTCAAAACAGGATCCAGCAAAAGAAAGTCGAAATCATGCAGAGTGACTGAGAGGCCATCTGCTCCTGACTGTGCTGGCAGGGCAAGGAAAGCAATCTGGCCTGGCTATTTGTAGACTCAGAAATTACTACACACCTGCATGTTTTCCGTGGCATCCCCCAGCAGTCCACCGAAAGTGATCGCATTGGTGACCGTTGCCAAATAAATGAAGAGAATGGCAGAAAGAGCTTGGATATTTAAAGCATCGTAAAAGTCGCTGGCAAAAAATGGTACTTTCCTCTTTATGTCCTTAATTAATCCACCACAGAACCTGGGCAGAAAGGAAACATGATAATGTAAAATAAATTACAATGAAAGGAAGAGAAAGTAGAGTGATAGATGAAGTAACAGACTAAGATACAACCAGCCAGCCTGTCTATAACACAGGTTTGCCATCTTTGTTTTGTCTGATGGATTTCTTTGGTAATTGAAGTGGTTGTCCATGGACTCCTCAGAATGTTTTTAGATAAACAAAATAAAATTCATAGAATTACAAAGGAAATCAATTTTGTTGAAATACAGCTATCAATTTTTTAAAAATATTAAGTTCATGGATCATAGGTCAAGAACCCTGGTATACGGGCTCTTGAAATCACTAAAATGCTATTTCTTGACCACCAAAGAGCCAAGTATTATCAAAAATATTGAAATATATAGAAAGGAGATCCGAGATGGAATAGTGTTTTTTCTATTTAGCAGACTGGTAGAGCAACGGTAAAATTGATAGATAACTCTCCTCTTTCTTGGGTCATTAGGTTTGACTTATTTTTTTGCACAGCATAGAAAAGATCTATTCATATGAGGCAATGTTTTCCTAATGATAATGAGCTAATAGCGTAGATTCATCAAATTTTGTTTGGAATAAAAAAATGAATCTTAGATCAGAAATATGGAGAGAGAGAAAGGAATAATCTGCTTCTCCCAGCTCAACTCCTTTTCCAGACTTCTTATCCCCCTCCATGGTCCTTCATACCCTAGAGAAAACTCATTCATTGTTCTCCTCCCTGACTGGGGACTTTCTAGCCCAGATCAATGTTTTGGGGAGGGTCCCAACCTTATTTCTTGTACGTTTCTCATTTCTCTTTCCAAATTTTTCTCTTCCTCCTTGCCAAGGAGCTTTTCTTTTCATCCCACCTCACTTTCTAGTTTTTTATCTCTTGCCTCCCCCATTAAAAGATAAGCTCCAAGAACTATCTTTTTTTTCTTATATTTATATTTGCAGTACTAGGGACATAATAAGTACTTCATAAAGTATCTATCTTTATGTGCATCTAGCCATTTTTTTTCTTTCTTTTTCCTCCTTTTTTTCTTTCTCACTGATTGGTCAATCATAGATTCCAGTCCAAGTCTCACTTCCTCATTGTTTGGCTTTTGATGGTTCAGAATGAGTGTAAATTGTAATTGCTTCTGTTCTGGCCAGAAACTCTGAGGGGCTTCCCCTCTCAGGATAGTTCTTTTGTGAAGGCAACCTAGGCCATCTTTTGCCTCATTTCTTACCTAGCCTTAATCACTGATTGATTAATCTCAGGCAAGCTGAGACCTGGGAAAGACTTTAGCTTAAATAGTCCAAGGTCTCTCACAGCATCCATGGCCATAGACAGTCGTCCTGACTTACATCTTGCCACTAGACCCTGGCGACTCTGGAGAAGACAGTAAGGCTGATGACTTTGCACAGCCCTCCCTCACTTAAATCCAAATTCACACACAAATCAAGACATCGCTCTCCTGATGTCCTTAACCCTCTTGGAGAATGAAGGATGAACACATTTGTGATGAACCAGTAAATAGGAGAATTTAAAGATTTAACTTTTTTTCCAAGAAAGAAATCTATGCAGCTCTCAGTGTCAAGTGAATCTTCATTTCAGAAAAGACAGAGTCACAATGGGACAGAACTTGAGACAGAGCTAGCTTTCCGACTGAGCCCATCAAACCCTGAGAATTCCTCACTTCACAAACTGATCGTCTGAGGCCAGCTTTTACCCTGTCTGAATACACTCAGTTCCTGGAAAGAGTTGAGGAAGAAAGAGGAGCTTAAGGCAAACCAGTTAAACCTGAAACTCCAATTTCAGGCCAGATAAGTGACAACTAATTTTAAAGCAACTCTTTTCTATATGCCAAATCAGTCATCAATTAAGCAACAACCATTAAGTGCCTACTATGTACCAGGCACTGTGTTAAGCCTTCAACATACAAAGAAAGGGAAAACAGCTGTATAATGGGGGACACTACATAAATAACATAGTGCATACAAGGTATATACAATGGAGATGGAAAAGACATTAGCAGCTAGGGGACAGAGAAAGCTTCCTGCAGAAAGTGAGTTGAGCTAAGTCTTGAAGGAATCCACATGGAATAAGAGGTAGACATGGAGATGGAGAACATTCCAAGTATGGGGGAGAGCCAGTAAAAAGATGAGGAGATGGAGAGTTATATCTGAGGAATGGCAAATGGTCCAGGATGGCGGGACTGGAGAGTACATGGAGGGGACTGATGCATAAGAAGACTGGAAAATTTTCAGTGCCAACTGTTGTCTAGAGACAACAGGGAGCCATGAGTAGGAGATTTATGTGGTCAGTTCTGTGCTTTAGAAAACTAACTTTAGCAAGTGTGGAGAATGGATTGAAACAAGGAGAGACAAGTCAGCAACAGTAATTAGGAAAAGTTGAGACATGATGAACTAGTTTACTAGCTGTGTAAATGAGAGGTAGGAATGTTCACAACAGATGTTGTGGAGACAGAAACCATAACATCTGAGTGCAGCTTTATAAGGAAGCAGAAAAGGGTGAAAGGGACATGTGAAATAAGATAACCTTGTATTTTAGGTGCTTTGTGGTTATAGAATACTTTCACATTTGAGCCTTAGAAAATCAAGATAAGTCGGTAGTACAAGTAGATTTTTTTTCCCCAGTTGACAGGTAAACTAAGGCCTAGAGAGGTGAGGTCAATTGTCTAAACTCACTCAACTATGTAAGCCAACTGCATCTACCACTCACCTGCCCGTTCGCTGGAGTTCTTCACAATCCCCATGCCCTCCCCCTCCATGTCCTCCATCATGGGGGGTGTCGCCATTCATTTGCACATTCTCTCCACCTGAGTACATATTCTTCCTGCGTAAGATCAAAAGAGCCCAAGGGAAGATTAGCAACATTCACTCATCTGCTTCAGAGATGTATCACACAATGGCTAAATAAGAAATGTGAGCCTACCCAGAAACTCAGGAAAGCAACCCATATGCTAATCAACTTCTTTCAACATGCCCAGAACCACTCTTCAGAAGACCCTGTCCTTAACCAGAATTAGCCCATATTTAGTGGCCAGAATAGTCATACAGCATGTGGCAAGGCTGGTGAAACATCCTAGTGGTTTTCAGGTTTCCATGGAATGCTTAATAGTGCAGGCCCTCATCATTTCACAACTGGACAAGTGCAGTAGTGTACCAATTGATCTCCCTATCTCAAATCTCTCACAATTCCAAACTGACCCAACTTTGATTCAGACCAATTAAGTAGATATTGGCAGTTGTCCTCTGAAATGCAAAAACACTCACCCCTCCATTTTACCAATAGAGGAAAACAAGACACCAAGAGATCTAAGTGATTTTCTTGAAATAAGTCAGCAAGTTCAGTAATTTGGGAACACAAAACAAAATAGTGAATTCAGTCTCGACTCTAGTGGTTCCCCCAATTCCCTGACTTGTTAACCTTTTGTCCGATGAAGGCAGAGTTTTTGGAGGCTCTATCCTAATGGTTGGATCCCATTCTCCTGGAGGAAGGACAATAACTTCATCCAAGAACTCATCAATTCCAGCAATCAGGTCTTGCCTGTCCTTTGCTTTGTAGGCAATATCATGGAATACCTGTAGAGAAGAGATGATTGGTATTGTTTTAGATAAGAACTAAGCAGTTCATACCACATCAAGGTTGTGGGGTGAGGAATGTGGTACCGAGTAAAATTCTCTATTCATCTTCTTCTCTGATGCCTCATCCTAGCATGATGGTAGCCTTGGGATCTACACCAGAAAAGTAGAAAGATCTAGCAAGTTCTCAGATCATAGGATCATGGAAGTTACCTCACAGGCCATCTGGAGTGCCCTTTCCATTTTTCCACATTAAAAAATGGAGGTCTGTGGAGATTAAGGGACTTACCAAGGTCACATGAGTAGTAAGTGACAAAAGTAGAATTTAAACCAGATCCTTTGACTACAGATCTAGCTTTCTAGCTTTCTTTCCACCTGTATCTTTTATTTGAGTTTACTTCAATGCTGTCACTACCATTAGAATGCAAATGTTTTTGCCTTTCTTTGGATGACAAGCATTTGGCTCAATAGCTAGCAGAGAATGAGTATTTTACAAATGTTTGATGATTGATTGATTGGCCACATAAATTTTTGGGCCAATCAGAACATTTCCTAAGGACCATATTCTGTGTCATACTCTGTGTCAGTAGAGAGAATACTCATATAAATGAAAGCATGGACCCTTTAAGTGCTGAACTATAAGTACAGCATAGCAAATTGATCAACTTTCCCCATGGTCCCATTGGGATTTCCTATTTGTAGATGCTGCTCAGTCATGTCCAACTCTTCATGCCAACACTGACCATGGGGGTTTCTTGGCAAAGATAGACTGGAGTGGTTTGCCATTTCCTTCTCCAGTGGATTAAAGAAAACAGATTTACATTCTAATAGTAGTGACATGTAAGTTAAAAAGTCACATAAAAGATACATGTGGAAAGAAAACTAGCCCCATAGATAAGAGACCTGATTTGGCCAAGGTCCCACAGTCAGTAAGTGCCTGAAGGAGGATTTGAATTCAAGTCTTCCTGACTCCTGGTCCAGCCCACCAGCTGCCTCCGTTTCCTATTTAATTCTGTCAAAAGTATTCAACATTGGTGTTTACAACCCTGTTTACAAGATCCTTCCTTCCTAATAGTCTCTCATAATTGAACAATTTCCACTTATCCCCTCTATGTAACTGACTCCCCAATTAGTTTTGACTTAGCTCCTGCATTTCAGCCTCACATTTCCAAGGGCATGATGAACATGTCTACCTGAAAGTCTAATTGCTGCATCCCACTCAACATACAAAACCCAAAGGAATTAACCTCCTCTATGTCCCCAAGCCTGCCTTTCCTCTCATTTGCTCCATATCTGTTTTACAGATCATTGCCTGGGCTTAAATATTTAAGGTTTATACCTTTACCTTACTCCCCCCTCCCATGGTCAATCAGTTGCCTAGTCCTTTCCATCATATAGATGCAATATCTTCTTTCCACTCACAATGCTCCTCCTCTACTCTAAGCCCTCACTTCCAGGCCTCTTAATATTTTTTCTTGTTTATAATTTCTCTCCATTGTAACTCATCCTTCATGCTGTGACTGGAATAGTCTCTCTAATACTAATTTTCTTTCTCTTTCTCCTTAGGAGTTCACCGCTTATCTTTCTTATCTTGGTCTTCAGAGTGTTGTTCTTTTAACTCATGAATAAATGCTTCTGCAGTAGTAAGAGGCTAGGTTTTAAAAGTATTTATGTAGACTACAGTTGTCATAGCATAGTCAATAGAGGCCTAGACTTGATATCAGGAAGACATGGTTTCAAGCACTGCCTCTTGGAACTAAACAGCTATATGGGAGTGGACATCTCTCTATCTCAGGCTCAAATCACTCTCTAGAACTGAACATTCAATTCAATTAAATTACAGATAGACTGAAATAGGTACTAGTAGAGGGAGGTTAGAGCAGCTAAGTGGCATAGTGGATAGAGTGCTGGGTCTGGAGTCAAGAAGACATCTTTCCAAGTCCAAATCTGGCCTCAAAATACTTACTAGCAGTGTGACTCTGGCCAAGTCAGGCTTGCCTCAGTTTTCTCATCTGTAAAATGAGCTAGAGAAGGAGGTGGCAAACCACTCCAGTATCTTTGCCAAGAAAACCTCAAATGGGGTCACATAGAGTCAGACACAACTGAAATGACTGAATGGCAGAAGGAGAGAGGTTATTGATCTCTGACTTGAGTTGAATTATCCAGGCCATGAAGGAAGACTATACCTTTAACCTCCAGGAATTTGTACTATATATCTTGCTAAAGAATCTAGATGAAAAATTATTTGGGAGAAGAATATATAAGAATTCTATCCCTGAAAGAGAAAGAACTAAACAAACAATCACTAGTAAGTCAGCAGGGAATTCAGACCGAGTTTCGGAAATAAGGCCAAGTCTTGAGTATTACTTAATATTTTTGTACACAAGAAAGAGAACAAAAATAAGCAAGCACACTGGGACAAATTTTATACTTATTAGGAGCATAGGAAGGAATTAAATTTGAACAAAGAGGGTAGCTACAGTGTGGTGGAAAGGTACTGATGGCCATCAGGAGGCCTGTATTCAAACTGTGGCTCTGGTATTCAGTTGGGTACTTGTAAATAAATCTTGTAACTGTTCTTTGCCTCAGTTCCTTCATTCATAAAATGGAAATAAAAATACTTGAACCATCTATCTCACAGGACTATGAAGAAAATGTTTGGCAAATCATAAAACCCTTCAGGGTTATTTATTATTATAGCTCTGTCACTGGGCTAAATCACAATCAGGGCAGCTAAGTGGTGCAGTGGATAGAGCACCATTGCAAGACTCAGGAGGACCTGAGTTCAAATCTCGCCTCAGACACTTGACACTCACTAGCTGTGTGACCTTGGGCAAGTCACTTAACCCCAACTGCCTCATCCTAGGTCATCTCCAGTCATCCTGATGAATATCTGGTCACTGGATTCAGATGGCTCTGGAGAAGAAGTGTGACTGGTGATCTGCACAGCTCTCCCTCACTCAAAACAAAGACAAGTGCAAGTCATGTCTTCATTTCTCTGATGGCATGGTCTTCTTCAGCAATGAAGGATGAACACACACACAAATCACAACCAAACATTTCTAAGAGCAGACAGTCTAGTGAGCAGAGAGGGCAGAGAGGTGCTGGTACAGTGGATAGAGTGCTGCGCGTGGAATCAAGAAGACCTGAGTTCAAATGTGATCTCAGACACTTAGTAACCGTGGGCCTTGGGCAGGTTGCTAGCCTTGTTTGCATCAGTTTCCTCATGTGTCAAATGAGCAGGAAATGGCAAACCATTCCAGTATCTTTGCCAAGAGAACCCCAAAAGGGGTCACAAAGAGTTGGACAGGACTAAAATGACTAAACTACAATAAGACTATCGATCTCATTTATAAAGACCTCCAAAAGAGTCGATTTTATAACTTCTCTTGGCAATACATTTCTTTATCTGACAACTTTATAGTCCAGAAATTATTCCTTAGGGCTATCCTTAGTCCTTCTTGCTATATAAATCTACTTTGCCAGCCCTCAGTGGAACAATTTTTGGTTATCCATAGACCATATAGGACGTCCCCAAAGTCTTAATAAAGGTTTAAATTGTTAAAAAAAAAAACTGATTGTTTCTAAGGCAGTAAAGCTTTAAAATACACCAAAACTCCAGGGAAATTCTGTATTCTTGAAGCCTAGGATTAAGTGACCCCTTCAGCCTTCCCTTCCCCAGACTAACAAATAATAGAGCTAGCAAATAAACAGGAAACTGTTCAAAGAGACCAAACCACAAAATTTTTCAGAACGTCAATATTTCACCTCAGCAGGAAAACTATTTTCTGTCCTTTAGATGATGGAAATATTTAGTAAAGACAGAAATAAACATAGTGAATAGTAATGAATCCAATCTGTCCCCCTCAAGAGAAAAACAGAACCCAAAAGGCAAAGGTGTTTCAGTACAGATGGCCATCCACTGAGGTTTTTGAAGATCCCTACAGGACATAACAGGTTGTCACCCAGGACAGTCACACACTAGGCAGAAGGAAATGGACAGGATCCCATGAAGGAATCGAGACACCAAGCAATTAGTCAGCCAGAAGCCAGAAGACAATGGTTCTAATATAGCATGATTACCACATAGAAATGACATTAGTGTCCTGTAGGGTAATATTATAAATGATAGAAAATTTGAGTTGAAAACAGTTTCAAAGATATCCCTCTTATTTTAAAAATGGGAAAACCAAGGCTCAGCATTTCTGACTCCACATCCAAGGCTCATTCCACTAATCCCTACTGCCTCTCTCTCCTTGAATAGCTTGCCTACCCACTGTAATCTTACAATTAACAAGGTCTCAGTTTCACCTTCTTTGAAATGGGGGTAATGTGCTTGGCATAGTATGAGAATTAATG
>CM053774.1:115781672-115817201 GCA_028658325.1 Potorous gilbertii
CATAATAATAGCTGATAGGCAGCAAGGAGGCGAAGTGGATGGGATCCTGGGCCTAAAGTCTGGAAGATGAGTTCGAATCTGGCCTCAGATTCTTAGCAGCTGTATGACCCTGCGCAAGTCACTTACTCTCTCCCTTCCTCAGTATCCTCAAATGTAAAATGTGAATAATGATACCTCTTTGGGTTGTTACAAGGTTCAAAAGAGATGATATTTGTAAGGTGCCTGGCATGTAACAAATGATTGTTTCCTTCCTTCCTTCCTTCTTTCCTTATATAACCCTTTAAGGTTTGCATGTATTTTAGAGATAACCAGCTGTGAAATATCTCTGTGAAAGAACTCTGATCCATACAGACATCCACAATTCCCAAGGTCTTGACAAAAAATGCTCTCCAAATCCAGGGAGAGAACTGTAAATTGAAGCATAATTTTCTCCCCATCTTTATTTTTCTTGCTTTTATTTCTCAGGACATAGGTAATTAGAAAGAGGTTTTTCGAGATGCCGTATGTATAATAGACATTGTATTTCTTGTCTTCTCAATGACTGAGAGAGGGGTGAAGGGAGAGAGAGACCTTAGAACTCAAAATAAAAATTTTACAAACCAAAGTACTTTGAGTCTGAACCCAGTATGATGTTCTATGATGTTTTACCATTACACCTTGGCAAATCTCATATTGGGACACATCCTTGTCACTCAAATGGTAAATGCATTACATCATTGCAGGAAAACAAACTGAACCAGATCAAAAAAAAAAATTAGGTTGTGGACCCAGGGCATTTTTAGCTCAGTGACACTATTTCAGCTATTTTGCATTTGCATCTATGGACATTGGCTTCACAACTTCTGAAAAGTCAATTGATATTGACAAACACAGTAGGTGGACTCCTGAAGGTAACTGCATCAACACGTACCTTTAGTTAAGTTCATGTGTTTGTTGGGCACCTTGAAATAATGCATGTTCCACAAGCCCTTTCCTCAAAGAACAGTGGTGGTACATAGTTTACAGAGATTTACAATTAGGCTGAGCAGAATCTCCTATTGACCAAGTTACAGGCATGAAAATTATTTAATACAAGATATAATATCATACTTCCATTTCTTTCCCTTGCTGATGCTTAGCTGACTGCTCCTGAAAAGTACTAAGCTCTCAGGAACTACATAGCTGATGCTGATTAAGAAGAACCGGTAACAATTTTGTTAGCTACTAAAGATGTTTGTCACTGAGGTCTTTTTTAACCTATTTCAAGTACAAGAGTCAAATTCTGGCAAGATTATAATCACATTAATGAGATGCAAATCAAAACAGCTCTGAGGTAAGACATCACATCTATCAGAATGGCTAACATGACAAAACAGGAAGATGATAAATGTTGGAGAAGATGTGGGAGAGTTGGAACACTAATTTCATTGTGGGTGGAGCTGTGAGCTGATCCAACCATTCTGGAGAGTAATTTGGAACTATACCCAAAAGGCTACAGAAATATGCATACCCTTTGATCCAGCAATATCGCTTCTAAGGCTGTATCTCAAAAAGATCATAAACATGGGAAAAAGATCCCACAAGTACAAAAATATTTATAGCAGCTCTGTTTGTGGCAGCCAAGAACTGGAAATTGAGGGAATACCTATCAATTGGGGAGTGGCTCAACAAGTTCTCATATGTGAATGTAATGGAAGATTATTGTGCTATAAGAAATGACAGTCAGACTTCAGAAAAACTTGGACTTGTATGAACTGAGTGAAATGAGCAGAACCAGGAGAACATTATATGCAGTAACAGTCACAGTGTGTGAGGACTGTTTCTGTTAGACTTAGCCCTTCACAGCAATGCAAGGACCTAAAACATTCCCAAAGGACTCTTGAAGAAAAATGCCATGTGCATCCTGAGAAAGAACTATGGAACTGGAAAGCAGAATAAAGAATAATATTTTCTCTTGTATTATGTTTTGTTTTGTTTTTTCTCATGGTTTCTCCTATTCATTTTAGTCCTTCTATGCAACATGACTAATGTGAAAATGTGTTTAATAAGAACGTATGTGTAGAACCCATATAAGAGTGCATACCATCTCAGGGAGGGAGGAAGAAAATTTAAGACTTGGGGAAGTGGTTTGAAAACTAAAAACAAATTAATTAATTAAATTTTTAAAAAAGAGAATTGAAATGTCCCCAAAAGATAGTGGGGCCCAAGAGAAAGAGTACTACAATTGAAATCAATCAATTAATCAATCAATAAAGATTTATTAAGTACCTACAAAAAAAAGATTACAATCACACAGTTTGGTTTTGATGCCACCCTGGAAAGATTGGCAAGGGGAGCCATTTACAAAATGAAACTTCATTTTGTGAGATAAAAGAGATAGAGTCCAGGAGAGTTCATATGGTATATACAAGTTTATAGATAAATAGATAGATAGATAGATGAGAGAGAGAGAAAGAGAGAGAGAGAGAGAGAGAGAGAGACAGAGAGACAGAGAGAGAATGATAGATATACACATATTCAGAGAGTATGGAACCACACACAATCCAGATACACAAAAATCGCAATGATACAGAGACAACCATCTCTACTATGTTTCTCTTCAGCTTGACAACTTTGGAATCCTACTCAGCTCAAGAATGTTTTCTCCAACTCTCTTGATATTTTTGTCAAGACATTTTTACATACTTGCAATTGTAGAGAACTTACTACTTCATAAGGAAACCCATTTTATTGTACAGTCGTAATTGTTAGAAAGTTCTTGCTTGGAATGAACTGAAATTTTATTCCCTGTACCTTCTACCATTGGCATTCTCTCCTCTACAGTTACTTAGACTAAGTTGAATATTCTTATGAAAATAAATCCATTGAATTTAATCCTCTCATTTTACAGATGAAGAAACTAAAGCCTAGAGATGTTAAGTGACTTGCCCAAGGTTACACAAGTGATAAGGATCCAAGGCATCCTAAACTAGGTCCATGACTATAAATCCAATGTTCTTTCTATTTCCAATACTCTCTTCATAAGATAATCCTTCAAATATCTGCAGATTGTTATTCTGACTTCTTTAAGTCTTCTTTAGATAAAATTTCCTAGCTTCTCTATCTGTTTCTTATGGTGTGATTTCAAGTCCTCTTCCTATTCTGATTGCCTTTATCTAAATATGTCACTTGATCAATGTTTCTTTAAAAATATTGAGCCCAGAAGGGAAGAGGATGCTACAGTCGTTTATTTTTCCTCGGATCCTAAATCTGCCATCAACATATTAGCTATGTCTCCCAGCTCAGTGTTATCCACCAGTTTGACATGCAAGCCTTCATTCACGTCATCGATAAAATTGTTGAACAACACAGTGATTACCAAAGAAAGAGGACACCACATTAATCCATTAACGAACTCTCAAACTGTTTGTTTGGCTTTTTTAATGTAGCTTTGGCTCTTCCTCATTATACCTCCACCCAGACTAGATTTTTCTATCTGATTCAAAAGGAGAAATTACCAAATACTTTTGGAAACTCATACATATTATTTCTATGGTATTTCCTCCCTCTACTCATCGAATAATCCCATTATGGCATTTATACAGTGCAATATTTTGTTGCCTAGGGTCTTTAATAAGCTTTTTCTATGAAATACAGATATTCTCTAGATGAATATATGGGAGAGGGATAGGTAAGGTCCATTTGTGCATTGCAATAGGAATAAAAATGAGGGTCATGCAATCACTGCACCATAATTCTTCATGTTAATTTCACCTTTGGATTTTTCACTCCCTTCAAATGACATTCTTCTTTCATGTTTTCGCTATGAAATAAATGTGCAAAATGCTTTATTTTTGGCATCCCAACTCTTGCCACCTCTAGGATGACCTAAAATGGGAAATATTTGGTTATCCAGAAAACTCAAGTCCCTCAACAATCTGTTGTTTCTTTCTGTAGCCTCAGCACTTAGTATGTATGCCTGGCACATTGTAGGTGCTTAATAATCTTTCTACCCCCACCATGCCCAGTTCCTTTTAAAAGGAGAGGAGATCAGACCACTCAAACCAAAATTATAAAAAAAAAATAACATCTTGAAATCAATGACTACAAGAGAAAATTATTTTAAAGGGAAATGTGTTGTGTTCATTCTTTTCTGTACACATCCCAGATGGGGTAGCTAAAGAAAAACAAAATCTTAAAAATTCCAAGGGGGTTGGGATGAGAGATTTTCAAGGCAGTTCAGGCAGATGGGTGCTGGAAATTAAGCTAACAACTCACAGAATTTCAGAGCTGGAAAGAACATTTGGCATAATCCAACCCAGGTGTCAAAGGAATTCCTCTTTAAAACATGTCCAACAAGTGGGCATCCAACCTCTCCTCGAAGATCTGCCATGTGGACCAGCCCACCCCCAATGAAGGCAGCCCCATCCACTTAGTGACAATTGTACTTGCTAAGAAATCTCTTTCCTGACATCAAGTCTAAATTTGTCTCTTTGCAGCATCCAGTTGCAACTCCCAGGGCTCTGCTTGATTTCAGGAGTACTGCTACAGACTCATAAATACTTCATCTGATTCAGTGTCTTCATAACCACCTCCTTCCTTTTAACCTTCACTCCAGACACAACAGAAATCACAGTTCCAAAGAAAACCAAAGGAAATGACCTTGAACCAGAAAGTAAAACATGAAGGTCAAAACTTTTAGTATCATACACACACACACACACACACACACACACACAAACATGTGAGCATTTGTGATAGATTTTATACATATAATGAAGGGAAGGAGGAAAGAAGAGGAAAATCATGCAAAAGGAGAAAACAAAAAACTCCAGGGGCATCAGACATCCTGAGGAAACAATTCTATGGGAACATAACACGTCTATCATAGTTTTGAAGGGCCAAGGGACCTCAGAATCAGTCTTCTCATTTTATAGATGAAGAAATTGAAATTCAGAGAAGGCAAGGGACTTGCCTAGGGCTGCACAGCTGGTATGTTGTCAGAGTTTGAAGCCAGTCCTCAGGTCTCCAAGTCGACCATTCTACCCACTAAACCACATTATTTAAAACATAGAATTTTATACCTAGAAAGACGGTTAGAGATTACCAAAGTCAAATCCCTCTTTAATAGATGAGGACACTAAGTCTGATGGGTTCAAATGACTTTTCCAGGGTCACACAGGTAAGTTCAATCATTCAATCCAACGAACAAACAAAAATCTACTAAGCGTTTCCAATGGGTTAGCGTCTAGGCATTGAAGACTTCAGTCCTCAAGGAATTTACTTATTTTGGTCATTATTTGTACAGTGGTTTACTACATGCTTAATTAATGCTTGCTAGCTAACTGACTGACATTCTACTGACAATACATACACATAGAAAAGAATTCAAAATCTGTACAACATAAATGAATTAATTTTGGACAGCGGGCAAATTAGTGGCCAAGCTAAGACCAGACCCCAAGTCTTATGATAGTCATACTCAGATCAAAAGATATCTCTCCCTATTAGATGGTAACCACCCCAACCTCAAAAACTGGTTCTTATCTACACCCCTATCTCCCTCTTATGACAGTGCAGTCCTCTGCGCACAGTAAGTTCTTAGTAAACATTGAATTTTTCTTAAATGCCAACCCCCAAAAGGGCAGTTTTATCAAAGGAACTTATGAAAATCCCCAATGGGGATAGAGAAGAAGGGAGAGCCATGATGAGTGCCAGAAATAAGAAAAACTTTGATGACCAAACTATCTGTCCTACAAAAATGCCATCTAAGCATCACTCGCAAGATCATCAGTCATTTAGGTGTAGACTTCACTTGTTCAGATCCAAATGAGAGAATGTTGATTAAAGCACCTTGAGCCAGAGTAATAGCTAAGGTAAATACATCCCCTCCAGCTTCCAAATGGTGGCTAGCAACACTCTGGGACTTTCAATATTATCAGTCAGGCCCTTTCCAGGACTCAAGCGACACAAGGGGCCTGAAGATGGGGTTCATTGCTATGATGCAAACTGTTTTAGTCTCAGAAAAATTTACTTAGCAGATACACATATATGCATATACACATACATCTATATGTATATACATATATCTATAAACATATGTGTGTATCATACATGCATGTAAATGCATACACACATGCCTACATACATATATGTGCATATATACATGCATACACACACTATATATACATACACACTATACATGCATATATATATGCATGTATAGTGTGTTGTGTGCATGTGTATGTTGGGGATACAAAAGAAGCAGAAACAATCCTTGACCAGAAGGAGCTCACAGTCTCCTAGGGGAGATTGACATTCAATTGTAAAATTCATAGAACTTGCCCAGAAAGATCCTCCCTCGCTAGTTGATGGGTTATTGATTGAGATGCTTTTTTTAAAGTAAGAAACATCCCATACCAAAGTGAGCTCTTCAAAAAAGAGGATCGTTGAAGTGTCCTTTTAAAGGGGAGAAAAGAGAACATTAGTTAGGCCAGAAGGAAGACCAGACAGGCAGGACAACTTTAAAAATTACCTGTCAAATTTATTTCATACTTTAAAAGAAGAGTAAGCTCTGCATTAATGGGAATTCGCAGCTTCATAGCGAGTCTTCTTCTTCCTATTTAATTGGAAATGCTTCTTTTATTTGATGTTTGTTGAGTTTAGAATAAAACTTTTAAAAATTTAAAGAAAAAAAGTGAACTCTTTTCCAAATGCCTTTTATCATCTGTGGACTTTCTAGGTTGGAAGAGACTTTACTGTTAATCTGGTCCAAACTCCCACCAAACAAAGCAAAAATCTCTTCAACAACATCCTAGACAATAGGCCTGTTCAGAAAAGTCCACTGGTTCCCTTTAACTCTAGAATTAAATACAAACGACATTTGAGGCAGGCCCCAACCTACTTTTCCAGGCTACTTTTATGTGGCTTGTCTTCATGTACTCCACGATCCAGCCAAAGCGGACGTGCCACACCTCACACCAGAAATTCTGTGCTCCAATCTCTCTCTTTACAAAGGCTGTCATCCCCCATGCCTGGAACACAATACCTTCTGATCTTTGCCTCAGAATCCTCAAAGTTTAGTTGAAATTTCACCTTCTGTATGAAGCTTTTCCTTATCCCTCTGCCCTCCAACATGGGAATGCCTCTCCCTTCATAAATTCCTGTATTTTACATATGTGTTTTATATATATATATATATATATATATACACACACACACACACATATATATTACATACTATAATACACATGTATTATGGAAGTATATGCTATTTTCCTCCTAATATAAGCTCCTTATATTAGACTCTTCATTTTCTTATCTTTTTTATCTTCATGGCCTGGCACAGTGGTTGGCACATAGTAGGTACTTAATAAATACTGATTGATTAATCTGGTTTTTGACTGAGTATTTCAATTTATTTCAATTTCTGGGAAAATTCTAGACTAGATCATTAAAGAGATGGCTGGTGAGTATCTAGATAGGGAAGCAGTGATTCCAAAGAGCCGGCTGGGCTTCACCCTCATCATCCTGACTAACATTAATATGGCAATTTAATACTTCGCAAAGTATTTACTGTTGTTCAGCCATGTTTGACTCTTCATGACCCCATTTGGGGGTCTTCTTGGTAAAGATACTGAAATGGTTTGCCATTTCCCTCTCCACCTCATTTTACAGACAATGAAACTGAGGCAAACAGGTTTAAGTGACTGACCCAGGGTCACACAGCTAATAAATGTCTGAAACCAGATTTGAATTCAGAAAGATAAGTCCTCCTGACTCTCGACCCAGAGCTCCTAGCTGCCTTAAAAAAAGGACAGAGTGTAATAGGAGACCTTCTAGAAGGAAACGGCAGTGCTAACACTCAACAATGAGAGAGCTGGATGACGAGAGACACAGAGATATAAGAGTGCATAAATGAAAGGGTTATATAAAATTCGTAGAACAGAATCATGTCATCCCATGCGGACCGCCCCCCCCCAAGCCAAGGTGAGGATCCTGGAAAAGAAACCCCAAGAGACTAACTCCATACCACTGCAAGGCTCCTGATGAGGGCAAGGGTTATCAGGGACTATGTCTCCTAGGCACTTAGAGTGGTTCTCTGGGAGCCTGGGCTGGCACATGGTTGGAAGAAGGCCATCTAGAGACAGGTTCCAGGAATGATGAATACTTAACTGAACTCTTTCCTATTCACCCTATAATCAAGTTAATTCAATGGTGTTCTTAATATATGTATCTGTTTCCACATTTTTACAGAATAGGGGCTTGGGAGCTATGGATTTGGACAAATGAAAGACCCAAATATGAATCAATGATGAGCATTTCTTATGTAACTACTGAATGTCAGGGAGTGAGGATATAAAAACAAAAATAAGTAAATAAACAAGTAGTTCTTTTCCTCAGAAAGTTTACAGTCTATTAAAGAGAAACATCAAGGTACATACAAGAAAATACAAAAAACAAATCAAAGAAAATACAAAGTAATTGGGTGGAAGAGTGCACTAGCAGATGGAGCTACAGAATGGTAAAAGGTATGTAGGAGCCAGCACTTGAGTTGAGCTTTGAGGGAAGCTAGGGAATCCAAGAGGTAGAGGCAAGGAAGGTGTGCATTGTAGGCATGGAGATGGAAAAAGGGACTATTCTATGGGAGCAGCAGTAAACGTGCCAGTGTGGCTGAACTGCAGAGTTATGAATGGGGAGTCATGTAAGAAGCCTGGAAAGATAGCCTACACTCATATTGTGAAGGGTTTTAAATGATAACTATCTGGTCCTGGGGAAATATGAACTCAATAGAGCTTTGGAAGGGCATGATCATACTTGATCATACTTGTGCTGCAGGGACGTTACTTTGGCAGCCTGGGTAAAGAATGGATTGGAGAGATATTCTGGAGGCAAGCAGACCAATTAGAAGCCTGCTGCAGTAGTCTAGGTAAAAAAAGATTAGGGATCGAACTGGTGGTAATTTAAATAGAGCAAAGGTCATGAGTGTGAGAGATGTTTCAGAGGCAGAATAGATAAGATCTGGCAACTAACTGGGTACACGGAGTGAGGTGCCAAGGATGTCTAAGGCTGTAAACCTGGGTAACTACAAAGATGGTGGTGTCTTCAATTAATAGAGGAAAGTGAGGAAGAGGGGTGGGTTTGGAAGGAAAGATAATGTGTTCTGTTTGGCATGTTGGGTCTGAGATGCCTATGGCACATCCCAAGGGAAACGTCTGATAGGAAGGAAGAAAACAAGAATTTATTAACTTTGTCATATTATTGATTGATATTAACTTATTCAATCATCATAAATATCCTAGGAGGTAGATACTATTATTATTCCTACTTTACAGCTGAAGAAATTGAGGTAGATAGCAGAGATGTGACTTGCCCAGGGCCACACAGTTAGTAAGAGTCTAAGGCTAGATTTAAACCCAGGTCTTCATGAGTCCATATCCATTGCTCTATCCAGTGCACCACTTCACTGTCTCTAGGTTATTGGTGATGTGGGACTGGTCCTCTAGAGAAAGACCAAGACCAGATACAGCTCTGAAAATGATCTGCATAGAGATGATGACTGAACCCATAAAAAACTGATGACATCACCAAGAAAGAGAGTGTGGAGATTTGAGAGAAGAGGCCCCAGGTCAGAGCCTTGGCATATAACCATAATTAGGTGGTGAACAAAGGATAGGGATCCAGTAAAGTAAATGGAGAGAACAGTCAGACAGGTAGGAGCACCAAGAGAGAGCAACACCACAAGAACGCAAAGAGGAAAGAGTATTTAGGAGAATGTGGCTAACAGGGTTAAAGGCTACAGAGAAGTCAAGAAGGATGAGTGCTGAGAAAAGACCATTTCATTTGCCAATTAGAGGGTCACCAGCAATTCTGGAAAGAGCAATTATAAGGTCAGAAGTCAGAAAGAGAGAGAGAGAGACAGACAGAGACAGAGAGACAGAGACAGAGAGAGACAGAGAGAGAGAGAGAGAGAGAGAGAGAGAGAAAGAGAGAGAGAGATGGTCACAGCTTTCAAGACGCCACAGGAACAGTCAGTTTAGGTTTTAAGTTCATTTAGTACAGTGATTACTCTCAGTTGTCTTATATCCTCCCATAGTACCTAGGACAGTGCCCTAACCATGGCAGCTGTCCAGCAACTTTGATGAGAGAGAAGACAGAATTCAGCCCATCCAAAGTCACCCTGCTACCCTTCCTTTCTGAACCGTGTTCTTTTGAAAAGCGATTCTTCATGCATTGCAATAAGTTCATCAGAAGTTGGTGACTATTCCAACAAAAAGTAGAAAGGGGCAAAAATAATATGACAGAAATAATTCTGAAGCAACTTCAGGACTATTATCACCTTATTCCCCAAAGGATTCAAAGCCAGCAACAATGAAAATCAGAACAAAACAGTCACCACAAAAACTCAAACCCCTCAACCCACCATGTTGTGGTTTTCTATCATCTTCTTTAACTTATTAACAACATCCTTGGTCTAAACTACTATCCTCTAACCACTTTTAATTTCACATTTTCCCTGACTTTCCTATTTGTTTCTAGCCCCGAAGCCTAACACATCTGTCTTCTAAATGGAAAAGGCTTTTTTTGAGCAACAAAAATTTTTATTGCTTGACTGACACTTTTTCCCTTCTTGTTCTCACTTCTTTACTCCTTTCTAAAATCAGCTCCGACTCTCTCGACTACTTTTCCCATCATCATCTAGCAGCTTTCTTGCCCTGGAAGATCAGTCTGCTCCTCTCATTGATTAGCTCTTCCCAGAACTTCCATTTTTTAAATGCCCTGGCAAGTCATTTTTATTCCTTCATTTCTCCCTGAATTTCATTCTTGAATCTCTAGACGTCTT
Source organism: Potorous gilbertii (assembly GCA_028658325.1). Lineage (NCBI taxonomy): Eukaryota > Metazoa > Chordata > Mammalia > Diprotodontia > Potoroidae > Potorous > Potorous gilbertii. The sequence continues at coordinate 115,792,474 of CM053774.1, forward strand.
TCTCCACCATTCTGCCATGGACATACTTTCCCCTCAAACTCCGCTTTTCAGATTCCTTTTATGTGTTATTTCCCCCATTTGAATGGAAACTGCCTGAAGACAGGGAATGCCTTTTTTTCACTTGCATTTATACACTCAGAACTTGGCATAGTTCCCAACAATTAGTAAGTACTTGATAAATGCTTATCAACTTAAATTGTTCTGTCCTTAGAAAGGAATATTTGATGACTAGCTCTCATCCTTCATAGACCAAGAAGTCCCAGAGGTTACAAAAGTTTGCCATTCCAAAGGAGATTCTTCCAATGAGCCATTTTCCATAAATCCTATCTGCTCTATGTTCCCTACAGATTTCTAAAAATGTAAATGCTAAGCCAGGTCAGCATTTCCTTGAAACATTCTTGAGACTTCCTGAGTATAATTGGAAACTCAAAGTTAACACTAATCAGGTTCTTTCAATGGAATGATTGAACTCCTGTCCTGGTAGTAGGAAGCAAAATTAGCCCAAGGGGTTGACTGATGAGCATTCTGATATGATATCACAGGTGATAGAACCTTGAGAACTATACTCCTGTGCAGAACATAGTCAATCAAGATAAAGTGTTTGTATAACATATTTTATATAGATGTATGAATACTGCTCTTTGCATCAACACTGGCCATACCCCTTGGGACTTTAAATATTTTATTATAAATATAGAAGCCTGGAGAGAACCAGAAGGTCAGAAGCTGGAGTTCAAATGTTCCAAGGGTGACAGAATGTGCCAGTTCAGAGAGAGTCAGCCATCAGGGAAGAAACCTAGTTCTTGACCCCCATGGGGGAGGTTCCTTCCAGCTGTTGGAGTCACTTTGAGAGAGGTGTTCATGCTTCATAAAGGGATCAACAAAGGTTATCACCAGGTTTCCACATCAACCCCCTGTCATCTGTTATAATATCATAGGATCATATCAACTAAGCTAAGAAAGAGGTGGAGTTCAAATCCCTCATACATATAAATATGGATGAATATATATACAAGTATTATGCACATGTATATTACATATATGTGTGCATGAGTATGCATGTGTATGTAGTTTCTGCTGTTCAATCATGTCCAACTCTTCATGACCCCATTTTGAGGTTTTCTTGGCATAGATATGGGAAGGGTTTGCCATTTCCTTCTCCAGCACATTTTATGGATAAGGAAACTGAGGCAGACAGGCTTAAATGACTTGACCAGGGTCACACAGCTAGCAAGTGTCTGAGGCCAGATTTGAACTGAGGACTTCCTGATTCTAGGCTCCAGGACCAGTGATCTATCCACTGTGCTATCTAGCCACATGTGTGCATGCATATGCACATGTATATATTGCATATACACATGTGTGTGCATGTAAATGTGTATACACATGTATGTGTTTGCATGTACATATATGAAAAGAACTTACATAATGCCTAGTATGTGCCAGGCACTCTGTTGAATATTTTACAAGTACTATCTCACTAGATCCTCACAACAACCCGGTGCGGGGAGGCTACTGTTAACCCCATTTTATAGATGAGTAACTAAGGCAAACAGAGGTTAAGTAACTTGCCCAAGGTCACACAGCTAGCAAGTGTTAGAGGTTACATTTGAACTCAGATCTCCATAATTCCAGGGCAGCTAAGTAGTGCAATGGATAGAACACTGTGCCTGGAGTCAGGAACACATCTTTCTGAGTTCAAATCTGGCCTTCCCAGCTGTGTTACCCTGGACGAGTCATTTCACCCTGCTTGCCTCAGTTTGCTTATCTGTAAAATGATTTGGAGAAGGAAATGGAAAACCACCCCAGTATCCTTGCCAAGAAAACCCCAAACAGGGTCACAGAGAGTTAGACATGAATAAAATGGCTGAAGGACAGCTTTCTAACCCCAAACCAGTGCCACCTAAGTGTCTCCATGCATACCTTAGGATCATAAGCCATCAATTCGTTGTAGCTGGATGGGCCATCAGAGGGCATCTCATTGGATTGCCTCATGTTACAGATGAGCTAACAGAGGCTCACTAAGGTGACGTAACTTGCCCCCAAGTAGTTAGGTGGCAGAGTCATAATTTGAACCCAGAACCAGTACTCTTTCCACTCTATTAAGGCCTCTTTGTATACATAAGTATAAGATAAAAGGGCCCTGGGAAACCTATGCAGAGGCTGAGTACAACATGCAGGCCTCCCTCTGGCCGGCCCAGCCCCTGTTTCACCTCCTCAGAAAACCAAAATTCTGTCACCCCCAAAGATCAGACTTGAAAGCAGTGGAATGAAGACCCAGAACCCTAGCAGCAGGGCTGTCTTGAGTAGAAAGACAGAGACTGTGCTGGTCTCTCTGCCACCATAACCACAGATCCTCCTGTTCCTGGGTTACCTAGGATAGGCAGACCTGCTCCTCTGAGGAATTCACCCAGCATGAGTCAGGGGCCAAAGTCTCTACTTTCAACAACTGGTCATCCAGGGAAGGTAAAAACCAAATAACGGACACCTACATGTGTTTTTTGTATTATTTCTGGACCAGGGGAGGGACCCAGGGCACCGCAGAATTTTTCCATAGGAGGTTCTGGAGGAGGGAGGGACCTGGTGGAGGCAAACTGAGCCCGGAACCCTTTCCCTTCTGAGGAGTGGGCCAAGACATTCCTTTGTCAGAACTTCAAACTGGGGCCCCTTCAAAGACACATGGAGACATAAACAGCATCCTAGTCACACCATTAAACCATGCCCTGCATGCTCTGCTTCTTCTTATGTTTATAATATATGCTCATCAAAAGGTTGACACCATAAGAAGTCCTTACTTTGTTAAAAAAAAAAAGTATCAGAGAAACAGAGAAGGGGGGTGGGTTGGGAAAGAGAAAGGAAGGAAGAAAAAGAGACAGAGACAGATAGAGGCAGAGAAACAGAGAGAAGGAGAAATTGGGAAGGAGGGAGAGACAGACAGAAAGAGATGGAAATAGATAGAGACAGAGACAGAGAGAGACAAAGAGACAGAGAAACAGAGATAAAGAGACAGAGAGAAACAGAGAGAGGGGGAGATTGGGAAGGAGGAAGGAAAGGAGAGAGAGGGAGGAAGGGTGAGATGGAGATATAGGAAAGAGAAAGAAAGAGAGGAAAGGAGAGACAGACAGAGATAGAAACTGAGAGAGGAGGTTGGGAATGAGGGAGGGAGAAAAAGAGAGAGGGAGGGAAACACAAACAGACACAAAGAGGGAGGGAGGAAGGGAAGGATGAATGGAGGGAAAAAGAAAGGAAAGACAGGAGAGAGGGAAAAGGACAGAGAGAAAAAGGAGACAGAGAAAAAGAGGTTGGGAAGGAAGCAGAAAAGGAGAGAGGGAGATACAGGAGAGAGACAGAGAGCTGGAAGAAAAGAAATAGGAAGAGAGAGAGGGAGAGAGAGAGATAAAGGGACAGAGAGAGAAGAAGGAAGGGAAGGAGGAAGAGAGGGAGGAGAGAGGGAGAGAGAATGGTTGAGAGAAATAGTGTTGCAAAGAAAGAAAGAGACAGAAAGAGAGAGAAAGAAAGAAAGAAGAGGATCTTTTTAAGTTTTTTTTGTTATTCAGAGGAGAAAATGTTTAGAAGGGAATAAAGACAAGCAGGATGGCTTTAAAAGAAACATCAGAGAGATTCAATTGCACATAAAGCCCTTTTCTCTATTCTGCATTCTATATGACAATGTTCATCTTCAGGGGGATAGGTATTTGTAGATTTCAGAACAGAAAAAGAAAAACCTGTTTTCTAAAAGGAAAAGTTTTCCCAATGTTTCTGTAGTGTGTGTGTGTGTGTGTGTGTGTGTGTGTGTCTGAACAAGATCTCCCAGATCAGACTGCCCAAGTTTTCTCTGGAGGTTAATCCGACAATCAGATCGTTGTATTTCTCCATCCAGAGTTTCCACAATGTCTCCTTGTCAAGCACTCGAGGATTCCTGATGATCTCTCAGTCTCCCAACACCACCAATAAGCCTATAATTAAATTGGCTTTATTTCTTAAGCTTCATGTTGGGGCCCAGTAAGGACTGTTGCAATCCAAGAAACTCTTAGGAGAGAGAAACTATTTTCATCTCTCTCTAAAAGTTTTTTGTTTGTCTGTTTCAAACTCCACCAGCCTTTTCATCTCATTTCTGAATTTTAAGAGAACCAACCTGGAGGTTCTCTCTCTTGCTGACCTTGTATTCTGACCTCCAGGAATATTTAATAAATGAAATTGTGTGTAATGAATGATCTCTGTTTCAGAGAGGTTAAGCTTGAGGGACTTTTCAAAAGGTTCCAAGATAATTCTGCCCCACCCCAAGTTCCACATTATTCCCATAGATTACAACCTTTAAAAAGATTTCAAGTAGTGCCTGCAAGAGATCATGCCTTTCCAATTCTATGTGATAAATACAGATACACAAGAAATGTCAGCTAGGCCTTAAGAAAGCATTGCTTTCTCTACTGATGGATGCCTGAAGCATTGCTGAGCTCGCCAACAAAACATATTTCCTCTTTTTATTGGCTTTCAAGAGAGTTAACTAACAATATCTAAATTTTTAAAACTAACAATATTTACAATATTCCCCATAACCTATAAACAACATAGCTATATGAATACTATAAATTTTATGCTATGTATTCATAGATATACAATGTATTATGTCCATACAGATATGTATGTGTGTGTATATACTATATATAATATAACATGTTTTATATATAGAAATATATTTCTGATCTGTATTGATATTTTATGGTATATTTTTCTTTAAAATATTATTTTAAAGGTTTACTTTGATGTGACTGCAGGACACAAAAAAACATATTAACCTCACAAGGCTCCACCTCTTAGTGGGAAAAGCCTCTGCAATTGTTAAGCTTTTAAAAGATTTGCTGGAATGGAAGTGGAGAGAGGAAGATAATAGCTGAGGTTATTGGCAAAGCCTACCGTAATTCACCCTAAGAAAAGGGAAGATGAAGAGGAACTTGAACTGATTACTCCATTTTGGGAGATAAACGTGGGTTTGGTCTTTGTCCTTATTCATCCTTATCTACACACCTACTCTGGGGAAGGCACCAGTCCAGCCTAGAATTAGTTGTAAAAGATGCAAGAGAGAAGGTTCCCTTTCCTTGATGTTTTTGATTTTTTATCGAGTTTCAGAGAAAGAAAAGAAACAGACCAGCAACAATACAAATTGTCATTGGACTTAGAGTCAAATTAATAGATGATGTTCAGGGGACGGAGACATCAGTGTGGGCTAGGAATGAAGCTAGATGTTAATGAATTAATATATGTCACAAGTGAAAGAGAGAATGTTTCAGAGGGGAAATGGGGTGAGAAAAGGTATGAAGGTTGGAATGTGCCGGTCATGTATATTGAGGGATCTGAGAGTCCCAGGTTGGCTACAAGTTTAGGGACTGTGTGAAGAAGTCACAGTTATTTCAGTCATGTCCGACTCTCTGTGACTCCATTTGGGGTTTTCTTGGCAAAGACAGTGGAGTGCCTTTCTAGATGAGGTAAAATAGGTTAAGTGACTTGCCCAGGGTCACCCAGCTAGGAAGTATCTGAGACCAGATTTGAACTCAGGAAGATGAGTCTTCTTGACTCTAGGTCTCACATTCTATCCAGTGTACCACCTAACTGTTCTCTAGAAAGGTAGGTTGGGACAATTTGTGAGACTGGGCCTATTGCTTTCTAGGTGCTAATTTAGTCTTGCAAGCTAGAGTTTGTCAAGGGCAGGTCCTACATTTCAATCTATTACTTTTCCCCCTCTTCTAGGTTCTAGGAACACAGGGGTCAATAAATATTTATGGTTTGACTGTCCTCCTTGATCAGAGACAGTCTCCCTTTAAAACAAAGTCCTTAAGAGTCCAAACTCAGCCGTTCACCTCTTGGGTTTTCCTATATTATTTTCTCTCAATGCTTGTTCAACAGCAGCATGAGACATGTGGTACACTTGAGTGAAATCAGCTCCTCTCACTGTGGGCCAGGATATGACCTGAAATACAACCCCAGGACAAGGGAAGCAACCAGTTAGATAAGCCAGTTATATCTGCCTGCTCCAGTGTGGCTTGGGATCCAAACCTGACTCTAGTCCAAATGGGCAGAGCTGGCACTTCCTCAATTTGAATAGACCTAAAAATTCTCAGCTGCTCAACGAGCATGGAATAAACGTGTAGTTGAGGGGGGATGTCCAAGGCCATCTGTTCTCAGGAACATAGCACTTCTAGCATTTGGACAGAGAGGCCTCAGAAACATGGAAGTCTGATATCACTGTGCAACCAAAGGGCCTCTTTGTTTCTCATGTCTCTCCACAAATATATGTGTAATCATACACACATTTGAAAAAAAAAGAACCAGAATAAGAGAAAAAAAACACATTGCTTGCTTTTCTAAGAGGTCAGCAAATGACAAAAGACTGATTCTGAGAACAAAGTAAGGCCATCTCTGGCAACACACAGAAAAGTTGGCAAGTCTTCTGGTAATTGATCAAGGCAGCCAACCATTGGCTCAATTTACCAAATGAGTATTAAAAAGCAGGACTTGGTTTTGTTACTGAGGAGGAGTTGGGACAATAGTTTCACCAGAGACCAGTTTCTTGAGAAATTTACTTTGGCCAAGGGTCCCAAGGGGTATCAAAACAATGGAATACCAAGCCCTACCAATCCAACTATGAAACAGAGACTATATCTATTTTCTTTGATGAGATGCTTCAATTGCCTGCACACATTCAAAACCATTCCATATGAGCTCTCTCCCAACCTAAGTGTAAAAGTCTTTTTACTAATCTATCTTTACAGTTCAAGAACATGGTCCTCAAAGATAGGACCTTATAGAACATTTATTTCAAGGGTTTTTAAATTGGAGTCTGTGAATTTTAAATATGTGTATGTACATATGTATGTCTATATGTATATGTGTGTGTGTGTGTAAACTATATTTCAAAGTAATGGGTTTCCATTAGACTACAAAATCTTTGAGAGCTGCTACTTTTTTCTTTATATCCTCAGTGCCTAGCAGAGAGCTCATCCTATAATAAATGCATGTCGACTTGACTTTGTAACTGTCTATTTTATTTCATGCTTTATAAAATAGAATTCTGAGAAGTGATGCATAGGCTTCTCCAGACTGCCAAGAGGGTCCCATGATAAAAAAAAAAGGAAAGAATCCCTTATCTAATCAAACTCCATCATTTTACAGATGAGGAAACTGAGTGCTAGAAAAAAAATTATTTTCCCAAGGCTGCACAGCTAATAAGGTCAAAATTTAAAACCTGGTCTTTTAACTGCAAGTCTAGCTCTCTTCTACTCTGCCTGACTGCCTGGGATATGAGCTCACTTACTTATCTCTTCCAGAAAAAAGGTAGGGGGGCAAGTTGGATATTGCTCCAATGGAAGTATACATCCAAGTTTTCTTTTAATTTTCTCTTCATTCAGAGTGCTAACTATCAACAAGGGCCCCCAAAATGGAGCCATTTTGAGTTGCCAAAGACATTCCAATAAAGCCTAGGACTCTGGCCTCAGAAATGAGAGCAGCAACTCCTTTATCCCAGAATGCAATATGGTTCAGAGAGCTGCCAGGAGTTGCCATTGCTACTGGAGGTTTTGCTTCCTTCTCCTATAACAGGGCTGAACAAATTATACAAAGATAGACACCCCAGCTCAAACCACATAACTGTAACTTTCTCACCCAAAAGTTAGCAGGATGGGAGGTGTGATTCTGCCTAGCTTAGGCTAGTTGCTAGGATTTCAGTGCACTAAAAAGTGAGAGCTCAGATCCAATTGCCAAGCAGAACTTTGGTGCACTCAAGCAAGGCTAGGTATGGGTGTCATTTGGCAGATGCCTTCCAAAATCTACAATCCACTCAGAAGTGAGTAGATGCATTAGGGAGAAGGGATATGCCTTTAAAAAAGAGATGGAAAGTGGCACCAACAACAAAATATACACCATCATGAAATCTGGCATTTAGAAAGAAAAAAAAGTAAATGCTATAATTATGTCATTACATCAGAAGTCTGTGGGGTGTTATGTGTGTGCGTGTGTGTGTGTGTGTGTGTGTGTGTGTGTGTGTGTGTGTCTGCATGTGCATTTGTAAGGTGGGAGGTGAAGAGAAAGGATCCCACCACAAATGCAGGTCTCAGACCATTTATGACATAGTTTCACAGAAGTTAAGTGGCCATGATCATTCAGTGAAGAAATGTCTGAATGAGGACCTGAAAGCAAGTGTTCCTGACACCAAGGCCAAAACTCTATCTGGTGCCCCTCATTCACCTTCAAGTACTGACTTCTGTGAAATAGCAATACTCAAAAGGTCACTCAGAAAACTTCACTGGAAATTCAGTCCTTTTACAAAATATATTTTTATACTCTCTATATGGCTGCATGTCATGGTTGACTTCCATATTAGGGGATCAACCATGGAATTTTCATGTAGAAGAAATTTCACAGGTCAAGTCAAAACCATTCCTGGAAAGGAATCCCCTTCAACAGGAGTTCTTCACCTTTTTATGTGTCATCTGGTAAAGCTATGGACCCTGCCTCACAATATTTTTAAATAATTAAAAGAAATGCTAATTTTCAGTTACAGGTTAGGGAAAACAAAGCTATAATTATTTTTTCATCTAAGTTCACAGGTAACTTCCCCTTCCCTGTAACATCAATCCACAGATCCCTTGGGGCTCTATAGTCTTTACCTTAAGAACTCTACTTGAAAATATCCAGCAGTAAGCTATTCATGCTTCTCTATATTCCTGAGGAAATAGTTGTAGGAATACCCACTGCTAGAGTCAGGGCATTCACTGCTTTTGTGAAAAGAAGGCCCAGCGTAGGCATTTCCATGGATGGATGACTAGGTAAGTTTGTCACCTCACTATCTACCATGAATTTGCAGTCAAACAGCCAAAGGCTACTTTAAAAAAAACAATTTTAAAAAATTAAAAAACCTAAGTGGAGACATAAGGCATGATACACTGTCAAGACAAGATAAATAGCCAGCAAGCTTCTGAGGACCTACAAGGTAATTTATCGATTCCTCTTGGTACAATTAGATTCTGTATACTTGTTGTGTTCAAGGAGTTCAACCTAATAGAGGAATGCATCAATCATGCTAGGTCCTGTATGATTAATTTGCAGCATGAGGAACCTTCCTATGGAAGAAGGATTGTGAGTGAGGATATGCTTCAGATTGCCAAAGCTGAAACAAAGAACAGATGAGGAGTTAGAGATACAAATGATATCCCCAACAGGAGATCACAACAGAGACAGAAGGGACCATAGATGTGGTTTAGTCCAACTCTTCATGTCAAGGAAATCAAGGCCCAATGAAGTTAATTGGCTTACCCAAGGTCACAGAGGTAATAGATAAAAGGGGTGGGATTTGAACCCAGATTCTAACTGTGAATCCACCACCATGATGCTCCTCACATGGATGCAAGATATTGAATGCATAGAAGCCTTCAACATTCCACATGTCTCCTGGAACTGTCTAACAAAAGTAGAAAGCTCCTGACTTACCCTAATCATTAGAACCACTGAAAAATGAAATAGGCCACTCTGGAAGGCACTTATGGAAATAGTTCAAGAAAAGACTAGATGGCCACATGTCAGGAAAGTGTTAAGAGAACATTTCTGTTTGAGAAGAATCTGGTCTAAAAGATCAAAAGCACCAGTTTTGTAAGATGAGAAGAGAAACTGAGTGATGCTAGTAGAATATTGGTCTGGAAATGGTGGAGGATGTAGGAATGTATCCAAGAGTACTCTTCCTCTTGGGGCTGGAAGAGTAGGAGAGGGAACAAGCCTTCGTTGGAGAGAATTTGGGGGAATTTGGTTAAGGAAAGGTCATTTCTCAACTACTTTAGGGTTATGCTAGTTACTTCTCTCTGAGGTTACTTTCCATTTATCCTGTCCATATCTTGTTAGGGCGGCTAGGTGGTACAGCAGATAAAGTACTGAGCTTGGAATAAGAAAAATTCATCTTCCTGAGTTCAAACCTGGCCTCAGACGCTTACTAGCTGTGTGTCCTGGGCAGGTCACTTAACCCTGTTTGACTTGGTTTCCTCATCTGTAAAATGAACTGGGTAATGAAATGGCAAACCACTTCAGTATCTTTGCCAAGAAAACTCCAAGATAGGGTCACAAAGAGTTAGACATGACAGAACAACAGTCAATATTAACATCATTAGTAAGCTGTAAGGCAGGATGATATATAGGTTGATATTTTTCAAAAACAATGTATTCCTAATCTCAGGTAACTTGAATCACTTTATTAAATGAAATGTTTTGAATGGAAAATATTCTATCAAAGATTTCTTATTTAGGAAAGAAATTCTCTTTTAACTACTTGTGGAAGTTCATTCTCAATGCAAAGATTAAGAAAGCCTGGTGACCAATTCTATCAAATTCTGTTTACTATATGAAAACACCAGTATAACTAACACTCAACAGAAATTGTAGGCTTACATTGAAAGAAAAGAGTCTGAGTTAACCATACATTATTCTATGCTGTTGGCTATGTCCTCCTGCCCTAATTCATGTGTTCCAACAAACCTAAACCAGCAGAAAGACATCTGGGTGATTGAGGAACAATCCAAGTTCACTGCAAATTCCAAGTTGCCTGAAATGGCAAATTTAAACTTTATGAAAGACTCTGCATTTCCTTATCTAAAAGTGTAGCATAAGATTTTGCTGACTCCAGTCTGGTTTATTGGCTGGTTTATTTGTTGATAGAGAGTCCATTCTTACATGAATGCTATGGTATTTGACACCAGATCAGAGAATTCCAAGGAAGTACTGAAAGATTTGTGTACAAGGGGATGTGCAGTCATCCTCCCTCTTTTTAAAACACACCCCCGTTTTTATGTGACTCTCAAGATGAATCTTCCTCAAATACAACTAGCACCTTGTAATTGTTAAAACTTTAAGAGTAGGAGACAGAGAAGGGAAAGACAGGAAGAGAGAACTGTGTTAAACCAGAATATGGATTTATGATTCATGAAAATATCTAATCACACATGAAAAGGTGATAGTTTTTAAAACTGCTTTAATCAATACCCTAAAAAGTGATTTGATCCGTAGTAAAACAGAGTCCTCAGATAAGATCACTTGATTTCTGTTGCCAATTCTGGGGTGTCTCAATTGGACAGGAAAATGAACAAAGCTATAGATTCTATGGATTGAACAGCTCAGTGGCACAGTGGATGATGCACTGCGCCTAGAGTCAGGAAGACCCAAGTTCAAGTCCAGTCTCAGATACTAGGAAAGAGATTCTCTTTTAACTACTAGGGGGAATTCAGTCTCAATACAAAGGCTAAGGATATCTGGTGACCAATTCCATCAAATTGTATTTAATGCATGAAAACACCAGTACAACACTCAAGAGAAATTGTAGGCTATGTGACCTTGGGTAAGTCACTTCACTTCAGTTTGCCTCAGTTTCCTCATCTGTAAAATGAACTGGAGAAAGAAATGGCAAACCACTTGAGCATCTTTGCTGGAGTGACAAAGAGTCAGATATGACTGAAAAAAACAGCAACTGCACAACAACATAGATTCTATTATACATTTCAATCAAGCTGATATTTAGAAGCTGAAGAAATCTTAAAAGTCATCTAATCCAAACCTTCTCACTCTACAGATGAGGAAACTGAGGTACATAAAGTTTACATGATTTGCCTGGTATCACAAAAATGATAAAACTGGAATTTGAACCCACACAATAAGGTCAAAAGGTCATATAGTCTTGAGCTGGAAGGGACCTCAAAGCCATGAAACCCTAACTCACTCGTTTTACAGATAACTGTGATTAAAAAAAAGATGTAACTCACCCAAAACACATAGGTAGAAGGTATCAGGTAGGGTTTCAATACAGGTTTTCTGACTCCAAATTCAGTGTTCTTTTCCACTGTACTCCCTGGAAAGTCATTAATGCTAATGGAAACCTTGCGTTGGTTCCAGGATAGGAACAGGCAAAGGATCTTGACTTTGTCAAGAAAGGGAATAGTAATGTGCCTCCTAAATAATCTGTCATCATTCAGCTAAATTGGGTTGACTCCTATATTAAGCAAATTTGGAAAAGATGACTGTCAGTCCTAAGACTCCTTCCTTCTGAGTGATACTCTTACACATTATAGTTTAGCAGTTTCCAATTGGGACATGGTTATCAGTTTCATCTCCTTGTTCTTTCTTTAAATAAAGAAGCAAATGAAAAAATCCACACCTGAATTCTGCAAAAGACAAGGGATCAAAAACAAGAAAATCAAATACATATTCAATATGAAAGCCAGCATTTGACACTAATGAGGATTGCAAACCACATCACAACTCTGGGACAAATTCCACCCTGCTACAGATAGGGCAGATGCCCAGATAAGCAACCCTAGTGATAAGTCCTTGGGAAATAAGTAGAAGAGGAAGTAGAAAAGAAGGTAATCGAGGACCTGAAGCGAGTGCCAGGAATTAGCAGGGTGTTTGTTTGTCCATCTCCTTAATGCCCACATCTTTCCCTTGCCATAATAACTGGGTGGGATAGTGGGCATGGTTGTTGCAAGATTCAAATGACGCGTATACCAAAATTTCCTTGTTGTCAATCCCTGAACAAAGCCCGGAACATCTACAACAGCATCACCCATTTAATACCCATAGACAACTTATTTCCAGGGCAGAGTTGGAACTAAGTTGTAGAATGGTAAAGTCACTCCCAATGGGACACTTTAGCTGTTCCCATTCTCATTTGAAAACTCCATATGAGCACACTGAGTCACCTTGGTTTAACACTCAGTCAATTTACACTTTTTCGAGATAAAGATTGGGGGAGGGATAGGAAATTAAAGAAATTAGGAGAGAAAATTGCATAATAAAGAGAACTTACATGGAAACACAAAGCTGTAGTTATAAAAGGAAAAGAACATTATTCACTGAGATTTACAATTAGATCTTCAGATATCATTTTGAAACAGTTGGTTCTCTCCCAAAGTCTTTTTGTACTTAATGTGAATAGCATATAAATTGGAATCTTGTTGAAATACCGATTCACCTAAATCCTGGCAATCATATTTTCTCCTATTAATTGAACTAAGTCATTTTACAACGAGGTTCCTATTATTGAATGTACTTATGTAAATAGTATGGGATGGCCAAAAACAGAGAAAATATAGGGTCCATTTATTTTTTCAAAAGGTTTCCTTCTATTTTTTCAAAGGCAGATTTTTTACTGAAAAGAAGACTTTGAGTCACCAATTAAATGGGTAATAGAGGTATAATGATGTAGTATAATCCTGGGACCTGAATTCAAATCCTTATGGCTATTTGCTACCTGTGTGACCTTAGAGAAGTCATTTAATTTCTCTGGGCCTTGGTTTTGTAAAATGAAAGGGATGGGGTAAATGATCTTTCTGACCCTGTTTCTAGATTTTTGAATCTAGGACCCTATATGGGGTCTCCAGAGAGAGTCTAAAGAGCTATGAAGCTTTTGGAAGGAGAAATTCTATTGCCTATCCCAAATCTGTCCTTACTGTTCATTTAGTCATCTTCTTTATGTGCTACTGGAAAATTGCATAGCTGGAGAAAGTCAGAAAGGAATCTTCAGTGCTGTTCAAGTTACATCTGAGCAGATTAATCAGTCAATCAGTAACCGAAGCAGTACCCTGATGGATACTTCTTGAGCCAACTTGGATGTACTCAGAGGCAAATATGCTTGCAAGGCCAAGATCAATTCCAGAACATTGGCTAATTAATTATAAAAGTCCTTTCAAAACAAATTTAACTCTGACAATTCACTCTCTGATCCTTCTCAAAAGTAGAAACAAAAACAAAACAGAACAGAGAGGAACCAACAACAGGGACAAAAACCATGGGATTTCTTTTGTTTTGCTTTCTTTGTGATCTCTTTCTCCCTGGCAATCCTGCGCTCTCTTCTCAAACAACAATGATCTTTTAAAAATTCAAGTCAACACAACAACGGATTTGGAAAGAGGAAACAGTGAAGTCTGATCCAACACCACCTTTGATTTCTTGTGTGATCATAGGACAAAGCAGACTTTTACCCTTGATTCCTTGAGCTGATGCTTGAGGAAAATGCTAGTTCCTTCTAGAATTACCTAGGTAATTAATTACTAATTATCTTAAGGATCTATTAGAACGATAGGATCATTGACCATTAAGAGTCAATTGAAAGGTCTTCTAGTCTGAGATCTTAACCTTTTTGGTATCATGGTCCCCTTTGGCAGTCGAGTGAAGCTTATAGGTCCTTTTTCAGAAGGATATTTTTAAATTCATAAAATACGTAGGATTACAAAGGAAACCAACTATGTAAAAACATGGTCATAAATTTTTTTTAAAAAAAAAGGTAATCAATCCTTAATTAAAGAACACCGATCTGGTTCAACTCTTCCATTTTACAGATGAGGAATGTGAGATCTACTTACAATGGAGTCAAAATGTTGTTCCTTCCAATTCTAGCACTCCAAGCTTTAGTCTTTGCATAGTTTAGTGGCTGTGAAGGATTTGAACACAGGTCTCTTCTTTCAAGTGTAAATTGTGAAAATGCATGTGACATGTACCATTGCAATGATTTTTGTGCTATATTGCTAGTCTGATGCCTGATCCTAGGGCAGAATTGATTCTGGGTTCTTGAAGGTCAATGCTTATGAGGCTTAAGTGGTAACACATCTCACCATGCTGGAAAACTCTGTGTCCAAGGACTAGTGTGGCTAAGTTTATCACTGAAGGTTTGGCTAACAGGTGATCAATTATTTTAGTCAAAGAAATTTATTAAACTCTATGCAAATGCATGCAAGGGTTCCAGTATGAATGAAAATGCAGATGCTTTCAATACTGTGATTATTAAGATAACATTAGATGAGTGTTCATACCCCTCCCTTTTTTTGTTCCTATATCTCCTGTTTCTGCTATCCTCTGCACTGAAAACAGGAGGATTATGTCCTAATGCAAAAGGAAGTTAGCATAACTAGGACAACAATTTATACAAGAAAAACAGCATTATAAAGCCAAACAACTTCAGAAGAATTAAGAATTCTGATCAACACAGTGACCAATCAGAATTCCAGAGGATCCATGATGAAATATATCCTCCACCTCCCACCAGAAAGAACTGGGTTCAAGTGACAGAACGAGACATACATTTTTGTTATGGATAATGTAGGAGTATATTTTGCTTGTCCAG
This sequence comes from Potorous gilbertii, assembly GCA_028658325.1. Taxonomy (NCBI): domain Eukaryota; kingdom Metazoa; phylum Chordata; class Mammalia; order Diprotodontia; family Potoroidae; genus Potorous; species Potorous gilbertii. The sequence goes on from CM053774.1 coordinate 115,807,619, forward strand.
GTATATTTGCCACAGTGTTGGTTTTTTTTTTTAATGGGGGCTGAGAGAGAAGGGAAAATAAATGTTTGTTCATTTAAAATTTTATATTAACTACAACAAAAGGTTCAAACCATTTCAATGCAGAAACCCAAGGAAATCTACCTGTCTTCATGTTCAGTTACACCTAGAGGAATCAGAGATGTTGATGGTGAGTAGGAATAAGTCTTTAGCTATAAAGACTCTCTCTTTCTCTGTCTCTGTCTCTGTGTCTCTCACCCTCCCTCCCTTTCTTTCCCCCACTCCCTCTCTCTATCTTTTCTTATCTTCAGTCTCTTCCTTCGGCCTAAGTCCTTCCCTACTATCTTCAAGCTTGCAATCTGGCCTTGGACCTCATTGCTCAACTGAAAATGCTCTCTCCAAAGTTATCATTGATTTCTTGATGACCAAATAGGAGAGCATTCCCTCAGGCTCATCCTTCTAGCTATATTTTACACTCTTCCCCCCTCCCTTCCACAGTGTTTTCACAACACCGGTCCCCTAGTTCTCCTCCTGTCTTTCTGACTGATCCTCCTCTGTCTACTTGGCTGGCTCCTCAGCCCCTCATGCTCCCTGACTGTGCATCTCTCAGGCCTCTTTTCTTTTCTCTCTACAATCCCTTGATAATCTCAACAGCTTCCTCCCCTGGGCTTCAGTCTGATGAGGTTTTGGGGTGCTGGGACCCCAAGAATGCCAAGGCAGAGGATTCTATTATGAATCCACACACTCAAGCCTTCTCTTAATCAAGTGGCAAAGAGTTTATTGTAACGCTTTAACAAAAGCAGGTAAGGATCTTTATGGGAACCTTTGAGAGACTGAGAATAGTTGCTGGGATTTATATGGAAAAGGCACATGGGATGGGGGCAGCTAGGTGGCACAGTGAATAGAACACCAGCCTGGAGTCAGGAGGACCTGAGTTCAAATCTAGTCCCAGACACTTGACATTTACTACCTGTGTGATCATGAGTAAGTCATTTAACTCCAATTGCTTTGTCTTCCTCTCTCCAAAAAAAAAAAAAGAAGAAAAGAAAAGAAAAGGAAAGGGGCATTGGAAAGGAATGCCAGGGATTCTAATTAGGTAATTTAAGGATCTAGGTGTCTTTGGAAGCCATGAGAAAGTATAAGGCATATACCAGACATTAAGGGAGTTGCCAGAGGCATGGACTTTGGGAATCTGGCAGGAGGAGGAGTCCCTGGCCAACCAGGGACAAAATACCTTGAGTCAGGCACCCTCTGTCTATTCTGATAAGAGAATTTTTTTCTGCAACAAGAGAAGATTTTCTCATAGCACAGAGGCCTACTGAGAAACTGGGAACCTTCCAGACACATGATCTTAGGGCTGGGGACCGAGCATCCCATCAAGTCATCCATTGACAGTTACCTATTGGACATTTAGGGTGGGATGCTCTGGAGCCATCTCAAACTCAACCATATCCAAAGTAACACAGTGCTTTTGACACCGTGACACCCAGAGATGTAGTACATCTTTAAGATCATGTTCCTCCACTCCCTTCACTTTAAAGAGTAGGACAATGAGGGCCAGACAGGCAAAGTCATTGTGCCCAGGATTCCTTTAGAGTCAGAATGGGACTGAGGATTCCAGTCTTCAGACTCCCAAGAGAGCGACTGATCGGTTTGTTTTCACTGTGAGAGGTGGGTCCAGTTTTTGAGCAAAAAGAGAACTTCCTCTACCATGATGAAGGCTTCACTTTGTACCACTTTGCACTTTGTTTAGAAGGAGATTCAGGATTCTTTCTTTTCCCAAGTCTTCTACCAAAGAATGCAGTGCATTCTCAGTTTCTATAATTTCAGACATTCAAATTTTTCCCAATTTGTTAGCAATTCCATATCCACTGATCTCCCTTCAACTTGTCTTTCCTTGCTCCCTCATAATGTCACTCTTAAAAAGAGGCCTAGCTAAAAGAAATGGGTTTTATTTTATGAAAATAAATGAAAGTTGACGGGAATCTTTAGTCTGGGTTTAGCTGAGTACCACCTTTACATTAGAATTTTCAGAAGTTCTTAAGTTTTACAAGTTCAATAATTTCCTCTTATTTATTCTCCTAAGGTTAATCAAGGCCCAATAACTATGTGTTACCATAGTCCTGGCATGGCAGGTGGTTGGGGGGTAGGGAAGATATAAACTGAGCTGCAGGAACTGGAAGAAAGAAATAATTTCCTAATGGAGATACTAGGCTTGGTCTCTTTCTGAGGCATCCTGTATTTAAAAAAAAAAGGCAGGAAGGACATAAGGCTTTATGGGTTAGTATTGCTTAAACTTGGCTGTATATTGCCGTATCACTCTGTTGGAATGAAGGTGAACAAGAGTCAGGAGACTTCTGGATATTCTGAAATGCGGTTTTTCACTGTGTCTGTTTTTTCATGTCTCTGGACTTTGGGTGGCTTGAAAGGGGCTTTTGTATCTTTTGATTCTTTAAGTATTTAAGGAAAAGAATGTACCTAAGGACTGAGAAAGAACAACTCTCACAAATTCAATGTAACCGTTATTTCCAGTCTCTTCCACAAAGGCTTATGGAAACCATTGCTCTCTCTCTCTCTCTCTCTCTCTCTCTTTAAGAAGGAAAGAAACACAGAGTTACATTTGCAGTTGTCATGGAGGAGTTTAACTTTGCTTTATGTCCAGCTATGAAATAAACTAGGGAGAAGAAAGAAAAAGAAGGTGAGGAGAAATTTCTTTCCTGTTAGAACTATCTTAATTTTCATTTTATGATGAAAGGTGAATTATATAAATTCTATAATTTATATATATAATTATATATATCATATATATAATTTATAAATTCTATAATTTATATATAATATATAATTATATATATTATATATAATTTATAAATTCTATAATTTATATATATTATATTTAATTATACATAATATAAAATATATGTAATTTATAAATTCTATAATTTATATATATTATGTATAATCATATATAATTTATAAATTCTATAATTTATATATATTATGTATGATTATATATAATATATAATTTATAAATTCTATAATTTATATATATTATATATAATTATATATAGAATTTATAAATTCTATAAATTATGAGGAGAATTTTATGAGGAGTGAGTCAGGAGAAAGATTATTAAGAGGTTGAGAAAAACTGAAGATGGAGATGTCTTCTTTCTTTATAAAACTCATAACTTTAATCACGTGAAGACAAAAGAATATTCTTATGAAGATACTTAAACGAACTAAACAGTGTGGGACTTTTCAAAAGCAAAGTCATCTATAATTACAGTGAGGTTTGAAGGGGCTGATTTTTCTCCCAGTTAACATAATGTAAATAGAGTTATTATAAATAATTATCTGTTTAATTATTGATTTCAGTGCATATTTAGTAACTTAAATGTTTAACTTTAGAAGATTAAGGGATTTGATAGAGAAAGATATGGGTAACTACTACTGGGAAAAGGGAGGTTCTCCAGTTTATCAAATAATTAATATTTGATGGACTGAGTGGAGGGCTCTGAGTTTAGTAGCTGAAAGACTGAATGTGTAGTAAACCATGAGGAAATATCTAAACATAACCTGGATTATTCTAGAGCTCAGGATGATGAGATTAAATATGGAAATGGAATCAGCAGCTGCGACTTTATGAATATACATTCTAAATCCCTCCCCATTTTCTTGACCATGTCTGGGCCAGAGGTCACAGGACTCTGACATCAGAGAATTGATAAATCAAAATACCAGTGTAGCAATTCAATTTAAATATTTCCCCCAAAAGACTGCATATCTACCAAGCCAACCAGATATTTGTGGAAGGTCAGCAAAGCATTGAGTAGTGAATTCTGAGGTGTCTAAGAAAGCTAATTAATAATCAGTCACCTGGGTTTCAAACACTTACTAGCTGTGTGACCCTGGGCAAGTCACTTAACCCTGTTTGCCTCAGTTTCCTCATCTGTAAAATGGGCTGGAGAAATGGCAAACCACTTCAGTATCTTTGCCAAAGAAACCCCAAAAAGGGTCACAAAGAGTCAAATCTGGCTGAAAAATAAATAATAAGTCAACCCAAAAAGCATTTATTAAATGCTTACTACATGCTCGGCACCATGCTAAGTATTGGAAATATTAATCCAAGCAGACAAAAATTTTCTTAGTGTAAATAAAACTAAGTCAAAGGGAAAAGGATGTCCTTAAAGTATAATTATCATAAAGTTTCATTCAACCTTTTCTACTGCACTGTCAAGCTGATCAGCATTTGTGGGACCCTCTTCCTAATAGGTATTGTGTGCTAGAGAAAGAATGATGTATTCTCCCCAATTTTCTGACAAATATCAGCGTTCCATCTGCTTTCATCATTCCAACATTTCCCTTCTTCATCTCAACAGACTTTCATAACATTACAGTTCACAAATTTGTAGCTGATACTGTATTTTTCACATTTTAAAATGACTGCTTCCTCTAGGAAAACTAACATGTCCTTAAATTATGCTGTAGGATGAATAATTTACAGGAAATTTCCATAGAGGCAAGGGGTTCTTTTCTTTCTTTTTTCATGTCAAGGATACCTTTGGCATTCTGGCAAAGTCTATGGATCCCTTGTCAGAATCGTTTTTAAATGCATAAAATAGGATCATAAAGAGAACCAGTTATGCTGAAACGCAGTAATCAAAAATCTAAGTTCATAGGTCCCCAGAAATCTATAAACCCTAACCCTAACCCTAAATGCACTAACCCCACTTATAAACCCCTTTTATAAACAGTCCTAGTCATCAAATGCAGAAATGTGCCTAGCACTTCAATCTATCAATTAATATTTTTTTTAAAATAAATGATAAGAAATGAGGTAGATATTGCCTCAATCTAAATAAAAGAAAAAAATGACTATTTGCAGAAAAATCAAAAAGTAAAGCTATAGAGTGAGAGTTCGGTCATTTCAATTGTGTCCAACTCTGTGACCCCATTTGGGATTTCCTCAGCAAAGATACTGGAATGGTTTGCCATTTCCTTCTTCAGCTCATTTTACAGATGAAGAAAAAGTATGAAGTGACTTGCCCAGGGTCACACAGCTAGCAAGTGTCTGATGGTGGATTTGAAGTCAGGTCCTCCTGACTCTGAGCCCAGGGTATAGAATAAGCAACTTTTCATTAGATAAGAGTTCAGAGAAGAGAGAGAGGTCAGTATGAGGTGGAGTAAAGTCTTGGTCTGTTGCTCCAAGGGTTAGAAGACTTGTTTAGGTCAAGAGGAAAGAGCAGGCATTACAAAGAGGAAGCCAGGAGGAACATGGGTCATTCCTGGAACAGGCCCGGCTGGCTGGTGCTTAGAGCAGGGGAAGGGAGAGAGGAGGCCAGAAAGATTGTCTGGGATCAGATTACTGAGAGAACTTGCAAAGCAGGTAGATGTTTGAATGGAATAAGCCAGCCAAGAGGGAGAAATGGAGAACTGTACCAGAAGATTAACTTAGTGAAAGTGCTAGCTTAGGAAGATTAGTGTGGTAAGGCCTGGATGAGAGAGAAATGACGTGAGAGGATGTTGCAATAATCCAGGTGTGTGGTGATGAAAGTTATAACTAAGGTGATGTAGTAACATTAGAATGGAAAATATGAATCCAAGGGAGGACTTCCTATTTTACCTCAAAGGCAATGCTATTGAGGGTCAAGAAGTCCTGAATTCAAATCTAGCCTCAGACATGTACTAGCTGAGCAACCCTGAGCAAGACATTTAGCTTCTACCTGCCTCAGTTTCCTCCTCTGTAAAAGGGAGGTAAAATTCAACCTAACTCCTCATGTTGTTTTAAAGATAAAGTGGGATGAAATTTATTAAGGTTTTGCAAACTTAAAGTACTTAAATGCCAGTTTTTATTATTCCTTACTCTTGCTATCTGATACCCATTAGGGGCAGCCAGTCTATAGACTAGAAGCACTCCAGATAAATGTAACTCTTCTCATGGTAATCTACCTTTGAAATGACTGGCAAAGTCACTTTCCCAAAGCCCCCTTTCTCCTTCCCACACCTTTCAGCTATCTTTTGTGTGCCATCTTCCCCCACTAGAATGCAACGGCAGGAATTGATTTCCTTTTTGCTTATATTTGGATCCCTAGCACTTAGCACAGTGCCTCGCACACAGTCAGAGCTTAATAAATGCTTGTTGCTTTCCTTCCTTTTTTCTTTCCTCCTAAAACAAGAAAGAGGTCTTGAAAAAGTTGTCTTTCCCCCTAATGGGACAAAAGAGGAAGTTGTAGAAAAAAAGAAAATAAGATCCAATACTTAAAATTTTAGGGACTAATTCTTTAATTCCTTTTTTTAACTTATCTAGGCAGGAAATTCTCCCCACTGATGGTTATAAGATAGATAGATATTGTGTGGTAATGGCTTGAGAGGCCTCTGACACGTCCTGGCTGTGTGGCCCTGGACAACTGACTTAACGTCTCTAAGACTCTGAACTGAGAGAAAAAGAGGAAAAGAAAAGGACCTAGTTTGCCTTTTTAGCCACAGCTCCTCCCCTAGAGCTCCCTGCCTGGATTGAAATAACAGCTTCATACCAAAATGCAAATTCTATAAATACATACAGGTTGGCTAGATGGCACAGTGGATAGAATACTGGTCTTGGAGTCAAGAAGACTCTTTGTGTGTTCAAATCCAGCTTCAGACACTTACTAGCTGCGTGACCCTGAGAAAGTCACTTAGCCCTATTTGCCTCAGTTTCCTCATCTGTTAAGTGAGCTGGAAGAGGAAATGGCAAACCTCTTCAGTGCCTTTGTCAAGAAAACCCCAAATGGATCACCAAGAGTTGGAAACAACTAAGCATCATCAACACCAACAAATAAACGATGCATATCCTTGAGAGCTCATCTCCATTCCCATAGACTGGTCCACTGTTAAAACAATCCATGTGATTTTAATTGAGTTCTTTCCCTTTGCCTTGTATTGCCAGAGCTTAGCGTGGTGCCTGGAACACAGAGGGCATTTAATAAATGCTAGATAACTGAATGAGTTGGTATATTTTTCACTTAGTAGGAAGAACCTCATAGATCTTTTCTTTATTTCTATTCTAACATTGTCATGTGCCCCCAATATTCAATGAAGATTATGCTTAATTAGGTTCATTTATCTACATTCGCGCATCTGACATCTTCTTTAACTGTTAGAGACTGTAACTGTCATCTTAAAATAACAGGATGACATTTAATTGGAGTTCTTTCTAAGGAAGAATTGTGAAAATGGTTGTTCAGTCAAGATTCTTTGTCTTGTCTCTCCTGCCTACAAAACGATGGGGATCTCTTAAATGCATATTAAATGCTATAGCTTCAAAAAATATATAATTTCTGGCTTACCTGGTCCTTCTCTGGTTTGTCAGAAATGTCATTCAAACTTGAAGAAGTCAAATTCCTAGGAGTCATAGCTGGACTACCTAGAAGGGCAGATAAGATTGGACACCAGTTAAAACATCTTTTATAAAACATACAGAAAGACAAAGACTATAAATGTGTCATAAAAGCTAGTAGATGATGATGGCGGTCATGGTGATGAAGATGATTTCAGCGATGATAAAGTTGCCCAAAATAGCTTTTCAAGATGCTTTGATAGCTGGGTGTAGAAAACATGGTGATATACGAGGTTCAGAAATCTACGGTTTTCCACCCTTATTTTATGATTCATAACAGAAACTTCCAAGTGAAGAAAATGCTGAACCACTAGCAAAGTTCACTTTTTTTTTTTACATTCTTGATTATCCCCATTTTTACCCCATATCTTTAGAGAGCTAGCAGATTTCATCAACTTTTCTCTTAAAAAGTGGCTTGTATGTATGCCCTTTCTCTCCCTCTTTACAGTCATTAATTCATTCTTCTCCCTCAGTTTTCTTCCTAATCATGTCTTACCTGAATCATTTAAAGGGTTTATAGTAATTTAGTGTTTTCCAGGAGGTTGATAGGAGGAAATGACTTTTTTGACCATGCCAATTCAGTCTGCCTTGGTGAAAGAAAGCACCCAAACTGATGAATACATGAACCCTTTGAAGCATTGAAGAAATATAGCACGTTTCCAACAACTCTACAGAGTAAGTTGTGAAAGGATTATCTCCATTTTTGTCAAGGAAGAAAGTGTCAAAGAGGTTATGATTATTTAAGGCCAGGCCAGTCTGCAAATGCCACAGGAAGGACTTCACTTTACAGCACTTACTGCATTTCTGTTGAGAAAGAAAAGCTTGGATTGACTTTTCTACCTTAGATTTAGATCAAGTACTCATTTCGTTACCAGGGAAGAAGTCATCTTCTCAGAGCATACCATGTATATCATCCATAAGATATGTATATATATATATATATATACACACACACACATATATATGTATATATGTGTGTGTGTGTGTGTGTGTGTGTGTGTGTGTGTGTGTGTGTGTATATACTACATAGCATACATGGATCCTATAGATAAAGTAGAGAGGGGCACTGGAGTCAGGAAGACCTGAATTCAAATTGTGCTTCACATACTTTCTAGCAGTGTGACCCTGGGCAACTTGTTTAAACATCTCTGTGACTCAATTTCCTCAATCCGTAAAATTACAGACTTGGTTTCAGTGGCTTCTAAGGTCCTTTCAGTTCTAAATCTACGTCCCCTGACCCTTATGAGTCTCATTCTCAGCTACAAAGAAAGCTTACCTGCAGCTTCCTCACTCCCCTTTTTTCTTTCTCCACTCACTTACTTGGGTCACAGTAGTAACAATAGCACTAACCAGTTCCCAGGGTCGTTGTGGGAATCGAAAGAGACCATTGTAATGGTAAATCAATGAGGACTATGCCTCTCTCATTATGAAAGCATTTATATAATGCTTCACTATTTGCAACATGCTTTACAAATGTCATCTCATTCCATTCTCTCTCACAACAGCCTTGGAAAATAAGGGCTTTTATTATTTTCTTCTTTACAGATGAGGAAAATGAAACAGACAGAAGTTACGTGACTTATCCAAAGTCACACCCTAAAAAAGCGTCTATGCCTAAATTTCAACTCAAGTCTTCCTGAAACCAGGTCCAGTGCTCTAGCCACTGTACTTCCTAGCCCTAGGTACAAAATAGATTTCACTGGGATTACTAGATTGGAACATTGTCTGCCTAGTAGTATAGCCGTAAGAGCCAAAATGATTTGGTGGAACAGCATTAAATGGCATTTCCTCAAAAAGTTTAAAAAAATAACTTAAAATTAAAGAGACCATTTAACAGGAGATGAGTTAAGAAAAGTCTAAATACCTGACAGTGAATCTTTAGTGCAGACCATGTTAATCAATAAAGTATTGGACTTCAATTCTGCAAACAAGTCTAAAATATTTAGACTTAGCAAGGAAAAGAATAACTTTTCAATTTAGGGGATTTACTCTTTCCCCTCCCTCCGACCCCCAAAGCACAACAAGGTGCTGACTAATACATTCATTATTAATTCCAATGGTCCAACCCAGGCTGGCATGCAATCAAGAGGTCAAGGTTTGCTGAGCTAGAAGAAGGCTTTGCGTTGGCTTCCAGAGAATTCTTCAGATTAAACACCTAAGTTCTTTCCAGGTGAAATTCATTCTCTTATTGCTCAAGAGTGAATTTAG
>CM053774.1:115817701-115889220 GCA_028658325.1 Potorous gilbertii
GAAGATAGAAATAAAGTGTGAAAAAACCCAGTCCCTGGTGGCCATACTCAAGTCTTCGTGCCAATGTTCACTCCCTCATCGGTTCTGATTCCTACACAGCCCAGATTCTGAAGCTATGACAATTGGGGATAGAAATGAGGACAGTGAAATATTGCTGAAGAACTGAAAAATGGAAGATTTCAGTAATCATGTAATTTTGGGGGGTAAATCCATTGATAATCTTGTGACTCGTCTTCCCCTTTGGCAAAATGAGGGGAGGCATAAACACTCATCAGTGAGCAAAAGAACATCCTGAGAAGAGTCCAGTAGGTGAGAGTCCTGTAATAAAGGTTTCTTTTTTCCTCTTCTCTACCCTTGAGACTCTTCTTCTAGTTTAAGGACTGGAACCAAGAGGGTTAAAGAGTTACGGTCCTGCCCTGGCTGTTGTCACTGACACTATTAACCAGGACTGGTGATGGGGGAGGTTGAGCCCAGTTTGAGTAGAGCTGATCTGGAAATGACCCTAAAGCTTCAGAGGTCACTGAGATGGCCCAAAGACCATTTACCTGCCTGTGTTCTCCACTTTGTCCCCTCAATTCCAGAGCTGATCCCAGGGGACTCTCGTGGAGGTAAACTCTACCCTTGCTCTTTCCAAGGACCTTAGAAGAAGGAGAGTTTCCCAGTCTCTCAGGCAGAAGAAGAAGAATGAGGAGGAAGAGGAGGAGGAAGAGAAGGAGAAGAAGGAGGAGGAAGAGAAGGAGGAGGAGGAGGAAGAAGAAGAGAAGGCGAAGGAGGAGGAGGAGGAGGAGAAGAAGGAGGAGGAGAAGAAGAAGGAGAAGAAAGAGGAAGAAGAGCTAACATTTAGTACTTGAAAGTTTGTAGAGCACTTTAAAAAAATTATCTCATTTGTTCTTCCCCACAACCCTAGAAAGTAGGTGCTATTAGTATTCCCATTTTACAGATGAGGAAACTGAGGCAGAAGTTGTTCCAGATTACATAGCTATAATAAGTTGACACTTTTCAGTCAGTGACTGAGGCAAGATTTAAACTCAGGTCTTCCCAACTCCAAGCCCTCTCACTGCTATATAATAATAAAAGTATTGAGGAGTGTGATTGAGAAGGGCCGTCCCAGAAATGGGAATGCAGGCAATGAATCACAGATAGCATTTTCATAGTGTTCAACAGTTTGGAGCTTTGCCATTTCATAGAAGATCCTTTGATCTAGAGTTGGAAGGTCTTTAGAAGTCATCTCTCTCTAGACTAACCCTTTCATTTTACAGATAAAACCCAGAGATATAAAGTGACTTATTTGAGACTATGTCTCAAATAAGTCAAAACGTGTCCTAAATGGAGAACCTGAGGAATGGGGGAATTATATTATGTCTCTGTGTCTCTGTCTCTCTCTCTATCTCTCTATCTGTCTGTCTGTTTCTCTCTCCCTCTGTCTCTCTGTCTCTCTCTCTCTGTGTCTCTCTGTCTCTCTGTCTCTCTCTCTCTCTCTCTCTCTCTCTCTCTCTCTCTCTCTCTCTCTCTCATTGGCAAGGGGCCGGCTCCATTTCTGATCAGCCCTGGTTTAGCTCTTCTTAGACACTGTGTGGTCCCTCATTCCTAGGGATCTCATCCTACTAGTGCCAGACTTAGTTCATACAACAAATGACCATTATTCCTCCTGCAGCTCAGAACTCCCAAGCTCAGGTGATCCTCCAGGCTCAGCCTCCCCTGAAGCAAACCCCCAGCCTAGCTCACAATGCCTTTCTTCCTTGGAGCAGGGAGGGCTCCCTTCCTGTCAATCCCTTCCAAGCCTGAGGTTTGGCAGATCAAGGTGCTTGCACAGGGACATACAGAAGATCTCCCTTGCTAGTTAATTAAAATGACAACCCATTTCCTCCAGGCTTGCAGAAAGCAAAACAGAAATCAGGTGTAGGCTGCACCTCAAGTGTCAGCTGGGAAACCTGCCAAGTGAACACCCTTGCCGAACCAGTGACACAGTACTTAACATGCAGTTAACCAGACCATATTGAAGGACAAATGTTTTTTTTAAAGATTGCACAATGGTTAGAGTACTGGGCCTGGAATGAGGCAGAACTGAGTTCAAATCCAGCAGCACCTACCTACTAGATATGTGACTCTGGGGAAGTCACTTCATATCTCTCAGTCTTGGATTCCTCATCTCTAAAATGGGATAAGAACAGCCTCGACCTCACAGGCTTCTTGTGAGAAGCAAATGAGCTGGCACATATGAAGTGCTTTGAAACTAGTTATTAGCTATCATTACTGCTTTCTTCACCTGTTACCTGTTCAACAACATAACATATATATAGATTATTCCTGTTTCCTAAATGGAGAACCTAAGGAATGGGGGAATTATCAGAGACTCAGAAACACCTTCAGAGGACTAGTTCTCTCCTGCAGTTGCCATATCTTAGGGATGGGGATATTGATGCTAAGAGAGGGGAAATGACAAACTAAAGGTCTCTCTCACACAGTTCACAGTGAATGAGGCTGAGAACTCAGCACCTAATTTCTAGTCCATTTCTCTTCCAATTGGACTCTTGCTTTGCTCGGTGTCTATTATGCCAAGGCTAAGAACAGAACTCAAGGCTGAGAACTTCCCACCTATTCCTTCCATCCTAACATCCAGCTTCAGGCCAACTGATTCTTTCCATAGACATATTTGTCCAAGATGGACTCACTAGACTCTGCCTTGGTCCTTCCTCCAAATACTTTCCCACACCACAAAAATGAAAAAGAGAGGTCTGCCTGAAATCCAGGGCTTAATTGACTACTTCTAGCAGCCTTTATAACACCCAGGTCAAAAGCGAAGGGAGGAAGATTGTAAAGAAAGGCAAGATATATAAGGAAAGTTACAAATTGTCAAGTAGCATTTCTTTTAACATTTTAAATTTTTTAAAATTAATTGTACTTTTTTCACATCACACCCAAAGATCAATCGCCAGTAGAATTTTTTTTGAAAGAAATAAAAATCAGCTCAGCAAAACTAACCAAAAAAAAAAAAAATCAACTGGAATCTGACAGTATGTGCAATGTTCCCCACCCACAGCACATTTGAACCCCTTCAATATCCTCCCTTTGCCCTCATTCTTGAAAAGAAAGGAGGGCGATTCATTTCTTATCTTTCCTTCCTGGTCAAGATAGTCCCATAACCTAGTATTCCATTTCTTCTTTTTCCATCCTTTGAATTTCCATTTTTGTCCTCGGGTACATTGTTTTCCTAGCTCTGTTCACTTAACTTTGCATCTGGCTTTTCTGTAGTCTCCATGTTTTTCATTTTTGAGCAATATTTATCTACTTTGGGAAAGCTGATGCATATATGTGCCTGACAGGGTCTTGTTGGGGTTCATCAATGGCCAGAAAAATAAATCGTGGCTTTCTCATCAGCGCTGTTTCTAAAGCAAACTCCCTGAAGAGGAGGACAGCTGCACAAAGAAAGTGAATAAATTCCCACCAAAGCAATATTAACATCTCAGGCAGTATTCACATGAAAGCACATTTTCTATTGCATTACCATAAAAAAAACTTGGTTGATTGTATATCACATATTTCACACATATATGCGTGTGATTATTTGTTATTTTACAAATGAGAAGACAGATTTGTGAAGTGACATCACAGGATCATTCAGTTTAAAAATGTTACAGCCAGGATTTGCTCTTCCAACCCAGGTCTCCTACCTCTAAATACAGTACTGTACCACAACGATTTCAGTCCCCATAATATGTAGTTTCACTCTCACCTAGTTTTTTCAAGTTTGTTTGTTTAACTATAAAAACTCTGTGGAACATAGTTTTCCCAATTTTTCACTTTGCAGTGATATCTTTTGTTTTTGTGTCTTCTACATCTTCTATATCTTCATCCCAATAAAATCTTTTCCTCCCCTAAGAACCCAGTTTAAACAAAGAATTTTAAAAGTTCAAAGAGACTAAAACACTAGATAAGTACAGCATTATGTACAGTGTTTCACACCTGTAGTCCCCAATTTCAGCAAAGAAGTCACATCTCTTTGGGAAGCCAAGGCTGATCCTTATAATTTGACAGCATTCAGTTTTGATGATCATTGTTGCCATCATCATTCTTTCCATCATATTGTTTAGATTGTGTTCCTAATTTTGTCCTTTTGAGTTTGCATTAGTTTGTATAATTCTTCCTATACTTTTCTGTAGTTTCACATTTACAGTTTCTAATAACGTAGTCAAACTTCATTGCATTCAGAAATTCAAGATTTGGTTAGCCCTTCCTCAGTGCAGATGTATGGAAATGTTCACTCCCTGTACTTCATTAGATAGACAGATAGATAGATTGGGTGGGTGGATGGATGGATGGATGGGTGGGTGGATGGATGGATAGATAGATACACAGACACATAGGTACAAAGATACACAGATACATAGATAGATATTTCAGTACATGTTAAATTTTCTCTTTCTAGCATTAACTTTCCTGGTGAAATCTCAGGGTCAAAAGATATGGACACTTTAGATACTTTGGGGTAAAACTCCAAACTATTCTCTAGAATAATTAGACCAATTCACAGCTCTACCAATGGTATGCTAGTCTCAGCCAAACCCTTTAATATTGACCATTCCAATCTTTTATCATTTTTTGCAGGATTTGGGGGGTGGGGAGGGATATGGGATACTACTTCAGAATTGTTTTGATTTACATTTTTCATATTTGTGATATAAGGCAGTTTTTAATATGATTGTTAATAGACCTCAATTCTTTTGAGACCTATTTGTTTATATCCTATGAATACTTTTTACACATATATTTGTCTTAGCTCCCTACCTATCTTGAATATCACTTACCAAATATATACGATGCAATGAGTTTTCCCCAATCAAACCTTTCCATTCTTTTTTAAGTTAATTTTGTGCATGAATTCTTTTCAAATTTCATGTACCTGAAATTATCTACTTTATCTTTTGTGACATCTCTATGCTTTGCTTCGTTAAGAATTGTTCCCCTAACGATAACCGTCTACGAATTGTTCTTTGCACAGGATACTCCATCTTTTGCCTCTGGACATTTCCACTGTGCCCCATGCCTGGAATGCATGCCCTCCTCATCTCTGCCTACTGGTTACATTCTAGTTTAAAAAGTATATATTCTAGCCAGGCATTTATTTTTGAACTTATCATAGTATATAGTACATTAGGGTTGTCTAATTTCTACCAAATTTCTTTCTGGTTTTCCCAGTAATTCTTACAAAGTAGAGGAGTATTTCCTTAGGTAATTTATTGTTCTATGTCAAATTCCATCTTAGAATTCACACAAATGCTTTACAATTAGCATTGAACAGAGGGAACTTGCATTCCCTCTTATCCCACTCCCCCCAAAAATATTTCGCTCTCAGAGTATTATCTGAATAAGATCAGAAACGTCAGAATTAGAGACCATTTAGCTTCCTCCCTGATATAGACAAGGCGCTGGGACCTAGAGTGGTTGTGAACTGACGAAGGTCAAAAAGAAAATAGTCAGTATGTGAATCCAGATCTTCTTCCTCCAAACCCAGTTCTTTTCCCTTTGCTATCCTGTCTCATAAATCCTCATATTGCTGTTGTCTACCCATAGGAAAAGTAATTTATGAGCATGAAATTCCAAGCATCCAGACAACTCAAAACCAATTTCATCTTCAAAATAACAACTTGGCAGGTACACATTGTCTCAGAGAAAAAATATTTGCTGCGCAAAATTTGAAAACAATTTTCCATAGCACACATGTACCAACTGATAAATCTGGCGACCAGTTTGCAATCATTTCTATTAAACACACTGAAAAACATAGAAAGAGCTTACAACATGGGATATTTTACAAGATGAGGTATATTTAAATGTAATTATGTAAATGATGTCAATGTATACAAGCCAGGCACCTATGTAAATGAACCATGGGTTTCATTCAAAACAGATTAAACACCACATGGCTCAGTCTAAAGGATTTAAAGGGGATATGGCACAGGAGAACAGAAGCCAATTAACACTGTATAACAATAGCACCACATCTGAGATTCCATGGGCAACACAAAATTCAGAGTTTCCAATAGTCAGAATTCCAAAATAAAATTAAGATAGCACTTTAAGATTTCAAACTGTATTATAAAAGACAAAAAAAAATAGATCAAATGAACAATCTAGAAAGAATGGGAAACAATCAAACTCAAAAACCCAATGTTTTATGGATACAAGAATTGTTCTTCGCACAGGACCCTCTATCTCCTGTCTCTGGGCATTTCCACCGGCTGTGCCCCATGCCTGGAATGCACTCCCTCCTCATCTCTGCCTATTGACTTCCCTGGCTTTCTCCAAGTCTCAGTTAAAGTCCTACCTTCTGCAAAAAACCCTTCTCAACCCTCCTCAATCTTAGTACCTCTGAGATAAGTGTTTACATATTACTCCCCCATCCAGTCATTAGATGCTGAGCTCCCTGAGAGCAGGGGCTGGAATATTTCCCCTTTTCTTCATATTCCAAGCATTCAGCATAGTGTCTGACACAGAGTAATAAATTTTTGTTGCCTTGGTAAAGGACATAGTATATAACTGGAAAGCTGTTTGCCTAACCCTAAATGTGCTCAAAATGGTTTAAACCAGTATCTTGTGCCACCCGACATAAATTAAGCAAATGGATAATCACATTAAGTCTAAAAATATTCCATTTTTAATGGAGAAAATTAGGTGAGCATATCTTTCACAACTATGGTTAAGGGGAGACGTTTAAATAAAAAAGACCATCTAGAGGAGATCATAAAATATTTTAAAAACATAATTGCCATTTCACAAATTGTAAAGTTTTTGTATGAACAAAATAAATGCAGCTATGATAAGAAGTTTAATGGAGGAAGGGGAATATCTTTGCATCAATTATCTCTGATAACTGCTAATATTCAAGACATATAGGAGATTAACACCAACATAAAAGATCGAGTCATTTCCCTATAGATAGATGGTTAAATAATATGAAAGAACGGTTCACAAAATAACTGATAACTACTAATAAGCGATGAGAAACTACTTCAAATAACTAATAATAGCAATCAGATTTTGAGAGAGAATGGAGGATAGACAGACCTGGAAAGCTATGATCTGTGGCGTCCCAAAGAGTCAGACAAAACAGAATGAATAAACAACACAAAGAATAATTCTGGGGTTTTCCTTCACTTTTCACTCCCCAAATTGGCAAAATTCAGACATAGAAATTAGAGCTAATACATTAATGATGGATCTATAAATGGAATGTTGCTTAGAAAGTTACTAAAATGTCTGTGCCCTCTGATGCAGAAGTCTCACTGGCAGTAAGAAAGGTACCATACATATCCAAATATTCATAGCTACTATTTTTGAGTAACACAGAAATGGAAATAAAGTACGTTAATTAATTTGGGATGGCTAAATATTACTGATTCTTAAGAAAGATGAAGGATAAAAAACAGATAACTGATGGAGGAAGAAGTAACAAGACCAGAAAAATGATATAAACCATCACTATGATGATGTAAACAGAAAGAACAGAAAAAAGAAAGACACTGAATGTTGTGTGATTTAAATGACCAAGCTCTGCCGCAGAGAAGAGATTAGGAAATGTTACCTATCTAGAAAGATTTATATAAACTGAGACACAGTGAAGAGAACTGGAGAGAGCATTTACTAAAAAACCTGGGAAATCTTCAGAGTAATGTCCAACCAGGATTCCAGAGGTCTAATGATGAAATGTGCTTCCCACTTCCTGATGAGGAATGAGGGATAGGGTAAGACATATTGCAGAGAGAGAAAGGGAAAAGGGGCACAAGAGAGAAAGAGAGAGGGGGGAGAGGGAGAGAGAAGGAAAGAGGAAGAGAGAGACAGAGAGAGACAGAGAGACACAGAGAGATAGAGACAGAGGGGGGAGAGAGACAGACAGAGATAAACAGAGAGAGGGAGAGAGAGAGACAGAGAGAGATAGAGAGAGACAGAGAGGGGGGAGAGAGACAGACAGAGATAAAGAGAGAGAGGGAGAGAGAGAGAGAGATCTTTCTGCATATAGCTAATGCAGAAATATGTTTTATTTGAATATCCATGTTTATAACAGGGGTTTTATTTTTTTATTTTTTTCTCAAAAGTGGAGGATGGGGCACAGTGTGGGAGAGAAGGCAGATTTTTGCCAGTTGAAAAAATAACTTTAATTTCAAAAGAAAAAAACAAGAAAATGTTCCTTCCTCCCTTTCGTTGGCTAGGTGGGGGGCCCATGAGCGGGGAAGATGCATTTGTTGTCAGACCCTGGGGATGTGTCATCTGGTTTTGCTGACCTGTCTTGGCTACTGTTGGAAGTTGCTGGATTATTTAATCTTCCCTAAAGTTGATTGAGTAGTGAATGTTTATTTTGAGAAATGAATGCAAAGTAATAAGAAAATTTTCATTTCTAGCGCAACCATTCCTATCACAGTCTAAATAAATATACAAAATTTATCTCTGAGGAGCCTTTGGATAAATTTTGAATAAAGGAGCCCACTTGGAAAGATTTTACAACTGAGTGAAAACTGCTTTTTGTTTGTTTGTTTAATGGAAACCTGGTGTCAAGTCTCCTCTCTTAGCCTAGGCTACTATAAACACAGCTATTCATTGCTCATTTCCTCACGGAGGGGAGAAATTGCGGATGCACTCCAG
The DNA here is from genome assembly GCA_028658325.1 of Potorous gilbertii. NCBI lineage: Eukaryota > Metazoa > Chordata > Mammalia > Diprotodontia > Potoroidae > Potorous > Potorous gilbertii. Next base: position 115,826,339 of record CM053774.1, read on the forward strand.
GAGAAGTCAGCCTTGGAAAGCCTTAGGCTTAGAGCTAATAGAGGGAGGAAGTTTGTAACCAGCCCAGAACTAACAGGCCTCGCTAAGGCTGCCAAACTGGCTCGGGGCCCGACATCCTGCAGTGGACATAACCGTGAAAAGTAGAAAAGAAATAGAGAGAAATCCCAAGGGGGAAAAGCAAGAGCTGGGGCCGGGACAGCATAGTGTGTTGAGAAAAAAGCCCAGGCTTCTGGGAAGCAGGACAGCAGAGGGGAATCTGGGGAGAGGTCTCCAGCCAGAGGAGGAGGATTCTGGTTGGAAAGTGATAAATATGGGGAGGCAAAAGTCTTTGATAAGCATCTAAGCTTGTGGTTTGGCCAAAGGCTGAAATCATTCCGACTGTGGAGCAAAGATATAGGGGAGAAATCCTTACTGGCTCAAACACGTAAGTTGAAGCATATCCCTTCTTACCACAGGAAGCCTGGCATGTGGTGAAAGGCAAAGGGTGAACAGAGCTGCAAATTTATAATAAACAACCCTCACCTCTTCCCTCATTTGCCCCTTCAGGCATCCCCAGGGGTTTCAAGTTGAGTAGACAATGAGCATCCCAGTTACCAGTGTCCTCTAGGAAACTGGGAGTGATGACCTAATATAAGGGTTTGCATCTCCACTAGAATTTACAGACCATTAATCTGGGAAGGATCCATGTTTGTACAGAGTACACCTTTGATGGGCCACTCCCCTACTTCACTTCCCACTGAACCAAAACAGATTCTAGTACTTCTTCCTCTGACTTAGGGTTACTGGCTCTTCTCAGTTCCTCAATAAGATATCCAGCGACCTTGGCTTTGTCCAATATCCGCCCTTTTTAAACCCTACCCTCCCCCTATAATCTTGCTGCTGTCCTCAATTCCATAATCGGATCTTTCAAGATCAATCCCATCTTCATTTCCCCATGATCTGTCTGGATTTCTCCACAGACGCTCATTCATGATCAGTCTCCTAGTAATTTTTACCTTGAACTTTCAAGATAATATTTTTCTCTCCCCACATCTCTAACTGCTCTTTGGGCATCAGGTCTAGACTTTCTGCTCCCTGAAACCCTTAGTAGGAAACTCTAAAGTAACCTCCTCCCAGGGCATATATGTGTGTGTTTGTGTATATATATGTATGTATGTATGTATGTGTATATATACCCAATTTTGTATCTACACACCTAATTATATATATATATATATATATATATATATATATATATATATACACATATATATAAAAGACTCAATTTATATATTATTTATATATTAGATTGATAAAATTGTACAGTTGTATGCCCCATTTGGGGTTTTTTTCCTGGCAAAGATACTAAAATGGTTTGCTATTCTCTTCTCCAGCTCATTTTACAGATGATCAAACTAAGGCAAACAGGGTTAAGTGACTTGCCCAGGGTCACACCGCGAGGAAGCCTCTGAGTTCACTTTTGAACTCAAGATGATGAGACTTCCCAACTCCAAATCTGACTCTGTGTTCACTGCACCACCCAGTTTCCCTACACCACATCTCAAAGCTTTGCAACCTTTCACAAGGGAGATATCAATTCCATAGCATCACCCATTTAGAAAATGCCTTCGAGATGATCTAATCCAGGGAGTCTTAAAGTGGAGTACCTCAATTTGATCCTTTAAATATGTTAATAATTCAATTTCAATACATTGCAATTAAAAACATTATTCTGCAAAGGGATCCATAGCCTTTAGTAGACCATAGTCAAAGGGTTGAGGAACCCTATCTAAGCTCATCATTTTACATATGAGGAAACTAAGGCCCACAGAGGTGAAGGGACTTGTCTAATGATACCTGAAGTAATAAGAAGAAGAATGTCCAGAATTTAAAGCCAGCTCCTCTGGCTTCTGAAGAGTGCTCCAATCACTATAACCTGATGACTTGCTGTCTTTTGAAATGGGACAGGAATAGGTACTGGGCTTGCGGATTCACTGGCAGAGGAAACTTCCATATAAGGAAATTCCATCTACTGGTCCAGATCAGCACCATCTCAGAAACTTGAAGGATGCAGAGAGATGAAGTGCACATAAAACAAGTGCGTGTCAGGGATGGGTTTCCTGACTACCATCTCTCTAGATCCTGTATCAGGTTGCCTCTCATGTTTTGGCATAAATCTTCTCAGTTGGAAAGCCCAAAAGCAATTAATCTCTCCCCCAAAAAGGGTAGGGGATGATGGAATCCCTTCAGCTGAGAAATACTGCTTTATCGAGGACTACATTGGAAATGCTATCAATAGGTCCATCAAGAAATTTGTGGTCTTTCCTTAACTGGAGAAAGCATCAACACATAAATAAATATATACACTCTGGGCTGTACAGGGGAATTCTTTGTCTTGTGTCAGATACCCTACTTTTCCCTTAGCAAAAAGGACAAGCAGAGGAAATGTATGCTTTCAATATAACCAAAAGGCATATGCTCAGCAAATCTCCACTCCCATGCCAAATCACTGGTGGGCCGGCTGTATCCAATATAGATCAGAGAAGAATTGAGTGAACCTGGAGCTCTTTGGTTTATGTTCCCAAAAGGCAGTCCCCCACCCTACCCCGTGGCCCCTTCCTCATTCCCATGTTTCTTCAGATCCAGAACAGGGATTTCCGGCTTCCCCAACATGCACAACCATGTCCTAGATTATGCATTTTAGGTCAAGCCATATATACTATAGTATTTTTCATTATTCTAAATCACTAAACGAGTAAAAAGTCAGGAACTGTCCAATATTTTATTCCTAACACCCAGCACAGTGCTTGACTTGAGTAAACACTCAATAAATGCTTGTTGATGGATAGAAAGAAATTGAGTTTCATTATTTCCAATTACTGAAAGTAGCCTTAACCCACCCTGAGGCCTACAGAGATCCTAAGAGGTTTTACTTTAATAAGGTGAAAAGAATATTTAAGATGAGGCTTCCTCTCTGCATATCTGTCTCTTTTTCTCTCTCTGCTCCATCTTGCTCTCTCTGTACATGTGTGTATACATAAACAAACATATACTAACATGTTGTTTGTATGCACACACATGTATGTTATATATGTATGTATGTGTGTATACATGTGTACTTGTATATACACATACATACTATGGTGAGAGCATTCTGGGCTCATACAGTGGACAAGATTCAAAACCATCTCCTGAAAGCTTTCTTTGGAAAGCTAACACTAACAACTAACCAATGACACTAACAAACAAACACTAACACCCAACAGACTAAAATTTTGCCCTCTCTTTCAAACATGCATCCATACATATACACACAGGTACATGCAGATTCATGTATATGCATACATGCATCAATGTGCATATATGTGTATATATAGAGATAGCAAGGTATCAATATCTATGCTGATAGATATATTTAGACATTGATAGCAATAAACAGATACAGATATAGATAAATTTATATAGATATCTATCCATCAATAGTGTGTGTGTGTGTGTGTGTGTGTGTGTGTGTAACCACTTGGGATAAGAGATAGGAAAAACTATAGATCTCATCTGCATCCAGCGTATCCCTTTTAAGAGGGAGACAGAAATACAGAGACAAAGACAGAGAGATCAAGACAGACAGACACAAAGATAGAGGGATAGAAGCACAGAAACAGAGAGTGAGAGACAAAGAGAATCAGAGAGAGAGAGAGAGAGAAAGAGAGAGAGATGCTTCTGCTACATCCTAGCTACGTAAACATGAACAAGTCATTCTAACTCTTCAGTGTTTTAGATGACTCTAAAACCATAAGGTGCATTGATAAAGGGAGTGTCTTGCATTGATGAAATAAAATCCCAGGTCCTTTGGCAGAGAAGGGGGAAGTATATTAAGAACAGGAGATATGGGACTATAGAAAAGGCACTAGGTCTGGAATTCGAGGACCTAAGTTCAAATATTGCCTCTGATACTTAACTGCCAGTGTGACCTCAGTATAATGAGTTAGCCTGCCTAGACTATCTGGCATATCTATACCAATGCTGGTATAACCCTGTAGCCTCTGAGGTCCCTCCCAGTCCTAAAGTTGTTCTCTTATCCTTTGCTTCTAAACAGCATTCATTCTAAACAGCATTCATTTAAGTAGCTTTAACATTATTTCTGGTTGTCGTTCAGTCATGTCTGACTCTTGGAGACCCTACAGACCACAGCACGCCAGGCCCGTCTATGCTCCACTACCTCCCAAAGTCGGTCCAAGCTCATGTTTGTTGCTTTCATGACACTTTCTCTCCATCCCCTTTTGCCTTCAATCTTCAGTAACGTTTACTTCATCCACCATGGAAAGGGAATGCTGCCCCCAGCAGAATGATCAGGAATTCCTATCAGTCTTCTTCAAATTAAAGAATTTTAATGTAGGAATTTATTAGTGAGGTCATTAAGTCCAAACTTCCACCCAAAACAGAAATCTTTTCTCCAACAGCCCTAACAGACTGTCATCATCTAGCCTTGCATGAAATCCTTCCTGTGACGGGGAGCTCACCCCCTATTTTGTGAGATTGACTCCATTGTGGAAGAGCTGTGATTACAGAGAGTTCTGTCCATGGTAAAATCTTTTGCACTCTAACTTTCATTAGTTGATGGAGTTATATTATCTGAAGCCACATAGAATAAAGTCAACTCCATATTCCGGATGCCATACCTTCAGGTTTATGAAAAGACCTCTCTTGCCCTCCCTCCTCTATGCCTCTCAACTGTTTCTTACATCAGAGGGTTCTTTGACCCTTCATCAGCCTGTCTGCATTCCTTGGGGGTTCTCTATCTAGTTTGCTTTGGGGTTCTCTACTCAGACATTTCAAAGTATTGATCCAATCCCCCAGGGCTGGCATTCTGACTCCAAATACTGCCATACCTGAGGAATCACAGAAGTGTGTGCTCTCCAGGAAGTGGATGGGCTGCTTACCCAAGGTCTTCTACCAGCAGACAAAAATGCAAGCCTTTGCAGGAACAGGTCTCCCTGCATTTTTGCAGACATGCCTTCTGGGTCTCCAGCCACATTATCACTTGTGTATATTGGGGCACAAAGTCTCAAGCTCTGAAGAGAAGCAAAATTAGCTTTTGGTGTCCACCTCCTGAGTAACTTTGCTGACTACATTCAAAGATCCTTCACAGAAGGTTGGCAATCAATGACCAAAGGTTGCACACAGTTAGAGAGAGAGAGAGAGAGAGAGAGAGAGAGAGAGAGAGAGAGAAAGAGAGTGGGGGGGGGGGCCTCAGGGAAAAACAAAAATAACTTTGGCCTTATGCTTTGTCTTTCAAATAAGGGTCTCTCTGTGGCTTTTCTGAATTTGAAGACCTTCACCTTGGGAGAGGACAAAGCCAGATGGATGGAAATGTGAGCTGTGTCTTCTATCAATCTCTTCAAAGGGTGCCAACCTCCCCCTCTCCCACCACATGACTCTCTTATTTTTAACTGCATAGTTTCATATTGTGACTTCTCCCAAATACCCCAAATTTACTGAGATGACTCAGCAACCGCACCACATAGGAAGAATCTAGTCAAAGCCAAACTACTCTACACTATAGGAGTTACTGAAGGAAGTTTCTTCTCTGTGGAAGATAGGGAGTGTTCCCATGTTCTATCCTCATTGGCACGGCACTTACAACAATTGCCAGCTACCCCCAGCCTACCTCTCCTCACTTACTCTCCACCACTCACTCAATGCTCCATTCCAAAGTGACCTTTTTCTCTCTATCCCTTGCTGCACAAGCTACCCCATGCCTAGAATGCTCTCCCTCCTCACCTCTAAGAGTCTTTACTTTACTTCAAGACTTAAAGTGACCCCTTCTTCAGAAGGCCTTCCATTATCTGACCAGCTGTAAGGGCCTCTCTCCACCTTCCCCAAGGTCACCTTGTATCTGCCTGTGGATATTCTGATTACATATGTGCATGGCATTTTCCTTGTTAGAATGTAAGGAAACATTCGATCTTTGTATCCTTAGCATCTCACACAGTGCCTAGTACATTTAGAGACTTGTTGATTAATTGATTTGTGTGTGCATTTAGTTATTCATATCCTTCCGGGATGACTCTAATTGGCCCTTATTAGGTCAAGACCTTCAAAGCACCTTATGGCATCAACCAGCATTGGGAATGGAGTGTGGGTAAAGATCTATCTCATAACTACACTTCCATATTTTCAGTCTGGTGGACCATTGGACCTTCCTGAGTCCATCTAAGTCAAATCAATAAGCATTTATTAAGTACCTACAGTTTGCCAGGTGCTACGAATTATAGATCAAAACTTATTCTCCTCCCCTGCTCTAAATTCGGTCTTTTGGGGGTGGGGGATGGGGGAGGGGCGGTGGTTTATGGCAGTCCCCTAAACTATTCCAAGGTCTAAGACTTGAAACCAAAAGCCTAAACATGGTGGCTAGATGACTCAAGGAGTGTGTCTAATGGCTTTGGGTTCAAGGTGGAGCAGTGGGAAACTTCTGGCAGAAACTGAGGAACATGAGGAAATGCAAATGGAAAAGAATTTAATATTCCACAGCCATATCAATCAATCACAGAGCACATATGAAGTGCTTACTGTGTGTCTACACATTAGGGATACAAAGAAATGCGAAAACAAAATCTGACTGGGACCTCAAATTCTAATGAGGTAGATGACGTGCAAGGAAGTAGGTTCACACAAAAGGGGATAGGAAGTAATCTTCCAAACATAGGCCCTAGCAGCTGCGGGAATGAAGAAAAGCTCTCTCCAGAAGGTGGAGTTGAACTAAGGCTTGAAGAAAGTCACAGAACTTGATAAGCAAAGGTGATATGGGAGGGACAGCACTCCAGTCATGGGAGACAGTAGGGGCAAAGAACCAGAGGCTGGAGATGGCATGTCAGACTAATTACCTCAATGGTATATATTAGAATAATGGAACCATTGAATAGTAAGAGCTGGAAAGGATCTTAGAGGTCTTCTAGCCCAGGGCTTCTTAACCTTTTTCTGTATCCTGGACTCCTTTGGCAAATAGGTGAAACCTAATGAACCTCTCTCAGGATCATGTCTGCAAATGATTAAAAGAAAATACATAGGATTACAAAGGAAAATAATTATATTAAAAGATGCAATTTTACCCAAAAAAAATCTACCCATGGACATATCTGTGGATATCTATCTGTGGATGCCAGGTTTACGAAAGACAAGAAATCCTCCCTTTCCATCATTTCTACTGACTGTATAACTGTCTAAACAAAAATGGATGCTACCGATGATCAGGTAGTCTTATGTGTCCCAAAGTTATTTTGCTAGTCTACGTCCAACACCAGTGGAGAAGGAAATGGGGTGTCTTTGCCAAAAAAACCCCAAATGGGTTTATAAGAGTCAGATATGATTGAAACAACTTGATATGATTGAAACAATTGAATAAAAAGTTCAAGGTCAGTAGTATGATTTCCATAGATACAAGAGGAAACCATGAATGTGTTCTCTTCTCTGCTTTCAGACTATCTAAGCCCTCAGGAAGGCCATGACACAACTTTTCTCAATACTAGGCTCCCTAAAGGCAAAAACTACAGGCAGATGATTTTTTTGGGGGGGGGCGTATCTTCAGCATCTAACACTAGACTTAGGGATAAGCTCTACAACTTTGACTTTACTTGCACAGGAAAATTATAGGAGGAAACACTCTCCACCCACGAAGGCCTTCTCTTCTCTTTGGGGTATTACATTATAGAGTTTCCTGGGAGAAAGGTTAATTGACTTGCCCAAGGTGACAGAGCCCAGTTTGAGGCAGAGGCAAAACTTGAATCTTTTGAGACTGGCTTGCCAGTCAATATGCCAAGCTGTCTCTAGGAGGTGAGAAAGAACTAAATGGTGCTTGTATTAAATGCTGCTACACCTCCAAATAAGTCATTTTTTAAGATAACTATGTAATTGGCAAGTAGATTCATCAAAGAGAAAGAGGGTGGAGTGGCTTGAGTAACTAGACTCTATATCCATTTCAACAGAATTTTATCATCTAATAACCAAGAGGATTACTGGGGTTTATATTACCAGAATTCCAACAAATTTAGTTGACTTCAAACTCAAAAACTACATTGGCACAGACCCTGCCAGAAATTTTAGGAGTTTTCATCAAAGTAAAATTCTACTGCTGACTGCCCAAACCAAAATTTCATTATTAACTTTGAAACTAGTATCTGAAGCTAGATAGGTTTCCAGTTATTCTCCCTTTCTTTCTCACACACATATGAATTAACTAATTATCCACATTTATATAGTAATCAATAGTTCATAAAGCATTTTAGCAACTCAGACCTAACAAAAGCATTATTGCCTCCACCCATCCATTTTACAAACAAGGAAACTGAGACTCAGGGAAAAATTCAGTGATTTGTCCAAGGTTACACAATTAGAATTGGGATTGAGATCCAGATCTCCTGATTCAAGCCTAACATTAAATTTAGAAGGCTACTTTTTTCTTCCAAAGTCCCTTTCTCCATTTCCCCCAACCTCTATCCCATACCAGCCTTCTTTGTGTTGCAAGAGGGAGAAACTCAGTACTCTTCAAGACCCTGAGCAATTCCCTCCAAAGCATCTCTGAAGCCTTTCCAGTCTTGAATGCCTTAATCTTAGGAGAGTACAAAGTAAGACAGGCCCTCCAAAGGGTACCTGCCTTCTTTTACCCCACAACCACCATCAGCAAGAGCCCATCAGCAGTCTTAGAATCGAGAAGACCTAAATTCAAACCCCACCTCAGATACTTGTTAATAGCTTACATGACCCTAAGCAAATCTCTGAACTCTCAGCCTGAGCCACCTCCTCTGTTAAATGGTGGTAACATTACTTCGGAGTGTTCTTCTGAGAATCAAATGACATAACACATGTACAGTAGTTCGCAAACATTAAAACATCATATAAATGTTAGATATTATCATTAGAAGCACCTAGGTGGCCCAGCACTGGCCCTGGAGTCAGGAAGACCTGAGTTCAAATCTGGCCTCGGACACTCACTAGCTGTGTGACCCTAGGCAAACCTCTGTTTGCTTTAATCCAACAGAGAAGAAAATGGCAAACCTCTCTAGTATCCCTGCCAAGAAGACTCCATGGACAGCAGAGTCAACAGGGTCGTGAAGAGTTCGATTACAACTCAACAGCTCTGATCATCATTTTCATTGTCATTAGGAGAGGTATTGATTTGATGCTGGGGCTTTCGTGTAATGCCAGGAAGCCCATCCACGGATTCCCTATATGGCCCCTTAATAATTTTGTATATACGTTTCTGCATAATGCATCTCCGTACCCTCAACTCCTAGCACGGAACCTGGCACACAGTCCGTACTTTCTTCTGATTGTACCATCTTTTGACTGCTACCTCTGTGCCTCTAACTTTGGGACTCCAACCAATCAAAGGGGCCAGCCTAATTGTACTGCTCCCTCTGGCTAGCATTACCCTGAACCCTTCTCATTCCAAGTCCTACCAATAATCTTAGTCACAGAATGTTCAAGATGAAAGGGGCCCTAGAAATCATATAGTCCAAGCCTTCTTAAGCTTCTGAGGGGTCATGGACCCCTTGGGCCATCTGGTGAAGCCTATGGATCCTTCTATCAGAATTATTTCTTTAAATGTATAAAATAAAATCTGTCAACCAATTCTATGGAACCATAGTTATCAACACAATTCTTTTTAAGCAAGTATCATGGACCCCAAGTAAAGAATTCCTGAAGCTGGACATCTTCATTTAACTGATGAGATCTAAGGAAGTCATGCGATTTCACATAGCTAGTTAATGGCAAAGCCAGAATGAAAAACCAGGATTCCTGAGTCCTGGTTCAGTGATCTTTCATTGAATACATTAGTTGAGTGGTCCAGTCAGGGGCATGCCAGCTTGAACCGGCTTCTGAGAGCCAATTGTTAAATTTTCAGTGTCAGTATTTACAACCTAGAAATTGACAAATGTTACAAAATAGTGTTTGATTTATTGTTGTGTTGAATGTCTAGACTTAAGAAAGTGATAGAGAAATGTTAATATTGTGCATAACAATTGGGGCAACTACATAATGCAATGGATAGAGCCCTGGTCTTGGAACCAGAAAGACTCATCTCCATTCAAATCCAATACTTACTAGCTGCGTGACTCTGGGAAAGACATCTAACCCAGTTTGCCTCGGTTCATCATCCTTAAAATGACTGGGCAGAGGAAGTAGCAAACCACTCCAGTATCTCTACCAAGAACACTCCAAATGAGAGTTGGACACAACTGAAAAAGGACTTAACAACAACAATATATAAAAGTACATTGCATATATATTTGTTTTGTTTTTTGGAGATCCCGTTATTAAACTTCCTTGCCAGAGGGAGATGCAATATCAGACTAAACTCTTTGCATGTTTTGAGTTCCAAAGTTAAAAGAATAAAAGTAGATCCTGAGAAAAAAAAACATTAAATATTTACCAGCACACTCCAGGAGCCACCTCTGTCACTTCAGTACTTTACCATCCCCTCCCTAAAGTCATACTGGAAAACTTCCTTGTGCCATGGGGGTAGGGGTGACAGTAGATCTTTAAGCAGAACAAAGCTCTAGATCTGGTGGAGCTGACCAAGTTAGAAAGGCCCGAGAATACTGAAGAATAATTCAGTCACCCCCTGGGTCAGTCATTTTACAAACACTCATGTAATGGGCACTATACCAAGTGCAGGAGATACAAAGAAAGGCAAAAACAGTCTAATGGGAAAGTAACAAATAAATACCTAAGAATCTACAAGATATATACAGGGTACATGGAAAATAATCTAAGATGGCTTTAGCAAAGGAGAGTACCTGGAAAGGTATTTTGCAGGAGGTAGGATTTGAGCTGAGTATTGAAGGAAGTCAGGAGATGGAAGTGTGAAAGGAGAGTATTCCAACTAGGGGGGAGGGCGAAGGGAATAGTCAATGAAAAAGCATGGGGTTGGGAGATGGAGTGTCCCAAAGAGGCCACTGTAGGCCTGGAGAGAGACTATGTTGTATGTCTGTCATTCAAAGGTCTGGGAGAAACTCATCACCAGAGTTCCATCCAGTTTCCATCATCACATGATGGCTTTAAAACAGGTAACAGATCTAGTAAGGTAGAACTACAAGATCTGGGATTAAGTCCTCAATGAAGCATACTATCTGTGTGACCCAGGAAAAATCACTTAACTTCTCAATGTTCTAGGTAATTCTATTAAGAATAAAAAACCCTTCTTAAGAAAATAAGTTGCAGAGAATATGCCAACCTGAACTGGCAAAAGAAATTTCCTCACCCAAGAGTTCTATCAATGAAACCACAAGGTCAGCCCGTAGGTCTTGGTAAGAAACTTGGACAAGTCATTCACCTCAATGACCATAATAGAGCTTTCAAAGGTTAGTATTATAGCAATTTTTTCCAAACTATCCCTTCTCAAGTCTCTCCCCAGGTCATAACCTACTGAAATAGGATTATGAGGTATTTCTTCTTTGCTTGTCCAGTGTTGACAGATATTTTAGTACACCACAGACAGTATATCATATTACACTGAGAATATTAGTAGGAGATTCAAGAACTCATAAGTGTGTATTAATAAAATCCTTCTAATTTCTTGATTTGGAAGTGTCTAGGAATATGTGTTGAGGATACCAGCATTTTTTCTAGCCACTCACATTTATAACCTGGGAGTCATTCTTGATGCTTCATTCTCACAAGTAATTTGGAATTATTCCAAGAAAGTGATAAAAAAAAACTTTCATATCCTTTGATTGAGAGATACTACTGCTAGGCATAAACTTCAGAAAGAACAACTTGATTACTTTTTTTTAAAAAGAAGTATCTTATGTATATTAAAATATTTATAGCAGCACTTTTAGCTGCTTTTAGCATAGATCTAGAAACAAAGCAAATGCCAATGGTTAAATCATTTGTGGCATGGAATGCTTGCTAATGCTCACTAAGAAATGATGAATACAGAAAAGCATGGGGAGATTTATGTGAACTAGTGCAAAGTGAAGGCAGCAGAAACAGGAAAACAATGTATACAATGATACAATAATATAAATTCAAAGGATAAAAATAAACTAAACTAAACTAAATGCTTGAAAAATATAATAACCAAGCTGGAATTGAAAGAAGATATCGGAGAAGATACTTTATCCTACTCTTTGCAGAAAAGGGAGTGGAGTTGGGGTGGGGTGGGTATGAGGATGAAACACTGAATGTAATGTCAGATTTTTTTCAATGTTTTGATTAATTCTACTGAGTATTTTTTCTTTCCTTTTCCTTCTTTGTTTTAAAAGATGGTTCTCTGGGAGAGAGATATAGTGAAAAATATGAAGACAAAGTAAATCAATAAAAATTTATAGTAAACATAGTGGGGCAGGGAGGTTGACCAAGACACTTCTGACCAGGCTATTTGATGAAATTCCATCCCACCCCTCCACCCTGGGTCAACTGATAAAATCAGATAAGGGGAAAGTAGTACAGGCAATGAGGTGTTAAGGTAAAAATTAAATATACAGAAAGGTTTATACTTTGTTATTTCTATTAGATGTGGAAAAGTTCTCTGATCAAAATAGATGGAATTTGAAAACAATTTGCCTTGGATGGCAAAGGATAAGCCATGGTCCTGGTGGCCCTTTAAAAAAACAGGCACCCTCTGGGGAACCAGTCTCTCAAAGTAGAAGACAATTCTGAGAAGTGTGACTTCTGCTAGTACAGAAGAGAACCAGTTACAAAAGAACCCAGCTTTTGAGAGGTAATCAATCATTCCTCAACAATGACAGGTGAGCTGGGAATTTCTTCCTCCAAGCCGCATAAGCTACAGTAACTTGCAAGCCCCAGTAGGAGACACTGGTTCTAGCACGAAGTAGTCAGTGAATTAAGGCAGGAGGCAATTTGAGGAATGTGACTCGTTGGTATTGAGAAGAAAGTCAGTCTTGTGTATTGAGAGTTGAGATGCCCAGAAAGATCAGCTGAGCAGCAAGTATAGCACAGACACTGCCCTGAGGGGAAGCAGGGTCCAGAAGTGCCAGAACTAGGAGTTCCTTTGACCACATGTGTTCTGGAAATGTTTGCCTCTTTATTCGTGAACTCTTTTTCTGTGCTGGGCAACTAGATGGTGCCAATAGACAGGGTAAATAGATAGAGGACCAAGCCTGGAATCAGGTAGATTGATTTCATTATCTGTGTGACCCTGTGCAAGTCACTTAACCTTGTTTGCCCCAGTTTCTTCATCTGTAAAATGAACTGGAGAAGGAAATGACAAACCACTCTAGTTTCTTTGCCAAGAAAACCCCAAATGGGGTCACAGAGAGTCAGAAACAGCTAAACGATGACAGCAACATGTCTGCACCTTCTTTTCCCACTAACATAACTACACTAATTACAAGAGTATACTCCAGGTTTATGTAGGTTATGCTTTATTGTCACTATTTTTGTGATGACAACTCTGTAAATCCCATTAACCTGAGGTAATAATGTCTACTAGCTGACTATTAAAGGTAAGAGCACTGGAAAGGACCCATGAGCTACTTTAAGAGTAAGAACCGGAACCACAGTATATCTTGAACCTAGGACAGTTCCTTCCCTTCCAGAAGTGCAATCTAAGACTAGAACTTAGAGGGTAGTCCTGAAAAGAGAATGCTGCATAACAAATACAGTAATTAGTATGTGAGTGAATAAATGAAAAATCACAGTTCAAATTGCTTTAGGCTGCTGAAAACCTAAGAACCTATGTCCCAAGTGGGCAACAAAAAGGCCAAAAAATATCACCACTCCAGAAGAAAAAGGTGACCTTTAAACATTCAAGTCTAGTGAAAAAATGAACAAAGGAACGGCGAGCCACTAGTCTGGAAGAGTCAAAAAAGGCCCTGAAATAAACATAGTGCCTGTGATAATTGCTAGCAAGGACTTCAGAAGGAGCGGAGATAAGTCAAGATACCATGGGGACCACATACTTTGGGACATCACTATGGAAACTCCCTTTATTAACATAGGTCAAAGCCTATCTATAAACTGATAGTTCTGAGCCACTGACCATAGCACCTTAAGAAAAATAGATATTTGCCTGAAGTTCTGAGGAAGTAAGAGATTTGCCTTTGATTTCACAGTTACTCAGTATCATGTAGAGGATTCAAACCCAGATCTTCTTGATCGGAGGTTCAGCACTCTACTATATACTACACTGTCTTTTAGATAAATGTTCATAGGGCAATTAAAATTTTCAATAGATAGTCCACAATAAAACATTGGAAAAAGCTCCTCTTGGTGGGTACTTTGGCCTTATTAGTAAAATAGAAGCCCTTCAAGTCTACATTATTAGAGAAGAGATCTTACTTGATCCATTCTCTTTGGGTTCACTAATTCCCTAAAGAAAAACAGCACACAAAAAAGCTTTTTTGGGGGAAGGGGGAGAAAAAAACAGCACTAGAACCAGAATGAATTACTATTTCTTGGCTTAGACTGTCATCTTCCAATAAACTGAAAGGGCTAAGTAACTATCTCTCATAAATACAAGAACAGAGAAAATGGAAAATATTCTTTAAAATGAAAGTATTTAGAGCAGAGCCTTCCATTTCCTGTGTAAACTATGTAGTTTGAAAGCTAGAAGAAATCACATGGTTCTCAAATACCATTGTTGCCCATTAAGAAAAACCATAATATAATAGTAATGTTATAACGGTGATTTGCATTAAACATAGATTAGAAGCCTACAAAACAAAGTGCAGAATTGGAGAGATGATACTTCCCAGTGGGCTTACAATCTAGGCAGGCAGACAAACATAACGCACAGCAAAATCAAGATATTACAGGAAGACACTGGGGAGAAGATGGAGAAATGGCTGTCTTCATCCTCCTTTTACTCTTTGGTCTTTGTCCAAACACAGGAACCAGAGGCAGCTGGTCTCAATTGGCAATAAGTACAAAGGGAAATAGGTCATTTCTTTCATTTTTCTTTTTAAATTAAATTTTATTTTATTTTCAAACGAAGATCCACTTTCCCTCCTCCCCTGAGAAGCAAGAAAAACAAATCTCCTGTTACAAATATGTATCATCAAGCATTAGAAGAGGCAACAGAACCCCCTGAGATGTGCACCAGGAGAAACATTGCAGATCCACAAGCAGTTAGTGTTATTTAGGACAGCAAGCTTAACCTGCAAGATAATTAATTTTAGACAAATGTTTTCCCTTTAAGGATTTTCCTCCTTGGAAATATACATTCCTATGATCTGAAGAGCCTGGATTGTGGCCAAAGGAGAAACCAATTGACCCAAGGGCTGTCTTCGGTGAAATGAGGGCTATACTACAACCAACCAAGAAGTCATTACTGAGCACATTCTCTCTGTGTTTGGCAAAGCACTGTCAAATGCACCAAAAATATATAAAGAGAGCTCTGTCTCTGCTTTCACAACAGAGCTGAAGAGACATCAATACATGAAACTACATGGATATATGTAAACATCATATATAATTATCAATGTATAAAAAACATCAGGGAAGGAGGATTGTTGGCTAAACTCTGTAAGGGCTACAGGAATTCACAATGCATGAATTTGAGCATCAGGGAAAGGCTTCATGAGAAAAACAGAACATGAGTTGAGTTTTACAGGACATGAAGATCATGGATAGAAAGGGAAAGTGGCAATGGCATCCCTAGAAGCATCATCATGGTGGTATTAACATTTGGGCCAGGAATGTATGTTAAAGAGTAGTGGAAAATAAGGCCAAAGAGACAGGGCAAAAGTAGTATGGCTCTGAATTTTATGTGGCCATGTGGCCATTGGCTAATGTCTTTCTCTTGAAGTTACTTTGGATTTATTTTGCTTTTGTGTAGGTTTTGTGCAAGATCACTGAGGACAGAGACTACCTCATTTTTGTTTTTGTAGACCTAGCACTAGTGCTTTATAAACGCTTTTGCTTAATTGGTTGGAGACATCTCCCTCTAACCAAAGGGATCTGTATCTATATACAAAATACAGTACCACCACTTTTCTCAGGAGCAGGGGGATGACTCCTCAAATTTCTGTTTAGGAATCTATTTTTAAATTCATGTCTTTCTTCTCTCTGTACAGCAACTGTAACCCAATCCTCCCTGCCCCCCATCCCCCACCACTCTTTTGTCCCATCCCACTCTTTGACTTACTCAGCCATCCCACGCTGGGACTGCGCCACACTCGGGATTCATCGTCCACTGTGCAGGTGGCTAGACAGGGCACTGAGTTCTCAAGCGGGCTGCGGGCTTTAGTATCAGAAGCAGAAGACAGGAGGAGGAGGAGGTAGAGGAGGACATATTAGCAGCCACAGCAAGTAGGAGCATGGGAGCATTGAGTTAAGAAGAAAACAATGACACTAAAGGAAACTGCACACGCATGTTAAAAGAGAACAACGACAAACACTGACATTGATCAATTTCCCTTCCACCCTCCAACCAGACAGGACAGTACAATTAGGAAAGACCCCACAGTCAAACAGGGCTGCCCTAGTCCCAACGCATGCAATCCCACCAGACAAAACAGGAATTGTGTCCGTGAGAAGAGATCAAAATTCTAGAGCTGAAAGAAATCTCAAAAGTCAACCAGTCCAATTCCATCATTTTATAGAAGAGAAAACTGAAGTCCAGAGAAGTCCCGTGATGTCCAAGGTCACAAAAGTAGTATTTGCCAGAGCAGGACTTGAATCCAGGTCCCTGGGGCTCCATATCCAGTGCTTTTTTCAGTGGCAGCACACCTCTGAGTGGTGTCATTAATACTGTGAATCAATCTGCACTGCACACACATACATATATGTGCACACACAAACACACACACAACACTGATGTTACACATTTACAGAAAGCACAAAGGGAAGAAAAGCAAATCTTAGCACAGTGCCAAGCACACAGTAGGGGCTAAATAAATGCTTGTTGACCAACTGACTTCAAGTAGATTTCCTATGGAATGATTTCCATAGTTTTTACCTCCTGTAGGCCCCAGGGTGACAAGTGGTGACAATGGGGCATCGTTCTCACACTTGCAAATGACTGGTCTTGACAAATACAATTTTTAATTGCTTCTTACTCCTCAACCCTTCAGTTATAAAAGTACATTAAAGAAGAGATAGATCCATACAAAATACTATTGTATATAAATTCATACTGATTCATTTTTACTCTCTCTACTGTAATGTGAGTATGTAGTGACCCACTCTTTCCTCTGAAGCCATAACCATGAGGGACAAATGCATAGCACAGTCTCTCAGCTTAAATACAATCACTAACCTCCCAGGAAAAAATATCTTCAAGTGGTGTGTAAGCAGAGGTATGCTGTAAACGTTTAACTTGGTGGGGGGAGGGGGCAGGGAATGTACACATAACACACTCTGCATTTCGTCTGCACTTCCTCTGTTGCTTTCTCAAGTCTAGACAACCAAGAAAACAATAAATCATGTGCTGCTTTGTAGCCTTTGTTGAGTTCTGAAGTATAGGTGTTCACATTGAAAATTTAACAGTCAGCTCTCCAGAATACTCCTGAATGTATGCTATTTTGTTATCTTTTTGAAATATTACATTCTGCCCTCAACAGGAAGTGCTAGCTTGCATCACCATATGGCAGGTGGTGATCTGCAGTGACCTGATGATCAATATAGACAGCAACCTGTCCCTATATACTGATTTCCTATTTTAAAAAAAGTTAAAGGATTTGAAAATTCTCCACTTAACATATGAATTGACTCAAAGCAAGTACAAGCATGTCCCTCCACACTGGTGTGCAGACTATTGAGAAAACAGCTCTTCATGAGGTCATGGCTGTCAAGAGACTGTTTTCCACCTTGAATCATTTATTAATTAATGTTCAGTTACAAATTTATATTTCCTTTATTTCATGGTCTGTTTCATCGGGGTCACCATAGATCGGCTCAACTACCCTTGATGAGTGATTGATAATGTGTGGAGTAAATCTCCTGGGGCAAAATAATAGGATTTGTCACCTTGAGTCACACACAGGATGGGCAAACATGGAAAAGTTGGGATCTGCGTTGTGCAAGGGAGCTTTCAGATCAAAGACATTTCAGAGCCATCTGAGTCTGCAGTAAGGACTTGGGATGCTCTACCCTTTCAAAACTGGAAACATTTTTTTCAACTATCTTTCTGTGTTACAAAGCAGTAAATAAAATCAGTGATTTATGAGCAGGTTATCTGTGCCAGTCCCTGTTTGAGGCAAATGGATTACCCAATCTTTGCAACTGAATTCTTAGTTATTTCCTACAATTGAATTTCTTTTCAGGTTTTCATAGCTCATGAACACATCTCGAGTCTTCCAAAAATAGTTTTGTCAAGAGAGAGACATGCCACGATTTTGACAAAGTCGAACCTCTAATTTCGTTTGACAGATGACTGCTCTACAAAGACCCCTGGCTTGGCTTTGTGAAAACAGAGGCAGGTAGCTTAAGACTGATGCAATTCTGGGTCACTCCAAATATGCCATTCTTCATTATGAATCAGATGGTCTTACTGCAAAGGGATTTTGGGCAGAACCCTGATTTTCCCTAGCAACTAACCTTGAAAGACCATTTTAATTAGTGTTTAGTAATCTGAGTAGACTGGGTCACTGGCACCATTGTTCAAAAAATAGACGAGAAAAGTAGCTGTCTGCCCTAGGGCTTCAATGACAATAACTGATGATTCTAAATGATACCTCCCTCTTATAACCCCTTAGATGTAACCTAGTGAGCACTGAACCCATCCCTTTGATCTTGAGTCTCCCTGATTGTTATCAAAGCTTCCCTATTGATGGGAATTTACCACAGAAGCTGGCACCTACCAGCAAGAATGTCTGGCTCCAGTGGCATGCATGAACATAAGGGAGCCCACAGAGACCTGGCAACTACATTTTGGAGATAAAGATTGAAACGATCTGGCAAGGCACCTAACACAAACTTGGAGGCTTGTCCCTATGATCAATTACTATGGCAAGGCAGTGTTTGAATTCTGAATTATTAGACTTTGCTCTCCTCTAAAACAAACTCATTGAACTGGTGGCAAAGCATTTCTTACTGATTTGTTTTTAAGTTGGTGATAAGGTTAAATTTTAAAGAGCAATTTCACAAAAGAAAGACCAATTTTACTATAATTATATTCAGATATTTAGATAATAGGTCTTAAGAATTTCCTTCAGAAAAAAATACTTTGCTACCTTTTTACATTCGAAAGATTAGGTAGAGAATTTAGAGACTATATGTTTTGAGGTGCAATGAGCCTTAGAGGTTATATATGCTACAATGTGCCGAATTTTACATATGAGAAAATGAAGGCAGGGAGAACATAAATGACTTGTCCAAGTCAAGCAGCCAGGTGGCAGAAGTGGGATCAGAAGCCAGAACCTCTGACTCCAACACCATTGCTTCCCCCCTATACCACACTCCCTCTCTCAATACATCTGCCACGTTGCCTCCTCATTATCTGCTGTCCTACAAACCCTTTTTTTCAATTCCCCTTCCCTTCTTGTACTCAGTTATAGGCAGGGAAGGTTTAGTTTATTCTTTTCATGACTTATGGGAGTGATTGAATTACATCTTTTGGTTCCAAAATAGATGTTAAAATTGGTGGTATGGAATTTTTCTAGTGATTTATGTTACCCTCTGAGTCAATCTGTTGAAATATTTGTTCAGTCCTGACCAACTTTTCGTGATCCCATTTGGGGTTTTCTTGGCAAAGATACTGGAGAGACTTGCCATTTCTTTCTCTGGTTCATTTTTCACATGAGGAAACCTAGGTAATCAGGGTGAAGTGACTTGCCCAGGGTCACATAGAAGCCAGATTTAGAATCACAAAGATAAATCTTCCTAACTCTAGGTCCAGTACTCTATCCACTGAGCCACTCAACTGCCTTGTCCAAATATACCTACTTGGAAAAGGGCTATCTTTCCTCCAATTTTTCCTCCAACCAGGCAAATGAATACTAAAGCAACTAGGTGTTATAATGAATAGAAAGCACTGGGCATAGAGTGAGAAAGAGTTGAGTTTGAGTCCTGCCGCATCTACTTACTGGCTATGAGAACTGGAGCAAGTTATTTAACTTCTTCGAGTCTCAGTTTCTTCACCAGTAAAATGAGGGTTTTGGACCCAATGACTTTTAAGGTCCTTTCTAGCTCCAAATCAATGATCTGTTTGAAACCTTGTTTTTTTCTTCCCCTAAAAGTAAGAAAACGTGTTTTTCTCCAAAAATAAAAGCTGTAGAAATTTTCCACAACTGTATTATTATGGAACATCTATTTAATACTGTTAAGTACTAAGGGAAAATATTTTCCTTTCCAAAAATATGAATCAAAGTTTATACAGCATATGAAAAAAACCCCTACTTAAATAGTCATAAGACACAAGAGAAGGCTACCTAAAAATTTGAGAGGAGTGGTCTTTCAGAAGGACATATCTCTGAGATGCTTTAGATGCAATTCTGTCTTGAAACAGGACAGTGAATTTTGAAATCCCTTTACAATCTATGATTATATAGAAAAATAAATCTGATCTCTCCAAGGAATAACAAAGACTTTTTTTATATTTAGAAGATTCATTATCTCTGGAAGGGCGCAAGAGTTTGATATAGTAAGTTGAAAAAAATAATTCACCTATTGGCACTGCACCATAGATTCTTGGACCAGATATCCTAGCAGCGGAAGAAATATTTCAGACAGAATGCTCTCAGCTCAAGTTAGATTTAAAATGCAGCTTTCATAAACTGGGTTCAACAAGTTAAAAAAAGAATTTGATTTTTGTTACTTGATTCATTACAGTAAACAGATCTTCGACTAAGAGGGAAGGAGGTGTTCCTGTTCAGTTATGGAAAGCTCTAATTTCATCGTATTTCTTCAAAAAGGGTAAAAAACACTCCATGACATCTGCTGTGCCTCTCATCGTTTCTTCTCCTCTTTCTTTTCTCTCTCCTCTTCCATCCTTCCTCTTTCCTTTTTCACATGTATTTCCTTCTCCTTATAGCCATGGCATCTCCTCACATAAGATGGTCATACAATTAAGTATGCAGATATTAGCTTCTTAAGGACAGGGCAACTGGGTGGTACAGTGGATAGAGTGCTGGCCCTGGAGTCAGGAAGACATATTCTTGAGTTTCAAATCTGGCCTCAGATACTTACTAGCTATGTGACCCTGGGCAAGTCATTTAACCTTGTTTGCCTCCGTTCCCTCATCTGTAAAATGAGCTGGAGAAGGAAATGATAAATCCTCCAGTGTCTTTGCCAAGAAAACCTCAAATGGGGTCACAAAGAGGTAGAAGTGAATGAATAACAAAAATCATAATGGTTTCCAGTATGGAAGCATTCTTTTGTGTTTTTCAATGCACATTCATATGTTTTAATCTCATTTATTTCTTACAAATTTGATCCATGAAAGAACTAGGAATTTTTCTAGTATCATAAGAAGTTGGTAATGGAGAATCAGCCAGACATCTCAGAGAAAAGCTGATGCCACTCTCAGAAGGTCAAAGCTCAGTAAAACATCACTTGTGCCACGTCTGTGTGTTAAGCCTAACTGCTCAGCCTGCCACAGAGAAGATGGCAGGTATCCATTCACCAAAGAAGGAAAGAATTTCACCCAAGTCTCTGTAGAGTTGGCAGAATTTTGCAAGCATTCACTTTGCACAGGGGAGACCCAGGGTATGCAGAATAGAGAGGAAGCTTTGGGAATGAAAAGACCAAGCCAGAGATCTTTGTTTCCAGCAGCTAAGCAGTTCTACTGTGATCATTCAAAGCTTTGCATTTAGCCACTGTAGCTACCCTGTGCTAGTTAAGGACTTCTCAGTGAAATGGGAAGCAGAGTGGTACATCTGAATTCAGGGGCTAGGCCATTTCTCAAGGCAGCTAGCTCTAATCTGAAATGACTTAGAAAACTGAGGAATTGCATGAGGGCAAAGAGGGAAGAAAAGAAGGGAAAGGGTCACTGAGAAAGAACGAGCCAGAAAGTCCAAGAAGCCAAGTTGAAACTCTGATGAGAAAGAAAGAATTAATCCATTCATGTTTGTAATTCTACATTGAGACCAGAGACAAATCAGTCAGGCTCTCAGTACTTCCAGTCATATCTCCAAGATTGTAAATTCTGGAGGAGTTGTCAACTTGCATTGGCGGTGGTAGTTTCCACAATAGGAGTCTTCCAATCCCATGTATGTACACCGCCCCCCCCAAAAAATGCTTCAGAAACAAAATACAAAATAATCTCTTTCTTGATTGAAGTTCTTTCTTCTGGATGGTTTCTTGGTTTTTCAAACACTGCATACATACATGCAATAAAATAGGATTCAAATGTAGAAGCAAGAGAGACCTCAAAAGTCATGTAATTCGACCTTCTCTCTTTTGTAGATGAGAAGATTAAGGGTATTGACTGAGGAAACAGTCTGGCAGAGCTCAGGTTCAAGCCCAGGACTTGTGATTCCAAAACAGGTTTCTACTATTTTTCTGCTCTCCTTCCCCCACTCCCCTCACTGACTGTAAAGCAAGAAGGGAGATTATAAATGACGTTATATTTCCATATCCCCAGTCTCACCAACTACACCCCATAGACTAAGAGGTCAGAGAGACCGTCAGATCCCACCCTGTCATTTTACACAAGAGGAATCCAAGATCCAATTGCAAAGGTAGTAAGTGATAAAGGTGGAATTTGAACTCAGGTCTTTGGAGTCTAAATCCAGCATTCTTTTAACTGTGCCATGAAAGAGAATCCAGAAGATCCACACAGAAGAAATGAAGAAGAGTAGAAGGTGGGGTCAGAGGAAAATGTCCTGTGGCTCAGTGAAACCTACACATGATGGAGATTTGCTTAGCTCATGAGAGCTGGAGGACAGGAAGCATGAAGCTTCTATTTTATTTTAATCTCAGTGGAAAACACTTACTGGTATTGGCCCCATGTCTTTGCATTAGTCAACTGCCTTGGGGAGAGATATGGATCAAAAGTCCCAAATTATGGAGCATAAACCTCTTCATTCACTTTTTTTAAAAAGCAGAGCAGTTTACAATACAAAGAGTTTTCCTAGAATCAGTACACTTCCTAATGGGGCTCCTTATTCAAATTCTTTGTTAACTTCCCAGTGAAAAGTAAACTCTTTGTTTTTCAAACTAAGCCAAGGTAGATTCCTAGGGTTAATAGCTGATTTGAATAAAATACAAGATAGGGTTGAGGTCTGCTTTTACTAGGCCATAACCATATTACGCAAAAGTAAGAGATCAGTAGGGCATCTATCTTGCCCAAGGAACATTAGATATATGCTATATTAACCTCTTTATATAACATTAAAACTATTTCAATGCTTTGATTTAAAAAAAAAAAGGGACATTTGACTGAGATTTAGCTTTTGACAGAAATATTCATGTAAATCCACAGATAGAACAGATCAGTAGCAATTCAATCTATTATACAATCCTAGAAGATGACCCAATTCTTACATTAAACATTACTTGGAACTTGTTACGTGACTCTCTTTGTAAGCCCTTGCAGGGATGGGGAACCTGTGGCCTTGAGGTCACATGTGGCCATCTAGGTGCTCAAGTGCCACCCTTTGACTGAATCAAACTTCACAGAATAAATCCCCTTAATAAAAGGATTTGTTCTGTAAAACTTGGATTCAGTCAAAAGGCCACACTCAGGGACTTAGAAGGCCACACATGGTCTCAGGCTGCAGGTTCTCCATCCCTGACTAGGTCATCTGGAAAGCCAGCTTAGGTTAATGTCCCCAAAGGAAGCCTTTAGTCTTTTTCCAGAGAAATCATTTTTAGCTTGTGAAGGACAAAGAACTCCTGTGTCTGAAGGACAACGTTTCATGATTTTCCTCAGTCGTATAAATAGCAAAAATAATAACAACATTTGCACAATACTGTTCTAACAAGCGCAGGTGCTAGAGCTTAACGTGTTATCAGGACTGATTTTTGGGGGAGCATTGAAAGCCAGCTGTCCCAAACTCACTGTGCTTTTCCCTGAAGGTGGGAGAAATCTTGCTCCCAAATGTAAGCCTGTGGAGGGTAAATTGTTTTGAGCAAGAAACAGGGAAATTATATTCCTTAAAATTATAACTATTTCTAGACTAGAGCCTTCCACATTTGAAAATCACTTTAAAATGATTTTATTACTTAGTAACTATGTCAAGAACCTCATCCCTAGGATATTGAGGTAAACGGTATAAGCCCAAGAGCTCAAGAGAGCAAAGAAAAAGGAAATTTGGCCGTGATCTCTTCGAAAACAAAGGCTGGCATTGCAACCTCCATGTACTTTGGAGGCCGGTGGAATTCGTGGCTGGAGGAGCTCACAGAGCTAAATCTTGCCCCCTAGATACTTAAAAGGAATTGAGTAAGGTGAAGGCCAATAAAAACATTCTCAGGTAGAGCCTAATCAGATCTCCTCAAGTGCCGGGAAGGAACAGGCCTTCCCTCTGTGCTCTGTCCAGCACATACAACCTTTCACAACCAAAAAGGTGAATGACGAAGACGACTGAAACTTTCCTCTGAAGTATCAAGATCTGGGCAGAAGATAAGATGCTGAATGGCTTCCCTTTTACTGGCAGTATCTGGTGTCCAAATACCCCATGCTGCTGATACAAACGCAAGGACTTAATGGCTAAACTCTCGCAGACATTTTCTGGAAATGTGGTTCGCATTCTTCAGTCCTTCCTTCTTCCTACTTTCTGCTCCTTGACCTTAAGAAAGCACCCCCCAAGCCCTGGAATGTGGCTTGAAATGAAAAGAAAGAAAGAAGGAAATATGTATTTGTGAAGTGTCTAGTACTGGGCTAAGTACTTTACAAATATTATTAGTTGGTCCTTAAAACAACCCTGAGAGATAGGTCTCACTATTACCCTATTTTACAGTAGAGGAAACTGAGCCAGACAGAAGTCAAGTGACCTGACCAGAGTCACATAACTCATAAGAAAATGTCTGAGACCACATCTAAATTTAGGTCTTTCTGACTCCAGACCCAGTACTCTATCCACTGCACCACCTACCTGCTCCTTTAAAGGGAATATGTAAGAGCTGATATTTAAAAGAGAGACCCAATCACCTTAGTACCTTTGATATCAACTTCATATCTTTTCTGTACATAAATATAATAGTGAGATAATCTATGACACTGTTCACATCAGCTGTTCTAACCACTAGACTACTCTAGAGCTTAGCAAAGTGTCTGGCATACAAGGGGATCTTAATAAATGCTTAAGAACTGACTGATAAAAGTGAGTATTTCATCAAATTCTACACCTCAAAACATATTAAGAGACTGAACTAATGGTGGTAAAGCATCGCCAGGACCATGGCTCATACTTTGCTTCCAGCCAAAGATTGGGTGAGCTTTACAAGAATAAACTCTCTTAGAGTCAGGAGATCTGATTTCTCAAAAATGGAATGAATGGTTGGATAAGATGGGATTTGGTTTTTTTTTGTAATTCCTTAATCTATCCTTTTCCCAGCTTCATCTTTTATGCTATTTTGTCAATGCACCCGACACCACTACATTGGCTTCTCATTCACTTGTCCATTTCTCATGATACTTAACATGAATCTCCTGTCTTACCCAAGTTACACCTGCTCAGGACACTTCCACTATCATGTTAATTTTCCATAGCTAATAGAAGAGCATTTTTTTCTTTCTCCACTCTTATCCATTATGTAGTATATTTGAACAAGAAATGATATCACAAAAACATTATGGTCAATGTATATACGGTTAAAAAAAAGGCCAAATTCCTTGTTTTGGTTTGGTTTTCTACTTGTGGTGGGGGCTTAAACAGGCTCTAGTGCCTTCCTTATCTCTTTTTCAAATCTAAACTAAACAAAATTCTACCCTGATACCACCCACATTCCACTTTATTTATAGCACTGTATAAAAGTAGACTCATTTTGAAAAGGAACATAGAATAATATTAGGTAATTTTCTGGGGGGAGGGGGAAATCAATTGAAGACCTACTAACAAAAATTATTTTAATGGTAATGTTAAAGGTATGGTTAGTGACAGCATAGCCAGCTAGGTGGTGCAGTGGATAGAGTGGCAGACCTTGGGTCAGCTAGACTAATGTTTGTGGGTTCAAATCCAGCTTCAGACACCAACTAGTTGTGTGGCCCTGGTCAAGTCACTTAACCCTGTTTGCCTCAGTTTCCCCATCCATGAAATGAGCTGCAGAAGGAAATAGTAAACCACTCCAGTATCTCTGCCAAGAAAACGCCAAACGGGGTCAAGAAGGACTCGGTCACCACTGAACAACATGGTTAGTGAAAGGAAGTGGTGGTCACAGATAATCTGTTTTATGACAGGATTATTTGACTGGTAGATTGGCAGAAGGGTCACGATGAAGAATTTACTTAAATTTGAGCAAAATAGATGAGTGAACCTAAAGAGTGGTAATTTCATAGTCTAATGTCAAATTGTAACGAAGTCTATAAGGCAAGTGCCCAATGGATCTGTTTTAGCCCTGAGCTAGTAAACACTGATACTAATAATGTGGATAAGGGTTTCCTTACCCCTGTGGAGAAGGCATAAATTAGTGAAGGATAATTGACACTTTGAGCAATATTAGGTATAAGTCTAGCATGATAAAATGTTGACAGAGACAATGCAAAATTTCATACTTGAGTCTAAAAATATCAACTTTGCAACTTTTCTTGAGTCAAGGTCAATAGATGTAAGAAGAGATTTGCAGATTTTTAATTGACTTTGAGCCTAAGATGAATCAACACAAGGTAATAAAGCAATGGTGAATGGTGGGGGGGAAGTGAGAAGATCACTGCTTCAGTTAATAAAGGCATGGTTCAGGTGTCTCCAGCATCTTGGTGTAGATGACTTTAAATTGCACTAAGATTTTTGGGACGCCATATATCTATCCATGTATATATATGCAAATACATACACATGTGTATAGATATATATGTGTGTATGTGTAGATGTATATATCCTAGGAAAGAAGAGTATCACTTACTCTGCTATGATCAGAGCACATTATTCAGTTTGAGGCATAGAATTTTTAAGGAAAATACTGATAAGCTGGAGAACATTCAGAGAAGGCCAATCAGGAGTTGAGAAGTCTTGATGTCACCCCCTAGAAGGGATGGGGCTGAAGGAACAAGGGACATTTAGTCTGGAGAACAGAAGCATGTGGAGCAGGATGATAGGGGCTCTCAAGCATGTGGAGACCTAACACGTGGAACCTCACTCTAGTTGGCCCCAAGGGACAGAAGGAGAAACCATGAGCACAAAACGGCAAAGGGGCAAGTTTCCACCTGATGCCAGGAGAAAAGTATACAAAAGAGACATGGGCTGTGTTGGGAGGCAGGGACCCTCTCTCTCAATGGCTTCAAGCAAAGGCTCCCAAAGGACACCTTGTCAGGGAGGCCATGGTGGCAGGAGACTATTGTTCATGGATGGGCCACAGTGGATGGTCTCTTTGGTCCTTTCCAATCTGATCATTCTGTCATATCATC
The DNA here is from genome assembly GCA_028658325.1 of Potorous gilbertii. Taxonomy (NCBI): domain Eukaryota; kingdom Metazoa; phylum Chordata; class Mammalia; order Diprotodontia; family Potoroidae; genus Potorous; species Potorous gilbertii. The sequence continues at coordinate 115,853,727 of CM053774.1, forward strand.
TTTGTTTTCTAAGAATCATCCATCCAGCTTTTAGCACAAAGACATCTAAAAACTGACAATTCCACTACACCACCCTAATAATAATTGGCATTTCCATAACTAGAGTTTTCAGGTTCACAATGCTCTTTATGAATATTGTCCCACTTGATACTCACAACAACCCTGGGAGATGAGTTCTATCATGACCTCTAAGAAAATCGAGGCAGACAGACTTGCCCAGGGTCGCACAGCTGATAAGTTTCTAAGGCTAAATTTGAATTCAGATTTTCCTGACTTCAGGTCCAAAGTTCTATAACGCATATTTTAAGCACAGTTCTCTTCATTCTCTGTCACCTCCAAATTGGCGTGGTCTTCTGAACTGTTCACATGTTCCACCTGTGGCTATTGCCACCAATTCTACCTTTTCAACCAAGAGAAACATAAGACTCGAGCAAGCAATCACTGTGGTGCATGCAGTCTGCAGTAACCAGAGCTAAAATATTTCCAGTGTGACTACATGGTGGAGGGGCCAAGGGGCAAGGCAAAGGGAAGCTGTCTTATCAGATGTCCATGAAAGAGAGAGAAAGGGACAGAGTCAAAGGAAGAGAAAGTAAAGACAGAAAGAGATGGAACAGAAATGAATGAGAAAAGTTGTAGAAGAAAAAGCAACTGGCCCCTGCATTACCATTTTCAGGGTTGGAAAACATCCTACTTGCACTGGAGACGGTCTTCCCAATGTCAGCCAGTGATCGGAGATTGGATTTCTTAGTTTGATGCCGATGCTTCCGGAGCAGAGTATAGGTCACCTTATCCTTCAGGTCAGCTTTCAACAGTCCTGTCTCGATCTGGTTATCAACAATCATCTCTGTTACAAGAACAAAAAATAAAACTTGTCAGAAAAATTACACCTATGCTACTGAATCTCAATTAGACCCTCATTCCATTAAGAAAGACCTTTTACTCCTTCCTAATTGGATATCTATCTCAATCCCCGCAGCATCTATTCCAAAACCTTGTCTTCTCTTCTCAAACCTTCTATGTACCCTCTCTCTCCCCTGAATCTCAGCTAAGAAGCTAGTCTCAAGAAAATAGAGGGTCTTGGATAAAAGCTCCCTCTTCTTGCCTTCTAAGCATATCATAATCCCTTGACATCACCCCTCTTTCTCTCCTCCTTTATATGAGATGTCCTTCTCCTCGCTGAGACCAGTCAAGGACATATGTCCTTGAACCTGTCCCCTCTCTTCTGCTACAGCAAATGTCCCAATATTCATCCCCTTTCTCTTTCTCATTTTCAATGACCTCCCTTTCTATTGATTTCATTCTTTCTTCACTATACTCCATCATCCTTACTAGTTTCCATCTTATATCTCTTCCTTTTCTCAGCTAGACTTGTAGAAAAAGACATCTGTAATCATTGCCTCTAATTATCTTTTCACTGTCTTCCAAACCCTCTGCAATCTGGTTTCTAGTCTGTTCATTCAGGTGAAACTGCTCTTCCCAAAGTTCCTGGAGATATCTTCATCACCAGATCTAATGATCTTTTCTCAGTTTTCATCCTTTCTTGCTTCTCTATAGTACCACTTTCTCCTCCTGAATACTCTCCTATCTATTCTTGATCCTATTCTTACGTACCTGACTACTCCCCAGTCCCCTTTGATGGAAGAATCAATTCATCAAGGAATATTTATAAAGCACCAACTAGGTGTCATGTGCTACGCTAAGCATGGAAATACAAGGAGAAAAATTTAAGTCTTTGATTCAAGGAGCATATATCCTCTGAGAGGAGACAAGACATGCATATGTTAAGTATATATAGGATATAACAAAACTCACACAAGGTAACCTTAAATAGAAAAACACTAGAAAAATTTATACCATTCCCTATGACTTTGGAGTTTAACCCAAGGATCTGTTGATGATTTCATGAGCTTTAACTAACTTTTCAAGGCAAATGGTTCCAGTATCTATATCTAGCGCTAGTCCGTCTCCTGAGCTCCAATCTTCAATCATGAACTGCCTACTAGATATTTCAAGATGAATGTCACAAAGACATCCCAACTTCACTGTGTCCCAAACCATTAGTAATTCTGTTCCTCTTCCTTAATCGATTCTCTTCCCCACTCCCTAGAGCAGCCATTCCAAATCTCTTCACTCCTGAAACCTTCCATGCCATCCTGTCCCCTAACCTTGAAAACTACATCTAACTTCATCATTTACAATGAAAATAGAAGGCATTTGCCATGAGCCCCCTCCATTTCCTTTACCTTCCTCTCATAATCCCTTAACATCATCTCCCAATCCCTTCTTTATCTCAGGCTTTGATGAATTTTCTCCTTGCCAAGACCAGTCTCTTGAATCTACCCTTTTCCTTCTTCTCTACAAGATTACACTTACTACCCTCCTCATTCTTTCTCTAATCTTCAGTCTCTCCCTGTCTACTCAATCCTTCTCCGCTGCCAACAAACATTCCTTCACCTTTAAAGAAAAATCTCTGCAATTTATTGTCTTGTATTTCTCATTCCTTCCTCCTCTGAACTCCTGGAAGAAGCTGTCTAAATTCATTTCATTCATTTCCTCTCCTCCCATTCTTTTCTAAGCCCTCTACAATCTGGCTTCCAATCTCATCACTTATTGAAAACTCTTCTCTCCAAAGTTTCCAATGATCTCTTAATTGCTACGTCTTGCGTACTTTTCCCAATCCTCATTGTTCTTGACCTGTTTTTAGAATCTGACCCTCGAGTCCTGAATAATCCCATCTCTCTGAGTTATCATAACATTGCTACTCCCTTATTCCTTTCATCTACTGACACATTTTTTCTTGTTTATTAGTATGTGTCTAAGTTGCTCCTTCAAAGGAATCTAGGTTTCTTAAGCGTAGTCCTGTTTCACTTCTTTCTTGGTATCCTCAGTGCCTAGCGTAGCTCAAGACTTATTATTAATTGATTCTTTGATCGATGGATTTCCAAAAGTCACACAGAGCTGTATAACAGCTGGGATCCCACAGATCTGAATGTAAGAGTTGGAATGCCAGTCCAAGTACTTGTCATAGTGTGTGTGTGTATTTGTGTGTTCATCCTTCACTGCTGAAGAGGACCATGCCATCAGAGAAATAATGACACGACTTGCACTTGACTTTGTTTTGAGTGAGGGAGGGCAGCGCAGGTCACCAGCCTCACTTCTCCTCCAGAGCCATCTGAATCCAGTGACCAGACATTCATCAGGATGCCTGGAGGTGACCCAGGATGAGGCAATTGGGGTTAAGTGACTTGGCCAAGGTCACACAACTAGTAACTGTCAAGTGTCTGAGGTAAGATTTGAACTCAAGTCCTCCTGACTCCTGCATTGGTGCTCTATCCACGTACCATAGTGCTATAAAGCAGACACCTGTTTAAGTGTATATTAAACTGAATGATTCCCAGCTTGCCTATAGCTCAGATTCTTCTGAGTCTACAGATAATATTGATTTCTATACAGCAGAATTGGGTCATAGGATCATTTATTTAGAGCTGGAAGGGACCATAGGGGTCATGTCGTCCAACCCTTTCTCCTCAATTTTACAAATGAGGAAGATGAAGTTAAATAACTTGTCAAAGGTCAAAGAGGTAGAAATAGGCAGAACCAGAATTTGAATGCAGGTCCTCTAACTAGAAATTCAATAGAATTCCACTATATCGGGTTGCCTGTCCATCTCAGTTTTTTCTGTCCCTTCCTGTCTCTTTGCCTTTCCCTGCCCTGTTTCATTGCCTTCCCTTCCCTCTCCTCTCTTCTCCTTCCCCTTCTCCCTCCTTCTTCTTCCTCTTCCTTTCCCTCCCTTTCCTTTAATTCTCTTTTCAAAACTGGATCTCTCTGTCACCTCTAGGACAGAGGGGCAGTGGCTACTCACATGCCCAAGCCCACTGCTGATTGGCACAAAAGTTTTGACCTATTTTGATTTCAACCTGTGTCAGTTTACCCTTCTCAGACAACTTGATGTGCCCTGCCCCACCTCCAGCAGGTGCTCATCTTAACTGTGTCAAATACTCAGTCAGCGTGGACTCCCAATCAGCTTTACCCCTACAGCAGGTCAGAACTTCCCAATTTAAAATGATCTACCAGCCTCAGCCTCTCCTATTAGCAGAAATTAAAGGCATGACAGCACATTAGGACTTCACTTACTATCTTTTTCAAATTTATATATTTGGGAAAACTTCATATGGTCTATGAGACCTGCATCTTGAAGTAAGCAGCAATACATGTGATATGCTCCCCTGACCCCAACCTCCCTGTATATAGTTAATATAAAAATCTAAGCACAGTTGGGAATCCACTATTATTTTCTTTTCAAGGAGAAATTACCTTACGAAAGGTGGGGGTAGACTAAATTCAGATAAATACGATATTTCTCATCCCCCATATATTTAACCACCCCCCCCCAAAATTAGTAAAAACAGAGTCTCAACTAAAAATCTATGTCTTATATCTTTGGGAAATTGTAGCTATATCTTCAAACTGACCTCACATGAAAGGTTATCAAGACATTGGCTTACAAAAAGTAAGGCAAAAGAAATTGTTAATTTCCATCACTTATTCTCTGGATGACTAACCCTAATAATAGGAGATATCTACTCAGCTTTTACAGTTTATAGAACACCTTCCACACAGCAACCCAGGTCAGTGGGTAGTACAAGAGTTATTAACCCCCTTTTACAAATAAGAACATTGAGCTCAGGGGAGGGGAAGCTACTTGTCCATTGTCACATGTGAGCTGCTTTTGGATTCAAAAGGGCTTTTGCGTACAGAACATAAACTAGTATATCGCTGGGGAATGATAATTAGGCATTTTTTTTTGAACAATCTGTGAGAAGTAACACCAGCTGGCAAATATGTTGTACATTTTGCTTGCCATGTCCCGCAACTCCCCCCTTTTGTTTTTCTTTAAAACACGGAGAGCTAGAGCGTTTTATACTACTTTTAAAGCAAATATACAACCCACTCTCCATTCTTCTCTCCATCCCTGTCTTTTCTGCCTGCTGGGATGTCAGCGGTTATCAAAGGCAATTCCAAGCAAAGAAGTGGTGGGTGGAATATGGATAAGGGGGGAAATCAAGCTATTTATTTATATTTGCCTTTATGGCTTCTTATGTATCTAATACATTTACATAAAATTTGAGGTATACTGTATTTGAGGCTCAATCATGCAGAATTCACCACACACCCCTGTGGGGTTGGTCAATATTATGACGCCTCCTCCCCAATTACTTGAATAATTCAGGATAAATTCTCTCTCAACAGATGAATTGCCTCCTACTCTACTGGGAAGATTAAGGCTACTGGCAAGCTCTCTCATCCACCCTCCACTGTCACTCAAAGTCTCTAAGACTATACTCATCTACTTCTGCAGAGCCAGGACACCAATCAAGGTCTCCTGACTGATTCAGTGTTCCTACCATTACTCTATCTTATGACCTGACCCAAGAAAAGTCAGTACCATTGTAAACAATATGAAAAGGTGGTTTCTGTAAATCTATTTCTAGTCATCCCTGATATTAAAAAAACCCTCACTAGATTCTACCATTCCCAGTAACTATTCTAATATATTGATTATCTCCTCTCCTAAGTTAAAATCATTGAAAAAGGAATCAGTGCCGCTGTTTCCCATCTTCTCACTCTCTTATAGACTTTCTTCCATCCTTAAAACCCTCAACATTGCTTCCAACCTCAACAATCAATTGAAATAATTCTCTCTCACGTTACCATTAGCCTTAATTGCCAGAACTGATGATCTCAGTTCTCATATATCTTGATCTCTCTGAAGCTTTCGAAACTGCTGATCACCTTCTCATCCTGGATACTCAGTCCTCTCTGTAAAACTGCTCTCTCGCTCTCTTCTTCCCTTCCTCCTTCCATAAACTCTTTAATCAAACATAAATTCCTCTGGCATTTAAACCTAGCCCCTCACTATCTTTCTACTCTTGACAAATATCACACCTATCCATGCATCCCCTAGTCCAGCCATACTAGTTTACTTACTGTTCTTTACACACAACAAATACACATCTCCAATATCCAGACTTTTACAGGGTCTGTCTCCCATGACTGGAATGCTCTCTTTTCTCACCTCTGTCTCTTACCTGACTTCCTTCAAGATTTGCACAAAGACCTCCCTCTGGTGGAGGCTTTTCCCAGTACCATCCCCCAGTTACTACTGCCTAGCTTTCTAGGGTTAATTTCCATCTACTTTATATATATCTATATACCAATAAATATAAATGTAGTCTCCTCCATTAGAATATATGCTCCTTGAACTGTCTATATGGCCAGCACTTGGCACATATTAGATGCTTAATATAAATGCTATATAAATATATATAAATGCTATATAAATATAATACAAATAATATAAATTGATTCCCTAAATTTGCTAAGATCACTCCTCTGAAGAACAGTTGAAACTCACTTTGTTCTTAAAAGAAAGAAAAAACACTATTATTAGTTTATGATACTGAAAAAAACAGCATAGAAAAAATAAATCTCAGCTTATCATAGGCTAGGACCAATCATGGCAGGTAGCAAGTCCAGGCTTATCTCCAGACATACAACTGTGCTACAGTGGGCTCAAGAGCAGTAGAGGCGAACAGGACTTGGAGAGCAAAGACAGATAAAACTGCCTTCCCCGTGCTTGCCCTAGACTGAGAATAGACTGAGAATATGCTCCACAAAAGAGCTCTGGATTCCTAAGCAGAATGGTGAAGAGTGCTACTGCTGTTCATTCTTCTTCCCCTCAGCCATCACAGGAGATTCTTGTTTAGGTATAGTTTCCTTGATGGGAATGCTGAGGTCCCTCTAACTCTAACTCTAACTGTATTTCTACATTAGTAAGTCAGTCAATCACCCAACATATCTAGGCAAATCTTCATAGTAGTTCTCTCTCAGATGTTGTGTTTCTACATTAGTAAGTCACTCTATCACCCAACATATCTAGGCAAATCTTCATAGTAGTTCTCTCTACTACCCTACTCATTTAGTCAATATTCCATTCAGTCTTCTTCACTCCATACCTACACTTATACTATGGCACTTCAACATAAGGTATATGGTCCCTCAAACACTCTGGCATGACAAAGTCCATGAAACTGACTCTCATGATTGAGACTTTGGCTTTCCCTTGGTCACACACAGGAATGGTCAAACTGTGGATCTTACCATAAGCCAATTTGTAAAATTAATTATGTTCCCTCATACCCATAACATCCACCCCAGTCTCAGAAGCTAGTAGGTAGTTGTCCTTGCGAAGGTGAATCCCTAAACCTGTGCCCTCAATGATATCCCCTTCTCTCTCCTCTAAGACTTTGCTCCATCCATGGTTTACTCTCCCTTTCATCTTCAAGCCTCGTCCTCTCTACTGACAAATATATTCAGGTTTGCCCTATTCTTAAAATAAAACAAAATTCTTTCTTTGACCCTGCTACCCATTCAGGCTTTCCTCCCATCTCTTTCTTCTCTTTCTATATAATTGTGACTCCCCTCCCTGCTCCCTCTCTGTGCTGGTTAGTGATTGCCTCAGTTGCCTACCACACCTAGGAATGGTCCAGCCATGCTTTACTTTACTTCCTCACCATATCAACGCACAATACTGCACCTTGCCCACCTCCCCTGCCACCAGTGACTTTCCAGTTCTAGAACCACAATCACATTGACCCTGTCATTGTTCCTGGAAAAGAAGTGCCCATCTTCTTCCCCATGCCTCTGCTAACCATCTCTGTAGCTTTCCAAACCAAAATGCTCCTCCTTGGACACCTCTCCTCTATAGGTGCCTGTCTTCCTCTTCTGAAGTATAAGGATTCTGAGGGCAGGGGATATCTTCACATTTATATTTGTAGTCTCAAGGCTTAGCAGATTGTAAGTGCTTAATCATATCATAAGTGCGTAATTAATGCTTTTTTTAGTCATTCGTAACCATAATAAGTCAAAATTTATGTAGTACTTTGTGCCATAAATGTGCATATAATATATGTACATATATACATATATGTACATGTATATGAAATCCTGATTGATCTTTACAATAACTCTATAAATTAGATATTATTGTCCCTATTTTACAGATAAAGGAACTGAGACTGAGATAAAGTGACTCTGTCACCTAAGTGACCAATCATACTATGAGTGTTTAAGGCAGAATTTGAACTTGGAACTTCTTAACTCCAAATCTAAGGCTTTATCTCTCCCACCTATAGCCTGCATTCACTGCTTCATGACCACTCACACTTCTAGATTGTTCCAATCTGATTTCTGGCTCCATTAAAATTCCTCTTTTAAGAGTCACTAATGATCTACCAGTTTCCAAATTGAATGGCCTTTTTCCCAGTCCCCATTTCCACTTTTTGCAACATTTGACCACATCTTGTTTATCGGTATTCCTTTACCTTCCTTTGCCTTGCTTCCTCTTGGTCTTTGTCTATGTCTCCCTTCTTGGCCACCTCCTTTGCTGGACTTGGTTCTAACACTGACTCTCAAATACTCCTCTTTCTTTCTTTCTTCTCTCCACTGGTGATCTCATCCAGTCCCACTGCATCAATTATCTTATGCACAGACTCCTAAACTGGTATCTCCACGCCAGCTTCTGCCCAGAATTCTCTCTACTGACTTGCTAGATATCTGTCTGAATGTCTGATTGGCCCTTGCAACTTCAAGTGTCCAAAATTGAACTTATTATATTTCTCCAAAATAAAACCTGCACTTCCTGCCAATTTCCCCATTTTCATTTCTATCATTCTCCCAATTATCCAGGTTCAAAACCAATTAAATTCAGTCTTTATACCCTTTGTAATTTTCAGTTCTGAAAAAGTGGAATTTTTAAAGAATTCTTTCTTTTACTATCAGTTTCATTTCCTAAAAACAGTTCTGTCTCTTCAGACAGTCTCCTCTCCCCATTCTATATATTCCATTCATTTCTGACATGGTACTTGAATCAATCAACCTTGGTTATCCGCATTATCAGTGTCAACCTATGTTGGCCCTGGTTGGCACTGGGACTGCAGGACCAATAGATCAGCGGGTGAGGATTCTTTAAAAGGAGCTCCTGGTTTGAGGTTTTAGGATGATGTCTATTTTTAAAATAAATATTTGGAGTTTGAAGAAATAGTTTCCATGAGCAAATAAAAGTTGAAGGCAAGTCAAGCTGAGAACACAAAGACCTTGTCAGTTTCCATTTGGCTACACCATGGCCTCACTCTACAGCTATTTTCTGTAAAGGTTTCAGCACATGGTGCAACTAAGGAAGGCAATGTTGAAGAACCATTCATAAGATGACTTCCCCTTGATGGTCATGCCACTGATGGATTCTAAGGACCACTTCACAAAAGGCCATCATCTATTTTAAAACATTCTCTTCACAGTAACATAGGAGCAGTCCCACCCAAAAATCATGTATTAAAATAAGAGAAGGAAAGGACATTTGAGGTCATCTCATCCAACCTGTCACCTCAGGCAGGAATCTGCTCCATAATATCCTTCACTGATTGTCATTCAGATTTTGTTACAAAACATTCACTGTCAAGTGTATTTCTTGTAAACAATGTAACATTGGATTCTACTTTCTAATTCATTCTTCTATCATCTTGCATTGTATGGGTGAGTTCACCACATTCATAGTTATGATTGTATTTCTGTATTTTTATCTTCTATTATCTTATACTTTTCCCTGTTTTCTCCCATCTTCTTTTTACAAAGAATGAGGTAGAGAAAGAAAAGAAATCTGCTCAGCCCTAGGCATCCAGTTCCTAGTCTTCTGCCCCTCCTCTCTTCACTAAAATCAGGCCCTACTCTATGGTTTCTCTCTTTTTTAATCCCTATTTTACAACCTGCCCCCCAAAATTGACATTCATTTTTGTAATTATTTTCTCCCTGATTCTTCCCTGCCTTTTAAACTCTCCTTATCCCTTCAAAGCTCTGTTTCTCTGCAGAGTTTATAGTATTTCTATGTCAAACTCTGAATACATTCAGTTCTCCTTTGTCTGATTCAGGTAAAAACAAGCTTTATGTGATACTTGCCTTTGCCACTTTTGCTTTCATATTTCTATACTTTTTTCACATATTTATTATATAAGTTCACACACCAGTTATAGAAATTTCATTAAACAAATGAAATTATACAACTTCACATACCAATTATATAAAATAGTAATTTCTCTTTACTATATTCATTTTCTCCACTTCTTTTCCTCTCTTAAAATGAAATTAAAATAATAAAGTCACATCCAAGTCTTGTGTTTGTTGTATTTTATTCTTAATATATGTTTCTCTTTACTCCTGTGTTTGTATCTCAAAGTTTCTTCTCATCTCTGGTCTTTTCACCAGGAACGCTTAAAAATCTTCTATTTTACTGATGGTCCATTTTTCTTTATTACTTCTACTTCTGAGGTTATTCTTGTTTGTAATCTTTTTTGCCTTTTGGATTTTATTCCAAGGTTTTCTTTCCTCTGTGGCAGTTGGAGTACAATCTTGTAGGATACTGACTGCAACTATTTGGTTCATGAGGTCTTCCTTGATGTTTTCAGTAATTTTCTTTGACTAAAAGTTCCAGATTTTGCCTATGACTTCCCCAGGATTTGCAGTTTGAGATTTCTTTCAGAAGATTACTGGTGGGTTCTTTCTGTTTTCATTTTGTCCTCTAATTTTAATAGGTCCAAAGCAGTTTTCTTTTATGATGTCTGGAAAAATTACAATCAGATTGGGTTTTTTGGTTTGTTGATCACAGTTTTTAGGAAGTACAATGATTTTAAAATGATTTTGATGGGTTTTTTTCCAGATCAGTTGTTTTGATAACAGATTTGTTATAAGACTAGCGTTTCCACAACAGTTCTTTCCTCCCATCGACAATATGGGGAGGCCCTACCTAAAAGAAGACAAAGCTGCTTCTGGAACCTGATTGGCACAATTTTCATGATTCCAGTCCTTTTTCCACCTCACCCACACCTCCTGACCAGTAGACGTGGAAGAGGCCTAGCACAAAGCTGCCCCTGAGCCTTGAATGATCTCAGCTTCCTGGTCATCAAAGGGCATAAAATACCTCAGCCCCTCTAACTTGATGGATTTCTGAAATCCACACAAATAACTTTACTATGTCTTGGTGACTAGATGTATTTCCATACGGAAAGAAGGACTTCCTCCACAGATGCTGTGTCACTTAAATCTTGGTGCATATCCTTGTTCTGTCAGAACAAAGTAAAAGTCCTTATAGTAAATATTCAGTGACTCACAAGTCCTTCAATTCACCTCAACATCAAACCTGAACCAAGAGTGTGCTAGAATTAAAGCTGTGCCTCTGATAAGATTTCTTACATTTTCTTCTACTAGTTCAACCATCTGACTTTGTTCTGGTATTTCTTGTCTCATGACTGTCTCAAAGTCTGATGGCTCCTTTGGTTTTTCAGGGGGTCTCCTACTTCGGCAATGATTCTAAGCTTCTCCTTCCACTTCCCCCTCCAAACTTCCATTTCAATTCCAATTTCATTTTCCAACTCTTGGTTTTTTTCTCCCAAACATTCTTGGAATTCTTGTGACCAAGCCATTCTCTTTTATCCTCTTAGGAATTGCTTATAACAGTGTAATAATGCTCTTCTCCGAGGTTTTTCTTGACTTTTCTTCACCCATAGCATTTCTTCATTGTGCTTGGCATTTTCTAATTTTTGTTGATATCTTTTGCTTCAGTTTTTATTGGGATTTTGTGCTAGAGCCAGACTCAGCTTCCTCCCACTCTCTTGGATGGGTTTGGCCAGTCTTAGCTTGGTCCTGTCCCCTTTATGATCTGGATGACAAAGCCACTACCTTTCTAAATGGGGCCCAGCCCTTGGTGGAATCCCTGACATCTCAGTCTATTGTCTGGTAACCCAAAGCAAGTTCTAGTACCCTTCCTGTCTCTGTATCCTATCTCTAAGCAGGAGTTCTCTCTGGCCCCTACAGAGGTCCTGATAGGTCTCACCAATTACTGTAGGTTTTGCTGGGTATAAGTCTCCTGCAAAGCTCCCAGTGTGCTGGTCAGCACTAGGACTGCCCAAATGTTGTTGCTTTCTTTGGGGCACTCTCAGAGGGTCCACAGGATCTGGGGATGTCGTAACCCTGTGCCTCATTGTGACTCCAGACTAGACAGCCCAGGGGCTACATCACCACAAGTGCTTTGAGCTTCTTGATGGCCACCCCACACACAGGCTGCCCAGTCACCCTTTCCTCTGTTGTGGCTATATTGCAGGCTGTCAGTTCACTGGGTTTAGACCTCTTGAGAGCCTGGTGGAGCTGCCCAGTCTGCTCTCCTTATGCCACGTCCTGAAGGACTGGCTCTGCCCACTGCTGCTCCAACAAGCCACAGCAAAGATCCCTCCAGTTTGAGCCCCAGCTCAGAGAATTGGCTTTCTCCTCCCTGCTTCGTCTCAGCTCAGAGTACCCTCACACTTCTAGCAATTCACTTGTGCATTCCTGGTCTGAAAGGAGTCGATTATTCCTTCTCTTCAGTTTCCTTGACCTCTGTTCCTTCTGGAGCCTTTTAAAAAACATTGCTGCAGTATTGGAAGGAAAGGTAGGACTCTCTGAGAACCTTTCCTATTTCCATCTTCACTGGAAATCTATAACCCACATCTAACTTTGATTTGACCAAGACAGGACTATCTTCTCCTTAGTTACAGATACGCTACCTCTGTTCACATAGTCAAAGATACAATTAGCTTTATTGGACATCATATCATTCCATTGGTTCATATCAAGTTTAGAGCCCATCAAAACTCCTGATTTGGGGGTTGGGGGGTCAACTGCTGTTTAACCATTCCTTCTCCATCTTCTACTTGCAAAGGTTTTTTAACCCAAATGCAGAATATGACTTTATATATATACACCTTTTAAGTCTCCTCTCATTAGGTTCAGCCCAATATTCTAGCACTTATGTGGCACAGTGGATAGGATGTTGGGCATGGAATCAAGAAGACCTGAGTTAAAATCCAGCCTCAGACACTTATTAGCTGTGTGATTTTGGCAAGTCACTTAACCTTTGCCTGCCTCAGATGCCTCATCTGTAAAACAGGGAAAATGCCAGCACCCACCCTATACGGTTGTATAAGTTCAAATGAGAGGATGTTTGTAAAGTGCTTCACACAAAGTAGGCACTTAGCAAATGATTTTTTTTCCCATTTTAGGTTTTATTTTCTTAGATTCGGTCCAATAGTCTAGCCTGTTCAGATCTTTCTAAATTCTGACTATATATTTCTACATATTAACTGCATTTCCAGCTTCCTAGTGTCATTAGTAGATCTGAAACATTTATCACCTATGCCTCTATCCAAGCTGTTGACAGAACTGTTATCACAGAGCCCTTCCCAGATCCCAGACACTCAGCCACAGAGATCTTTGCAAGTTAACACCAAACCTTTAGTGACTGTTCTTTGAATCCACCCATTCTGCCAGTTCCACCTACTCCCCTGCATCTTCTCCACAAAAAGTAGCATGAGAGATTTTGTCAAATGCTGTGCTGGGGCCTTGGCTCTCTCTCTACCTTTGTGTCCTTGTGATAAATGGGGATATTCATAGGGATGTCTCTGTGTTAGCCCAGTGCCAAAGATCATGCTTTGTTAGAGCCCATATTCAGTAAGTACCAGGATGGGAGCAGGGTATGATGAAGAACCTGGGTTTCAGATTCAGCCTAGAGTTGCCCTTCTGAGTGGTACCAGTAGAATTTACTCCCAAAAAAAGGAGTGTCCACTGGCAGTCCGTTAAGGGAACAGCCTACTTCCTTCTTCAGCATTTCATGGTTTCTAAGCATCATGAATTCTGACATTGGAATTCAGCTTGCACTTTTCACTCACAAACCAGACTCTGAGTCTTTTCACTAACTACAGAGCACTTCCGAAATTCACCCTCCTCCCTCATGTTCAGGGGGAATAAAAGTCACTCCAAAAGAGCTCACTTCCTCTGTTCTTTGTTCTCTTTCACTCTTTCTACCAGTCCTTAAAACAATAACCCACACTGTTTGTCATATCAATTTTTAATTTACAGTCTCACCAGCTTTGCCAAAGAGGAAAAATTTTCTCAACCAAATAGCATGTGTTGTATGATCATCCAAGAAAATGGAATTATCATCTTGATAGCTACATTCATCCATGGGGTTTGGGGATAGGGTCAGATGATGGCTATGTTCAACCATTAGAATGGCATGTTATGTGGAAAAAACAATGGCTGCCAGTGTTCTGTCTGGCCCTGGGTGGGATGGGGTTGCAGAATGAAGAGACAGAGCTAAAGGTGCCAGGGAGGCAGATTTAGGTTCAATGTAAAGAAACATAATCAGGCTGCCTTGCGTGGTGAGTTATCCAGAACTAGAGATCATGGAAATTATAGAAGAGAGTTTGGTTCAGATACAGTTTGGCCTAGTCCAGACCCATATCTCCAACTGCTTACAGGAGATCTGCTCCTAGATCCCCCACACCCCTTCTCTCATCCTTTGAAGCCTTCTTCGTGAAGCTTTCCATGATGCTCCTGGTGGTTAAGGACCTTTCTTCATCAGACCTCCCATGGTACTATCAATATATCTCTGATGCACTTCTCATAAGACCAGGTGAGATGAATGGCCCCCATGTACCACTACTGGTCTAGAACCTTCTAACCCACAGGCAGGAGAACCAAGGCAAAAAGAGCCTCTCAAAACATGGCCAGAAATCATTCACTCTAAGTGTGGGGGAGAAAAAGAGGAGGTCACCAGAGGATGATACTTACCCACCAACTGAGGGAGAGAAGAGGCTTCCCGATCCAGCATTATTGATCCCTTCTCCATGCACGTCCTCAGTTCAAATAAACTGTGCAAGGACAGTGTGGCCACATGAGGTTTGCTCCATCTCTCTCCACCCTGTTCTACTTTCTCTTCAAACTTGATCCACCTAGGAGAAAGCAGATCAGTGAAGAGAAATGAAGGCTGTGGTCACCCTAGGGAGACTCCCTTCCAAATCCCAAGCATGGGTAAAGTGTCCATATCCAAAGACTTTTATGTGCTCATCTTACTATCCAAGGAATTTAACAGCAAAGAGGATAAGCAGAGGAATAAACAAATATCCTTTTCTTTTTTCTGTCACAAAGGGGAAAAAAGGCTAAAAAATGAGAAGAAAAACTCTCTTGCTTTCCATGAGATGTTATCCTAGTACAAAATTATTTAAGGACCTTATATAACATTCAGGTGTGAGAGGAATTCTTCCATAGCCTGTACCTACCATCATACTAACTTTCTGCAACCTGAATGGAAAATATTTAATGAAATGGGAATTCAATTTTGACTAAGGAGAGTTGTTTTATGTAGGGTGAAAACTGGGGTACACCGCTGAGAAGCACAAAATTCATGTTTAAATTCCTAAGCGAGGTAATGACCCTTGGAGATGGCTGCTACCTCCTGATATTATTACCTAATGCCCCATCTTGGACAGTGGCATTCCTTCCAAAGTTATGTGAGTGGAGTACAAGCAGGTTGGCTCTACCAACCAAGTCAGAAGCACATCCAAGTCCAGGTGCTTCAACAAAATGAATTTCTTTCCCCTTGGGACCAACCAAGCTAAACTCAGAGAGGTATATCACTAAAGTTTAGGGCCCAGAAGCCTTGTTTTTCTATCACAGTAGCTCATCTAGAGTGTCTACTAAGCACAGAATCCCGAAAATGATGGTGTCAAGTGAGATATTGACCACTCAATTTTGAACATATAGTATAAAGAAACATATCAAAGCATTGGCAAGTATTTATTTAGTGTCTACTATGCGTCAAACACTCTGCTAGGAGCTGGAGATACAAATAGAGTGAATAAAATAACCCCAATAACAAATAACTTATAAATTCATGGGAAAGACAACAAATATATATGAAAGTATACACAGAATAAATATAAAGAAAATAAATTCAAAACAGTTAAATATGAGGTAATTTGTGAGGGAAGGCACTAGCCTCTTGAGGGTGTCAGGAAAGTCTTCATGTAAAAAGCGATGAACTCGATCTTGAAGGGTTAGAGGGATTCTGGGTATCCAAGATGAAGAGGGAATCATCGTGTAGCAGATGTCCAGTGCAAAGGCACAAAGATGGGGGGTAGCGCGTGAAGAACAGGGGAGCAAAAGAGGAGCTAGGATGTTTCAAGGCCAGAAAGGGTAAGTTGAGGCCAGTTTGTGAAAAATTTTAAAAACTAAACAAGATGGTTTATATTAAATTTTCGATGTAGTAGAAAAATGGCGTGGTCAGATAAAGGCTATAAGGAAAATGACTTTGGCAGCAGTGCACAGGATGGACTGAATTGGTTAGAGACCTGAGAGAGGGGGATCAAAGAGGATGATGTTGCAATAATCTAAGGAAGAGGTGATAGGAGCCTGAACTAGGTGATAGATGAGAAAGTGAAGAGAAGAGGTGAGATCTGATAGACGAGGCCAGCAGAGATTTGGCAACTGATTGAACATGTGGGATAAGGAGTGGCAGCCAAGAATGGCACTGAGGTTACCAACCTTGTGCTCCCTTCAACAGAATTAGGGAAGTTTGGATGAGGGGGAGATTTGGGAGAGAAACGGAATGAGCTTTGGGGGGCATTTAAGTTTATTCTGGGACATCCAATTTGGAAAGTCCAATAGGCAGCTTGTGATGTGAGACTGTAGCCCAGAGGAGAGATTTGAGGGGGCTGAACTATGCATCTGTTCATTGTCTGCATGATTAATTCTATGAGAAGTGATGAAGTCACTAAGAAAGTTTAGAGAGAGGAGTGAGAGGCCTAGGATGGAGCCCTGGCAAACACCTTCTGGGTAAGAGGGCAAACATTTATTATGAAGTTCTGTTTTTAATATTCATCTCGATTCTTCAGGACTTAATGGGTCCATGTTTTCATTTGTGTTTTTGTTAACTCCCTATCCAACACAAATAGGAACGGGAAAATCCATACAAATGAAAATAAGAATTCTTGAAGTGTTGCAGAATTCTTTTCATACTAATAACATAATAAGAACATTTACATAGCACCTTTATATATATTTATATGTAAATACATGTGTAAAAATGAGAATATCAAATATCATTTATAATGAACTCAAATGAGAATTAATATTTTATCGATAGTTAATATTTATATAACACTTTATGTATGTATACAAATACATATACAAATGAAAATATATAATATTGGTCATCTGTAATGTACTCAAGTGAGAATTAATATTATATACATGTATTTTGATTTCATCCTCATAATATCCTTGTGTTGTAGATTTATTATTATTCCACTTTGTAGATGAAGAAAGGAGGCTCAGAGAGCTTAAGTAAACTGCCCAGTGACATAAATCTGAGAAGTATCGAAGGGGATATTTGAACTCGGGTTTTCCTAACTCCAGCTCACACTCTATCCGCTGTTGTGCCCCAGCTGAAACTTTTCCTTCTCATTCTCAATCAATCAACTGACAAGTATCTGCTAGGTGCTGTGTATTGTGCTAAGTGCTGGATGTTCCAAAAAAAGGCAAAAACAGTCCTGCCTTCAAATGCCCATTCTAATGGCAGTCAATATGTAAATAACTAGGTACATACAAGAAACATGCATAGCAGAAGAAAGATAACCTTGGAGGAGAAAGCCCAAGCAGCTGGGAGAACCAGGAAAGGTCTCACCCTATGGAAGTTGCTACCTGAAGGCACCCAGGGATGCTATGAAGCCAAGTAGGGGAGGAAGTACCCAGCATGAGGAAGAGTCAGAAAAAGGAGAGGGTATGTCACCTGTAGGGAGCAGTAAGTAGTCCAGACCATAAAGTATGTGGAAGTATCCAGAAGTCCTGAGGAGAATTTGTTTCTCCATGTCTACAAAAATCCACTTAGACCCAAAGAGCGATAGGTCTGTGGTAAGAAAAACAGATTTCCAAACAACACTCTAGGCATAGACAGAACAAATAAATCTCTTGAGAGCTTACAGCAGAAGTTCTACTTCCTTTTTGTGTGGCATATGCCTTCTCAGGCTGGGAATATTTGACAACCCTTCAGCGATGTATGGCAATATAGCAACGGAACGGAAAATAGAACTGAGCACACGAGCCAGTATTTACATAGGGACTTCTGAGGTCTGACAAGCTGTGAAAAGGGGGCAAAAAGACCACCATTTTCCCATTCATTTTGGCTCGAACAAAAACTTTCTCTTTTCTCACTTCAGGTCTTCTATAAAGCTGAAGCAGAGATTAAGGGGGGAAAAATCTTGTTTTTCTACATTCTTTACCCAGCAGTTTAATGATTGAAAAATGTTTTCCCAGAAAAAAACTAAACACTCACCTAACTCTCTGGCCATAGGGACAAAGGTCAGAGATCAGAGGCAGATCAGCCTAAGATGCTTATTATCTTTCCCCTGTACCCACCCCCTCCCCAGCTAATAGCTATGACAACAACAACTGAAAATCAAAGTGAGGATTTTGCTCTAAAATCTCAGAGATAAATAGAATTAAGGACGTATTTTAAACTGAAATTCATATAATCAGAAACTTTCACCCAGTGACCAGGGAGTATCCCCATGACCACCACTCTTGGAAAGCCAGCAAAGATGGCATCGACCTACACCGGCATGACATAGTCCCCACCATATGTATCCCCTCCTATAAGAGACAAGATAGAGGTGTGGATGGAGTGCTAGCCTCAGGAGTAAGCTCCAAATTCTGCCTCGCTGTATGCCCCCATCCGAGTTCCTTATTGTATCTGCCCTTCAGTTTCCTCAGTTATAAGCCAGGATAATAGCACTATCTACCTACCTCATAAGGAGGTTCTGTGGATAAAATGAGATAATGCGTAAAGAACTTTGCAAATCTTAAAGTGCTACATGAATGCAACATTGTTACTCTTACTGCTAATAATACCAACTATGAGTAACGTTATTCTGACCACTACAACTACTAGTGCTACTATATTACCGCTACCATAATACTACGAGTAATACTCCCGAAGTCATGGAAATGAAATACACAACGCTTAAATGGAATGGAGCCAATGCCAGTGAAATCAAGTCAAGTCAACAAGCATTATTAATGAGCCAGGAACTATAGCAAGAGCTGAATATACAAAGAAAGACAAAAAGAGAGAAGCCCTGAAGTAACATTTGGGTATTGCCCTTTCTCAAGACAGTAAGAGGAAAAATAACTCCCATTTACATAATGCTGTGAGGAAAGTATTTTATTCCCTCCTTTACAAACAAGGAAAGAGAGATCCTAAAGGTTAACTTGTCCAAGGACACACAGTTAGTAAAGGTCAAATTCAGGATTGTTAACCTAAATCTCCTATTCCCCAACAGATCCTGAGCATCTTAAGAACAGAGACTGTCGTGCCTTTCTTCATCATCTTCGTTGCTTAATTCCCTTCCTGGCACACAGGAGGTGCTTAATAAATGCTTTTAGGTTGAATGATTCCCAACTTCATTTCTATTAACACTACCCAGATTACCTCAAGGAAAGTTGGAATGAATTACCTAGAACATGGTTCTTAACCATTTTCTATATTCCAGACTTCTTTGGCAAAGTCTACAGACAATTTCTCAGAAGAATCTTTTTAAATGTAGAAATTAAAATGCATAAGATTACAAAGAAAACCAACAATAGTAAAACAAATTAGACCCCCATATGGGAATTTCCAAGTTCACAGACCCCAGAATGAGAACCCCTAGCCTGAGGATAAAAAAGCAGATTTTCTTCATGTCAGAAGTTCCTTTACATTCAGGTACCTTTTACTAAATTTTCATCACAAGAAAAAATTCCACAAGATTCAGAAAGAATCCCCAATACCTCCAACCTGGCCCTCTTCAGAAACTGAAAAAGGCAGTTGGAGGGCAAATATAGGGAGCTGATCTGGTGCCGGGATTTTTTTTGAAAGAATAATCATTAAAGATTATGGCATTCATCATTTTTCTTAACTAGAAACAAAATCAAATAGCTCAATGGGGGAAGAAGTCTATGCTTGAATGGTCATTTCAGAATTGTTGGTGTTTAAGCAAAAACAAATTAGTTTGGCTTAATTTTCTCATCTGTTACCAGCTGATTATTTCAGTTAGTCTTAGATCCTTTAGACTTTTCTTCAAATTTGCATTTAAAATCTGTAGTGATTTTAAACCCATAAATATCAAGTGCATCATCCTTTCCTCGGCACTACGCTTCAGACCTTTTTTTTTTATTTTTAAGTAAGGGATTCAGTGGTGTTTTTGAGAGAAATCTTCAGAATGTTATATTTTTGGGAAAGAACTTGGTTCAATTCAAGGACCTTGGCGGCCAGGGCATAGCAGAGAGCAGTGAGGCTGCCTAGGGGAGAGAACTCAGCGGAGGGGCTGGCAGTGCTCTCAGTTTCACTGACTGCTAATGACTCTGCTACCTGGCATTCATGTGTGGGAAAGTCTTGGGGGAAAGAAATCAAATGAGATTTTCAAATGCTATTTTGTTGCATCTATTTTCTGTCTTTGTGGTGCTATTTCAGTTTTTAAAAATAGCTGCTCTCATCCTTTGCTAAATAAACACACCCTTTATTTGCTATTTTTCTTTTATATGGATGGACATATAAGAAGGGGGTATGATGTTGTGAATCAAGAGCTGGCCTTAAAGCCAAGGAGTTCTGGGTTCAAGATTCCCCTCTGATGCATAATGGCTGGTGACCTTGGACAAGTGACTTAATCTCATGGTTCTCTCTAAATAAATTGGAAAGAAGGGACCCACCTGCAGCATTGGGGGGAGTTTCTGCAATCCTAGAGTTCCTCATATCAATGAAATCATAGCACCAGTTCCTATCTCCATTTCTGCCTATATTTTGTACAATAATAGTGACTAGATAACATTGGTATAGCACTAAGTGCCAAGCGCCGTGCTAAGGCTTTATCACAATTTTCTCATTTGAGCCTCACAATAACCCTGAGAGGTAGGTGCTTTTATCCCTATTTTACAGATAAGGAAACTGAGGCAAAAAGAGGTTAAGTGACTTGCCCAGGGTCATATAGCTAGGGAGTGTTTGAGGACAGATTTGAACTCCAGTCTTTCTGACTACACACACACACACACACACACACACACACACACTCACTAAAGCAGGAGGCTACCAAAGGGGGAAGATTTTGAAGGGCAGCCATGGCTGGTTTGAAAATTTCAAGTTGGTGTAATTCATGAAAACCAGTGCAAACTGAGAATCAGATGAAGAAACTGGCAGTTGTGCCAAGGATCTTCACTGGAGAAGGTCTCTCTTCTCCTGTCCCTTGGTGTTATCCAATCATCTTCAAGCTCCCTCTCACCCAGGCTTCTCCACCACCCTCCTCTCACCCGCTCAGCATCCATGCACCATCTTTTTCTCTTGTCACTAAGTGTTAATAACTCAGCAGTTACTTAGATGGATGTTATTTGGACACATTTTTATGCAAAGGGTTCAACTCTGGGAGAACACAGAAATTTCCTAAAACTGTACCATTTGAATGAACAGAGACGGAGTTTTTGTTAGATGAATTTTCCCCTTAAGAGAGTTTTCACTGATAATATTTGACTTATATTTTGTAAGGTAAGTGTTTTGTACTCTCTGTGAAAATTTTTCCCATGAATTGCAAAGGTTTTCATTATAAATAAAAATGTGATCCTTTATTGGGACCTGAGGATTTTATTAGCACAGGGAACTCCCAGCGAGAAAGTTCCATTCACCAATTCAGATCAGCAAAACTGTCCTGAAAATTAGAAGTTTTGAGAGTTGCCTTGGACAAGGAGGGGGTAAAGTCATTTGCCCAGGGTCACATCTATTTCATGCCCCAGAGACAGACTTTGTACACAACAATGGTAGCATATATAAACATCACTTTTAGAAAAATGAAGGCTAATCTAGAAATAATAAACTACCAGCTGGCTTGTGTTTCTGATCACTCTGGTTTTCCCCATTGTCCTACATTATGCAACCCTCCAGCTCAGCATTCTGCCACAAGCAGAAAGTGGCCTTTTGAAGCCTCAGTACCAGACAGTTCCTTAGAATGTAAATTCTAACTCTGTCACATATAATTAATGCAGCACTTAACACATGAGATTCAGCAAACTGTTAATATTAATGAAAATATTGTCATTCCCACAGCATTAAAAGGACTGGAGGGAAGACTTGGACATGTTCGGTAGACTGTCTGTGAGTATTTGTGGATAGTAATCACGCAAACTGGGAAGTTGTAAAGCCAGTTACATTGAGGGGTGGCAATGGTTGGAAAAAAATATTCTAGAAAGTAGAAAATTTCCATTGTAACTGGATTCAGTCAATCAACAAGCTTACTAGAAGCTTTAACTGGGCCAAGTGAGGTGGTTCACACCTGTGATTCTTTACTCTGAAGGAGGTTGAGGCTGATGGATCACTTGAGCTCAGGGTTTGAGTTTTGCCCATTGGGTGTCTGTGCTAAATCTGGCACCAACATGGGGAGCCCCTGGGTAAGGGAAGTGGGAGGAGCAAACTAGCCCAGGTGAGAAAAAGAGAGCAAATTAAAGTTCTTGAGCCAAATCAAATTCATACCATGTCATTGGTCAGTCTTCAAGAACTAAAGACAAACAGTAAGACTTCATAATGGAATTGGACCTATGAGTGGCTGCTGCCTTTCAAGTCGAGTGGGATAGGAAATCTAATTATATCAATCAATAAATAATTTAAATAAACAATTGGAAAATTAGTGATGATGCATATTTTCTTCTGTTATTAAAAACTAGCTAAAATCTTTCATTGCAGAATATATTAAAAAGCCATTATTCCTCTTGTATGGTATTTACCATGTTTTCAATAAAGGGTCTATGTTTCCTCAAATCTCAACATTTATCAGGTAGCAAAGACATTACTGGATAAATGATGTTCCTTTTTTTCTAATGCTATACAATTTCAAAATCCTCATACCTACTAGAGGTAAACCCAAAAGAAAAAAATTATTTATCTCAAGGTCTGAGAAGTACATTGATAAAGTGTATCCTGCTAAGGGACTGCCAACAGATTTTCACTGATATGTTCAAGAACAAGAGAAGCACTGGGCATTTGAGTTTTATAAATTAGCAAGCATATTGTAAAATATAATTAAGAAAACTTAAGACCTCTAATTTTATATTATGATTCATTTTGTAATGAACCATAATTCAAATTGTGATTTATAATGGAAATTTACAATTGCTAATGGGAAAACAGGTTTGATCTTTGTACAGGAACAAAATCCAACCACATAATAAAAATTTTACAATGAATTGAGTGCCAACCACTTAGTGGCTCATCTTACCCAATTGGGAAGCCAATAGCTGGTTTGCAAATAGATCAAATGCTATCTTCAAGAATTTTTGAATTTTCAAGTTTAGCAAGGCAAGAAATACTATGAAACACTGTACCTAAATGCAGTGTATTGTGTACATAATTAATTATATCCATCTGCCTTCATCTCTTTCAGAAAAATTCATTTGGTCTAAAGTTATTTGGCAAAAACTACTTTAGACCTCTTACTATCATCTGGTATAGGAAAAAATATTTAGTGTATGTTTCTGAGTGAGTGTGGGTGTGTGAGTGTGTGTGTTTGTGTGACAGGCAGATCTGGTTGCCCTCATTTGCAGCAAGTTAACCCATATTGCCTAAATAAATGTTACGTTTGGAACTAATCACCAAATTGTTAACCACCATTGCTATTAATGAATGCTTTTTTGTCCCCAGAGAAGGTATTCAAGAGAAACTGCAAAAAAAGATCAAATTAGACTGAATTTCAGGAAAAACTTGCTAATGGTTAGAGCTATCCAAAAGGAGAATAGGTTCTCCAAGAAGGTAGTGAGCTCCCCATCACTGGTGGTCTCCAACAGAGGCAGGATGATGACTTTGCTGTTGAAAGCATTGCTGTCTCCACACAAAATGGATTAGACAGAATCTAAGACTCTACCATATAACTTCAATGAAGAAGTAAAAACAATGCTGCTAATTATAGCTGCCATTTGTTCCAGACTCTGTAGACCAAGTCAATCCATGATTGAGGCTTGGCAGGAGTCCAACTGGAGTCATAGTCTACAACTTATATTTGGGTGGCTGAAGTGAGACCCTGGTGCTCCATGATCTGCTCATTTAAGTAATCATTAAAAGTTCAAGAAAGGTGATGAGCTCGACACAAAATGAGGTATTCATTTTCAGACACAACCATTACGGGAATTTGTTGTGCTTAGCTAAGCAAATAGTGCTAAAATAATTTTATTCTTTATATTTTTCAATGTGAAAGGTCAGAGGAAGAGAAAATAAATGCTTGTTAATTATGGCTAAACAACAAAAGCAAAAAACTCAGACTTTAAAGGGAAATGGAAAAATAATTAAAGATATTGGCATCATTAGATTTAAAAAATGGTTTGGAAATATGCATTCTTCATGGATGACTTTAAGCCATCACTCAGACAAAGTCACACCTTACCCTTCTTCCTACTTCCTTTAAGAACTCTTTTATCTGGACCCCAATGAAAAACTTTCTGATGCACAGATACTTCTACGGCAGTATTAATTAGCTAATTACCATTAGTTCCAATTCATTGAATACCCAGAAAATTCTAATATCTTGACATTAAAATAGTAAGATAGTAAGCAGTGGGATATCTATGGATCCAGTGGATTCACAAGCTCTCCTATATGATTCGTCTGTTCATCCTTAAGTGCTCTATAATCAGATCTAACTTGGAATATGCTACGTCCTACTCCTGTCATACTAACTTGCCTTCTTTATACAAAAGAGTAAGGTCATTAAGGGTGGATAGAATTTCAGAAGTCATCCTGACCCATAAATAGTTTTCTGATTCTTGACTTTACAACAGTGTTGGGCTTCCCAACAGTTAAACAAGAACATTCCTGAGTCTTAGAGGCCTCCTTTCTTGCTGTCTCTTTTTCGTTCTGCCTGTTCTCCTAGAGGTCACCAGCATGGTCAAGCACATTCCATAAAAGAAGCAGTGTTGTGGTCTAACATGCATTTTTCTTGGCAAGGACCAATCAGATCTAAATCAAAAGCACAGAATGTTTTAGGACCCATTACTTGGTCTTATTTGCTATGAATGGTTAATTTCGACTTGGGTGAAATCAACTGAATTAGAGAGGTGGTGCACCAGGAGATTAACACTACAAAGAAAAAATACCTTCTAGCAGTGTGACTTTGGGCAGGTCATGTAGGCCTTTTTTCCTCACCTTTCTCAGCTATAAAAGGAGGAGGTTGGATTCAACCAATTTCCCTTCCAGCTCTCAACTGAAGGGAATATCGGAGTTAGTTCATACCAGCTCTGGGAAGCTGGTTGTTAAAATTTTAGCATAGGCATTTTTATCCAGAAAACAGCCGTCGGGGCTTATTAATTGCTTTTCATGGTTCATTGAATTGTTTTATTTGATTAGGTGGCACAGTGAATACAGTGCTCAACTTGAAGTCAGGAAAAACTTAGTTCAAATCTCCCCTCAGTCCCTTACTAGCTGTGTGACCCCAGACAAGTCACTTCTCCCTGTTTGTCTCAGTTTCATCATCTGTAAAATGAGTTGGAGAAGGAAATGGCAAACCAACCGCTCCAGTATCTTTGCCAAGAAAACCTCCCAAAAGGTTCACGAAGAGTTGGACACAACTAAAGCAATTCAACAGCAGCAACTTAAGAACATAATTAGGAAAGATGCCCATAATACAAATTAAACTTAAAAGTGCATCCATTTTCTTGTTGGAGAGCCACTTGTTAGACATTTACCAGTACACCAATGTCTCAACTGATACCACAGTTGTTCCAAGAAGAACAGGGAATCATCAGGCTTCCCAGATGCGCCAAAGTTAAGACTTATGCTAATACTCTCATCTTACCTATAAACGAGAGGTAGGATGAATTCTCACTAAAACACATTCTAATTACACTATTAGAAAATAAAAAAAAAATCTGAGTTGGAAGGGACCCCAGATGCCACCAAGTAAAACTCATACCAAGTTGTCTCCAAATTCCACAAAGCTATGAAGTAGAAGAGAATTGGTTTGGCAATGGGAAAGGAAATTATTTTAATACTCAGAAAGGTAGGTTTCACAGGATCAGGATTTTATATAAATAAAGTGGCAAAACTTGTTAAGAGTAACAAGAATAGTATATTTTCAAGAGGAATTTATTATAGGAAAGAAAAATGAAAAGCCAGATCTGATTTTCTCTGGCATTTTCACTATCAGGTTCTACTATATAGGACAGACTCTAGATTCTTCTTCCTCTGACTTATTCCATGACTTAAAGCAGCAAATTCTATTCTGAGCTTTGTCACTGGTCCATTTGATGACCTGTCTTGGGTCACTTAACCTCTGTGTTCCACAGTTCTCATCTATAAAAGAGGTGAGTAATTACAAGGGCAAAAGCGGTTGTCGATTCATATTACGAAAGTTATATTAAGAGTAGTTATTTTTGATATAATCACTTTCTACCTTGTCCTACCTATTTAGATTACTCATAAACCATACTTCATCTCAAACTTCCTTCCCTCATGTTTCTCTCCCCAAACAGACTATTGATTGCTGATTAGATTGCCAAAATGGTGGTATTACTACCTAGAAAATGCAAATACCTTACCAGAAGCAAGTAGGCAAGAATATGTTAAATCTTCCCAGATTCTTATATAAGAAGAAACTTGATGTTGATCTGAATTTCTACTAAAACATTTCTGTCAGCCAAGTGATGTGAATCATATAGCAAATCCATGTTTCTAGAAGCAGAGTTCACTTAAAATATGGTTAAACATTTGTAGGCATAGGGGACAGATATGGGTCAAGTCTGCTGCCAGGAGATTTGACTTATTGAATGATAGTGAGAATCCAAAAAGATCTCAACCAGTTAAAATGTTGAACCAAATCTAATTAAATAAAAGCTAATAGGGATAAAGGTAAAATTCTACTCTTGGGCTCAAGAAACAAACTTCCCAAAGATGATATGGGTGAGGTTTGACTAGACAACAGTGCATTTGAAAAAGATCTGGAGGTCTAAATGAGGTCAGAATAAGTCCTGAGTATAATAAGGAAACCATCCAAACCAGTACAGCTACATTAAGAAGAGCATAGTGTCCGGAGCTGGAGAGATGACAGTACAGCTGCACTATGTTCTATCTGAACCACATCTAATCAAATGTTTTCAGTCCTGGGTGCTCTTTTGAAAAGTCAAAGCCAGGCAACAATCTTTTATTAAGAGCCTATTATAAGCCAGGGGATACAAAGAAAGGCAAAAAAAAGTCCCTGTTCTCAAGGAAAGGTAGTCCTAAGCTGGAAAACATTGAAACATGGGTGACTTTGATGGTGAGGACCTGAAAACTATTTCAAAACAGAAAGGACTGGTAAGGTTGGGTCTGCAAAAAGGAAGATTTGGCTCTCTATATTTATCTATGCATCTATCTCTCTGTGTGTGTCTGTGTAGACAGAAGAGAAGGAGGTTAAATGAAAGCTATGTTCCAGTATTTGAAGGGCTATCATCTCCAGAGAGAAAAGACTTATTCTCCTTAGCCCTAGAAGCAACGAATGGAAGCTTAAGAGAGACAGATTTTTGTCTGGATGCAAGGAAAAATGCCCTAACATCAGCATCAGCATTCTGAAGTTTGTGTAGCAATTCAGGTTTCCAGGCACTTTACAAATATATCATCCTCACAATAATCCTGGGAAGTAGAGATACTACTATCCCCATCTTATGACTGAGGAAACTGAGGCAAACAAACGTAAAGTGATTTGTCTAGGGTCAGACAGGTAGCAAGTGTCTGAGTTTGGATATGAATTCAAGATCTTCCTGATTTCAGTCACAGCACCCTTTGCACTATGGCTCCACGTATCTGTCTATAATGAGAAGCATCCACAGGATCAGTGGGATGGCTTCGGAGGATTCAAGGGATAACTGGGGGGCCATTTATTGGGGATGCCGGGGAGCTATTTCACTCTCCAATATACCCCTGAGGTTCTGTGATTCCACCCAAAAGGGAGGATTGTAAGGGACAGATTTCAAATCCAGATAAATATATGCAAATTATGCCTCATCATTTGGCACACCAATAATATTGCAAGACCTGATGAAGAACCCAAAAGAATCCTGCCTTCTGGATGGATAGATTACCCCAACCTAATTCCCACCCTCTATTTTCATACCAGACCGAGACAGACAGACAGAGAGGTAGATCCATAGATAGATTGATAGACAGATCAATAGATAGAGAAAGAAAGAAAGATAACGTATATCCATATCTATAGTTATAACCATATCCCTATCTAAATAGGCAGTTGGGTGGCATAGTGGATAGAGTGCTGAGCCTGGAGTCAGCAAGGCCTAGTTTAAAATCTGGCTTCAGACACTTACTAGCTGTGTAACGGAGCCAGGGCAAGTCACTTAACCCTGTTTGCCTCAGTTTCCTCATCTGTAAAATGAGCTGGAGAAGGAAATGGCAAACCACTTTAGTATGTCTGCCAAGAAAATCCTAAATGGAGTCACAGTCAGATATGACTGAAAACAATCAAACAACAAATATGCGTGTAGAGAGTGTGTGTATATATATATATATATATATGTATGTGTATACATATATATAATGTACATGTAATACCTACACATGCACACATACATTTTTGTTGTTTAGTAATTTCAGTCATGTCCAATTCTTTATTAACCTTGGGGGAGGAGCATTTCTTGGAAGAGATACTGGAGTGGTTTGCCATTTCCATGTCCAACTCAGTTTACAGATGAGGAAATTGAGGTGATCAGGGTTAAGTGACTTGCTCGGGGTCACACAGTTACTAAATGTCTAAGGTTTGATTTGAACTCAGGTCCTCCTGATTCCAGGCACAGTGCTCGATCCACTGCACCACCTAACTGCCCTACACATACACATACACTCTTCACCTGAAATAGAGAGGGAGGAGCAGTTTTCCTACAGACCTTTCTTGAGAGTGTCTTTTATAAAGTGAAATTCAAAGAGTATAAGGAGAATTCGGGTAGATCAGGGGAAGAGACAAGAGAAGAGATCATGGAAATAGTTCCTCTAAGAGAGAGGAAAAATAAAGTAGAAGGAAAGACCTCTCCCCTGGCTTATGATAAATGCTTCCTAAATGGCCTGTTGGCCACCCATCCATAGCACCGCCAAACTCGCCTCCTTAATGCACAAGAGTTGACATCTTCAAAGGGCACTCCAATGTGTACAATGTGCAACAGACCATGGAAGTTTGCTAAACATTTTATCCTCATTCTATCAGTTGATTTAATATGAAATAGAAACTTCTTAGGCAGGCATTCAAGGTCTTCTACAAGCTCTTTAGATTAACACTTCTCCAAGGTTCTTTACAGCCAAAACAGACCAGTAGCTGTCCCCCAGTTTCATTCAATCCTCTCTTGTCCCCATGTCTTTTGCAGGACAATCTGCCTGGGCCACATCCCCGCCCCACCCCCCACCCCCCACCCCCGCACATGACTAAGCCAAAGTAACTCTTGCTATATGAACATTGTCCTGATTGTCTTCCCCTCATCTCAAAGAAAAGTTCTCTCACATCTTATTAATGATAGCTCCTCTAGTTTTCTGCTTTGCCAATCACATTTTATCTCCCATCATGCTTATGTACGTGTGTGTCTACTAGAGACACTAGTGCCAACCAGACTGTAAGCCCTTGAGGAGATAAAGCTGCCATTGTACATATCTTCAATCCCCCACGTGCCTGGGGATTTCCGTGGTATAGGGAGTCCCCAGGGAAGGAAATACCCTCCATCGCAAAAGATCAACGCCCTTTCAGCAACTTAGAGTCTTAGGGAAATTGCCTAAAGTGCTGAGGTCAGTGACTTTTCCAGGATCACATAACCAATATATGTCAGAGATGGGATTTGAACACAGGTCTTTCTGACTTCAAAGCCAGCTGTCTATCCAATACCTAGGCAGATAGGCGGTGCAATGGTTAGAGGACTGGACCTAGAGTCAAAAAGATCTGAATTCAATTCTGAACTCAGACACTTAACAGTTGTGTGGTCCTGGACAAATCACTTAACCTCCATTTGCCTCAGTTTCCTCATCGTAAAATGAGTCTAATAATAGCACCTAACCTCTCCCGGGAGTTGTTATGAAGAAAAATGAGATCGTATTTGTCGAATGATTTGCAAATATTATGACACTATTTAAATGTTAATAATTATTGCATGGTGCAGCCCCTTATAGAAAAGAGAAAAGGCTTTTCAATCAAAGATGAGGGAGCAGGAAATGACAGGGAGGGAGGAAGTTCTGAAGGTTTGGATAAATCAATAATCTCCTCTCTTTAGTACAGTGAATGATGAAAAGGGCCAAACCCATCGTGGATGCTTTGTAAGGCATTATATTGATGAAGGAAGATATATTAAACTTCATTAGAAAATGAATAGTTCAGGATTATTCTTGCTATGGGGCAGAAAGATAAAAGCAACAACTACATGTGTTTTTTTTTCTAATGCAGATTCAGGGGAAATGACCCATAATATACCAGAATATATGTAAAGCATAAATCATATCACAACAGGCTTTGTTGTCATTTTAAAGGAGAAAAATACTACTTATCTTGCATCCTGTTCCAAAACAATCTAATACTCGAGAACCTCATTGCCATAACTATAAAGGATTTTTAGCATGTTTGGATTATGGATTCAGACAGGGAATGGATGGGTGATCTTAGAGCTGAGCCTCCTCCTTTTATAGATTAGGAAACTGAGATCCATAGAAATTAGCAGCTTGCTACAAGTTATACTAACGATAAGAGCCAACGCCAGAATTTGAGTCTGAGAACCAGTTTCCCATACTCTACTACCAAGAGCAAGTCAGGAAAAATAGAAAGTATGGCTGATAATCCCCAATACCCAAACAAACAAAAGAGCCCACTAAAAATTGTCTAAGTCTACTTACTATTAGATGAACTCAGAATGATGGCCAATATCCTCATATCGTCAGTTGACTACTGTCCTTCTCAGAGGACTGCTTGGAAAGGAAGCAATTACATCCTCTCAATTCTTCTACATACTTGGTTAAAGTTTATCTGAATGTATAGTATACAAAGGATCACAAATTAATTTCCCACAGGCTCTAGAAAGAGTTGATGACCCCCAGTGACCAGGGAGGGAGTAGGAGAAAGCTGAAGGCCTGAGCCTGGGATGGACCAGTCAATTGCCTTGTCTTTGCTTCATTTTTCTTATCAATAAAAGAGTAATGTTCTGGAAAATTTTTTGCCTCAGGCCTATGTGCTGAAGATGGGGTAGGTAATGGACTTTGATCTAATGGCTAACTGGAATTATAGAAGTAGATCAAGCAATCCATGAGCGAGACACCATCACCAAGTATCTGGTAGAGTAACACAGTAGGGCTTGGAGGGAACACTCTCTTATGAGTGGATGGGGTTATCTGGGGCTTTTACATCACACAGTTCTAATTTGACAAACATTTAAGCCCCATGTTTCAGGCACTGTACTGGGCACTTGGGATAGATTCCTGCTCCCCAAGAGCTTAGAAATGAGTGCAGATAGAGATAGGCCAGTCCATATCTATAGATATATCTTATAGATAAGTACAGATAGAGATAGCTGTATCTATAGCTATATAGTAGAAATAAGTACAAATTGCTATAGATAAACATACATCACCTATACATACATATATAGTAAAATAAATACAAAGTGAAACCGTGTATGTGTGTATGTGTTTCTGTGTGTATACTTCTACACATATACATATGTAAAAATATAATACAATAAATACAAAGTGACTTCCAAAGGCAACAGGAACTGGTGAGGAATCAGGAAAGACTTCTTCTAGGAGGAGGCCCTCAGGTTAAGGCTTAAAGCACACAAGGGATTTCGATAGACCAAGTGGAAAAGGAAAAAGATTCTTGACTTGTAGGAGTGGGGGATGGCCCCTATCTCCTGTGCAAAGGAAGAGATGAAATATTGCCCATGGGGAAGTCCCAGGAAGCCTCTCTGGCTAGAACGGAAATGCGAATGAGGGGGAGTTGCGTGCAGCATAGTAAAGCTTAAAAGTTGCACTAAGGCTGCTGAGATAGCCTGTGTAATCAGCCTGGAAGAAGAGTCCAATTTTGAAGGGGATTTGTAAGTTAGACTACATACAGTGGAGGCATAGAAGTTTTCTGAGCAGGGGAGCAAAACATACGGTCAGACCTACGTTTGAGGATATCAGTTTGGCAGCTGTTCGGAGGGAGGGTAAGAAAAAGGAGGCAGGGAAATTAACATGGAGACCATGATGATAGTCTAGGCTTGGAAAAAGGGGCTGGAATGAGTGCAGGGAGGAAGGCAGATCCAGAAGATACTGAGGAGGTGAGACTGACAAGCTGGAGGCTGATGAGCTCACCAAGAAGGAGTACAGGAAGAGAGTGGAAGGGATCTCAGGACAGAGGCCAGGGCACAGGCACATGCAGGGGATGGTACACAGAGGATGACTCTGCCCAGGACATGGAGAAGGACCATGCAGACAGGTCCAAAGGAAGCCATAGCAGCACAGGAGAGAGAAGTCAAAGAAAAGACAGTAGGCAGAGGGGGAGTGTCTCAAATACAAAGGTGTCCAAAGTTGCAGCCAAGAAATCAGGCTGAGAAAATGGATAAAGAAATGACTGACATGAACCCGGCTAATAGACAGATTGGTGTAAAGCTCTCAGGTCTAAAAGGATTGCCACCCTTCCCAGATGCAGACAAGTTCAACACTTAGATTCAGGAGGTAGTTACATGGCACAGTGGATAGAGGGCAGGCTTGATGTAAGGAAGTACTAACTGCTAATCCTTATACACTTAAAAACTCTGTGACCCTGGGTAAGTCTCTTGACTTTGCTCAGCCTCAGTTTCCTCATCTGTAAAGCAGGGTGAAAACAATAGCACCTAGACAGCTAAGTGGCACCACAGAGTCTGGAGTCAGGAAGATTCATCTTCATCTGTTCAAATCTAGTCTCAGACACTTACTGGCTGTATGACCCTGGGCAAGACACTTCACCCTGTCTGCCTCTATTTCCTCATCTGTACAATGAGCTGAAGAAGGAAAGGGCAAAGCACTCCAGTGTCAACATGGGGTCATGAAAAGTTGGACATCTCTGAACAACAATCACAACACCTACTTCTCAGGACAGTTATAAGGATAAGATGAGGTAAACTCTGAAATGCTCTAAGAATGCTAGTGTTACTGTTCATATACTGAAAGGTACATCATGTAAAAATACTCAAAGATCCATCCTAACAATAAAGAGAGAAGGGCAGAAAGCAAAGGAAGATCTCCCAGGATATCATTTTAAGTGAAGGCAGAGAGTGGGGAAAACACCTGTGGGGGACCCAGAAGACTTTTCTAAGCACTTTCGTATTCAATAACATGGGGTTTGGGACTGGACCTGTGATTTCACTGGAACTCCTGAATGAAGAGACTCCTTCTACCAATGCAGATAACACCCCCCCCCACCCCGAAACATGTAGTCTTAGAGAATTGCCTGGAGCCCCGGAAGGTTAAGTAACTTGCCAAGGCTCACAGAGTCAGTGTATGTGTCTATAATCCAGGGACTAGAATCCAGATTTTCCTGGCTCCTAGGTTAGCTCTCTACCCACTAACCCATACTGCCTCCCATTAAATAAATAGAAAATAAGATGATTTCTATTTATTTATTCAGTTAAGATTTCATACCCCCAAACAATTCCAGCCTTAGGGATAAAAGTCACCATAATTAAAACAGCAAGTACATTTCCCATCCATACCAAAAGGAAAATCTGAAGGAGAATGTAAAAATGAGAAGAGATACCTTCTTCCACCTTGTGTCTACCCAACAGTGTCCTGTCCAAAACTCCAGGGCTAGACAGAGCCTGTCAAGGACCCACCTCTGTGATGAGTACACAACTCTGTCTCCCGATGGGTCTCCCGACCAAGAGCTCACCTGGCTGTCTCTTTCCACTCCATCTCCTGCCCATCCACCGCCAGGAGCTCATCCAATTCGGTGAAGAGCTGGGGGGGCGCCGGGCTGTCATCATCCTCCCCCAGGATGAAGCGGATACGCTCGGCCGCAGGGGAGACTGCAGAGGTAAAAATACTACGGTTAAAGACGGGCGGGATCACCTGGACAACCAAAGAGCTATGACTGCGAGATCTTCTTTTTTCCCCAACGCTGTTAATCTTCCCTTTGGAGTCTTCCTTGGACATCTTTCTCTTTATTTTCTTTCTCCCTTGTTCCTCTACTCTTTACCACTTCAAGGCTAAAATCATTCAGATTCTAGCTAATCTTGAGCTCTCTATCAAAAGACAGATCCCAGCTTCAGTTTGGTCTGCAAAAAGTGAGAAAGGACCTTTAGCCCTCAGATCAGTTGAAGCAGCCTAGCCTTCCTCCCCTCCCTACTTTCCCACCTCATGAATTTTTTCTTAATTGTTTGATAGAAACCCGGCTGAGCCAATCACTTTTTCATTCAGCGGTGGGAGGGGACAAGGCAACATCCTAATGATTAGTTCCCCACCACCACCACTTCTGTCTGCTGCCTGGAACCAGCGCTCCAACTGGCTCATGGCCACTCAGAACTGGCCAACTGCAAGAGTGGCAAAGGAATATTTAACAAACTCCAGCCTCTTCTTTACATGGAGCTAGTGCCCCCAAAATGTTTAGTCAGGCCTCAGTGCACTTGGAAAACAAGCCCAAGTAAAATATTGTACACCTGAGTCAAAGAAAACTCATTTCCCAACATGCTCAAACCCATAATTGGATGCCCTACCACCTCTTTTTGACCTCTTCTTCAGAAAATTGTGTAATGAAAAACTAACTGGAATTTGTGTTAGGTCCTGGGATTTAGGAGTTCTTCTGGCTCCAAGGGCACTAAGAAATTTGTCTGCAGTGGGATATGTCTAGAAATTCATGGAGGGTGAGGCTCCAGGTCAAAAGTGGCCCTCTAAGTCTTCTTCTATCACTTTGACTGAATCCAACTAAATCCAACTTTGGATTCCCTTGAGGACCTAGAGGGTCACATGAGGTCTAGAGCTCATAGGTTCTCCACTCTTGTCTCTAGAATCTACCAGTGGAACACAAATCATGCTAAGGGGGTGCTAGCTTGCTCACGCGTGTCTACATATTAGGGTTTGTTTAAAGGCAAATGGTTGTATGTACTGATCTACAAACACAGAACCAGAAAGTTCCTATAATCTACAAAGTAAGCCAATGAAAAAACTAATGTCTTTGAACAATAGAAGATGCCCATCACCTTGAACAGTGGTGTTAGATTCAAATAGAAGCAGATGCCTGGGTGCATACTGACTTAGACAACCACAAATTCAAATTATCTGTGTCATTTTATATTTTTGTTTATTTCGTTAAACATTTCCCAGTTACATTCTAATTGGGTTCTGGCCACACTCAATAGTTTTGCCAGAGTTTGATAGCTCTGCTGTGGAGGATATATGGAAAAACAGAATGATGTGGGATAAGAAGTTGAGACAGGAGAGTTTCCAACATGTATTAGTGAAAGGAGTGTTCGTAGGATTGAAAAACATCCTAGCATCTTCAAAGAATCTAAAAATAAATTTCAGACAGGGTGGAATAGTATAAAGTGAGCTAGC
>CM053774.1:115889320-115909515 GCA_028658325.1 Potorous gilbertii
CCTAGTCTATTTTCCTAAGGAGATAATAAATAATAATACTAAGAGTATATTTATATAGTATATTA
The DNA here is from genome assembly GCA_028658325.1 of Potorous gilbertii. Classification (NCBI taxonomy): domain Eukaryota; kingdom Metazoa; phylum Chordata; class Mammalia; order Diprotodontia; family Potoroidae; genus Potorous; species Potorous gilbertii. The sequence goes on from CM053774.1 coordinate 115,889,386, forward strand.
TAATAGTATATTAATAAAAAATAATATATTTATATAGCGTATTATAATAGGATATTAATAAATAATAATACTAATAGTATATTTATATAGCATATTATAATAGGATATTAATAAATAATAATACTAATAGTATATTTATATAGCGTATTATAATAGTACATTAATAAATAATAATACTAATAGTATATTTATATAGCGTATTATAATAGGATATTAATAAATAATAATACTAATAGTGTATTTATATAGCGCTTATTATGTACCAGCCAGTAGTCTAGGTGCTTTAAAATTATTATCTCACTAAAATCCTTGGAGGTAGAGTCTGTTACTATTCCCATTTTACAGATGAGGAAGCCGAGGCAAATGGGTTAAGGGACCTGCCCAACGTCACACATCTACAGTGTCTGAGACTGAATTTCAATTCATATCTTCCTGACTCCTGATCCAATGGGGTCAAATACCACCTTCTGTCCCAGTGACCCCAGGAAACTCTTTAGGATGATAAATTCCAATTCAGAAGAGTATTTCCTCACCAGGAAGTCCCTCCTCCAATGAAATTATAAGTCCAATCCAAAAAAGAAAAAAAAGTAAACCTTAATTAATTGTAATGGAATGTTTGAGACAACAATATGTCATGGATAGAACACTGGAAGACTTTGGTTCAAATCCTCCCTCAGATATTCACCAGTTATGTGACCCTGGGCAAGTCACTTAACCTCTAAGGTCCATGGTAATCTCTAATCCTAGAATATTAACATTTCTTTCTTTTTCTGGGGCAGAAGAAACAACAACATTTCACAGGAAAGTATGTAAATATAATTGGGAAATGTTTAATGAAATAAATACATGATCAACATAAATAATATTAGTTTGTGTTTTTCTGGCCAGCAAGAACCTGTTTCTATTTGAATTTGACACCATTGTCGTGGGGAAAAAATACAATATTCTAGAACTTTTATATAGGAATATTATCAGGTAATCTCCTTTTCAAGTAGCATTTGGGAGGCAAAAGAAAAGCAAAAAAATTAGCCCATGGCGGACAGGATCCCAAACCCTGATAACAGAACCTTCTTCCAAATGGAGTATGTTGTCTATTTAAAATGTATTCAACATCTTAATGGTTCTGAGGCTGACAGTCACAAACTTCAATTGCTGTTCACAATATTTACTAACAAGGATTCTTAAAATACAAAAAGATTTTTGAAAATCTTGCAGAAAATCGAAACTTTTTTTCACTTCTCCATACATTTCTTGATCTTACGAACCATCTCCTCAAGATATCATCCAAAACTCTCCTTTCATGGTTAAACCTGTAAAAAAAAAGAGTACTAGCCATGCATTATCTCTACATCCTCCCCATCTACTTGCTCCTCAGCCTCTTCTGGATCTTGACCACTCAGATGAAACTGTCCTCTCAAAAATCGCCAATGAATTCTTCATTTCTTAATCCAATAGCCCTTCCTCATCTTTGATCTTTCTTGAACTTTTGAAGATTTTGACAATGTTGGTCACCCTCCGTCTGGGCCTTTTCTTTCATCCCTTGACTTCTATGTTGATATCTTGCTTGGCTCATCTGTCTAACTCTTACTCCTAGTCATTTAATACAGCAGTTAAGGGGTGTCATAGCGCACAGAGTGCCAAGTCTAACGTCAAGAAGACTCATCTTCCTGAATTCAAGTCTGGCCTCAGATATTTAATAGCTGTGTGACCCTGGGCAAATCACTTAACTCTGTTTGCCCCCATTCTTCAGCTGTAAAATGAGCTCGAGAAGGAAATGACAAACAACTCCAACATCTTTGCCGAGAAAACCCCAAATGGGGTCACAGAGAGTCAGACACAACTGAAATGAATGAACAATTTATTGAAGCAAACAGGGTTAAGTGACTTACCCAAGGTCACACAGATAATATGTTCCTGAGGCTGGATTTGAGCTCCATGTTAAAGAGTGTACGGGGTGGTGGCTAGAAAGAAAGGAAGACCTGGATTTCAATCCCACCTCTGCACAAAAAGGCAGGCTTTCTAACACTGGGAACACCATTCAAACTCTCTGTGTCCCCAAGGAACTCTGTAAGACCCTAAGATGCCGAAGGAGAGTCAATATGGCTTGGAAAAGAGAGATCCCCTTCACTGATGAAATCATGAGTCCAATTTGTTTTTACGTGCACGTCTGAACAAGGGTGAAGATGAATCTAGAAATTACAAGCCTTGGCTTTACTTTTACACAAAGGCTCAGGAAGGATCTGTGACTGTTGTCAGAACTCCCTCCATGACGCAGATGGAAACACAACTATGACTTAGCAGATTAGTTCTAGGCTTGTTGCTTAAGCCTCATGGAAGATGCGTGACATGAAAAGTGTCTGAAGTAATCCAAGCATCCAGGTCTCCCTAAACCCACCCATGTCAGTACCATCTCCTCTAGAACGGGCTAATTTTTGCCCTTTAGAGAAAAAAAAATCAGAAATTCAACGTGCATGCTATAGAAAGAGAATACAATATTTACTGCGCAACCATTTACCAAATTATATAAAAAGCAGAGTCTGTCCAGCTAACGCAGCATCCTTTATCAGTACAGGAAGCCTGGCAAAGTAAAGCTAAGTAATGGCTACAATCAGGCTTGACTTGTTTTATTCTGCCCTGCCCACCACACTCAGCAATGAAAGAGAGAATTGTGGTCCAGACCACAGAGCACTTGAGGGGTTGCTGTTGTTTGTTCCTCATTCTCCAAGAGGACCTTGGCATCAGGAAGATGGTGCCATGATTTGCAAGTGAATTGGATTACAGTGAGGCAGAGCCGTGCAAGGTCACCAGTCTCACATTCTCCTCCAGAGCCATCTGTGACTGGTGGCAAGACATAGATCAGGAAGACTGGAGATTATAAATCTGGCTTGATTCTCTTAGGAGAAGAGGTTATCCTGTGTGGAAAGCCAAGAAGTAAAGTACATTTGATGGGAGTTTTCATAGATCAGCACAGGGTGCTGAGCTCAAAGGAACCTTCAAAATTGCCTGGTCCCTATGACCAAGGAGGAAAGATCAGCAGAGGTTTTATGACTGGCCTAAGGTCACATAAGTAGTAGGTGGGATCTGAAGCTGGGCTTTTTCATGCCAAATCCAGAGTTCTTTCTCCTGTGCCAACAGACCTCTTTGCCTATAATGTCCACTCTTCAATTCAACACTCCATCTCCCACCTCTGTACCTTTGCCTAACTAGTACCTCATGCCTCAAATGCTCTGCCTTCTGCCTCTCCCTTTGCTTGAATTCTTTCAAGACAGTTCAAATACAGTCAACTCCTTGGAGACTTTCCTGGTCCTTCCAGCTGCTGATACCTTTCCCTCTCAGAACTCTTCCTATCAGCTCTGCATATGTATGTATAAATGAATGAATGAATGAGGTATTTATTAAATGCTTATTATGTGCCAAGCCCTGAAGCTAAAAGGAGACACAGAAGAAAAGTCAGACAGTTCCTACTATCAAGAAGCTTGAATGCTGAGGAGGAAGACGGCACACATGGAAGGGTTTAGTTGCAAGTCAGGCGGAAAAGTCCCATGGTCCTCAGGGTACACTGGAAAGCCAAACTTCAATGTGTCTTCTTTAATGTCATTATTCAGCAAAACTGTTCCTATGGTTCTTGGGTTCATTAACATCCCCTGGTATGATTCATGCAACCGTAAGAGCTGTAGGGGTCAGTTGTAGATTAAATGTTGCTAAGCCATTATCAGTGTCCCAGGCATTTGGAGTCAGCACCAAACTGATGGACAGACCTAATGATCAAGTTATATTTCACAGGGACATTGTTGAATTAGAGACAAAATGAGTTCAAAAAGGATAAGGACAAGGCAGTGCATCACAAGGTGATCATATGTTAAAAAAAATTGGGATTCCTACACATGACCAATGACCAGGAATCAACAATGCAATACAGTTCAATTCAATTCAGCCTTACTATGTGCCAGCTATTGAGTTGGGGGTTGGGAATACCATGACCAAATCTAAACAGTCCCTGTTGTCCAAGCGCTTATATTTTATTAGGGAGTGGGTGGAAAGGCAGCTTGGTGTCACAGTGAATAAAGCATTAGACCTGGAGTCAGGAACCTGAGTTCAAATCAGAAGTATAATACTCAATGTTTAACATTCATCCCTTTTCCTCTGCATTATGAGTATTTTCTCCCAACAAAACAATATATGAAGACCTGATTCATAGGACTGGAGATTTCCAAAGCATAAAATGCCCACACTGAAAAGTTAACAGTGAGCTGTCTCAACCAGGTTCAGGTTGGCTTCAGCATACCTTTGGTTCAAATCCTGCATCAGACACTTGCGAGATGGGTAACTCTGGGGCAGCGACTTAACTTCAGTCTGCCTCAGTTTCCTAATCTGTAAAGTGAAGTATTAATAGCACCTATAATCCAAGGTTGTTGTGAGGATAAGGTGAGATAATATTTGTAAGCACTTTACAAACCTTAAAACACTCTATAAACGTTAGCCATTGTTATTATAGGGTGTCCCAAAAGTTTTAGTGCAGCTTTATTAAAGCTTCTACATCTCTGCAAATACATATACAGTAAATACAAATATACAAATACAATACTATGCAAATTCATATATACTAAATACAAAAAGAAGTGCAGGGGAATCACTAGCAACTAAAGGGATCATAATATGTTTCCTACAAGAGATAGCACTTAGGATTCTACAACTAGTGACAGTCTGACTAGCCTGGAGGATAGTTTGGCTAGCAATGATCATTCTGGAGATTCTAAACAGATCATTCATCATTTTCCACCTACTCAAGGCCAAAGTCACCTTGGATGCTATCTTTTGATTCCCCCCTCTATTAGATGGTCAGGTAGAACTTCTTATCCATTCTTCCTTCAAGGAATCTCATCCATCGTTCCCTTTCTTTTCATTACCACTGTAACCTAGACCATCATCACCTCCACTCTAGCCAGGACCCTCATGGCCTCAAGCATGGATCACTGCAGCAGCCTCTTAACCAGTCTCAAAGCCTTTTACCACTCCCAGGACAAACTTCTTGAGACAATGATTGCATCATACCATTCCTTAGCTCCATGACCTACAGGATAAAGTTTAACCTTGCCATACTCCAGCTTGGAGACTGGGGAACAAGGGCTTCTGGATTTTTAAGGGGGGGCCCTGGTTCTTTGGTCTTTCCTGTTTTAGGTGAAGGAATTGGAGATGGTTATGACTTTGTGACCATTGAAAGGTCAGGAGAGTGAGCCATCGAAGTCTAGGAGCTGGATTTCGTGCCAGGATTTGCCAGAAGCCAGAGACTGAGAAGTAAAACCCTAAGCCACCCTCCCCAACAAGTCTAGCAGTGGTAGAGATGGCATTTGGCATTAAGAAGGGACCTTGATTGGGAGGATTGTAATAGAAAAACTGGTTTATACCAGTTCTTCCCAGGGACTGAGACAGTAGAGGACCCAGGATGGTATGTCCCCTGAGTGTTGAGGGAAATGTTTGTGTTTCTGTTCTTGCTCTCCCTGTGAAGTAAAGATCCCTTTGGAAAAGCTTAAAAAATAAAATAAGCCTCCTATCTTTCCATTCAGATCACTAGATAACTAGGCACTGCCCTCCTTCCATTGTCTCTGGTGACTGTTCAGCATGGATCCCTCACTCTAACCAGACATTCTCACTGTCTTCTGGAAAAGCTTTGTCAATTCCTAGCTTCAGGCTGCTCATTAAGTCTTCCTGAAAGGTCTGTCTCCTCCAATTTCTACACATCCTGAACAACTCATCTCAAGCCATGCCTCTTCTCCAAGGTTTTCCTCGAGCAGCCAGATGGTGAAGTGGAATCAGGAAGACCTGAGTTCAAATTCAGCTTCAGACACTTAGCAGTTATGTGACCAGGGGCAAGTCACTTAATTCTCATTCCCTTCCTTTCTCCTTCTCTTTGCAGTCTATTGTCAGCTTTCCTTTCTCTGTAACCTTATAGCTCTTTCTGTTTGTGCCACTTATTTTGTCCTTAATCATGTCCTTCCATTAATTGTTACTTAACTCTTGTATAACTCGACTTCCCTGATCAGTCGGGAGGTCCTGGTGGGATGACTTAGGATTCCTTGCAAATCCCTTACACAGAATTATGCACATAGTAGGTACTCTATCCTTTGTGAATGAATGAATCAAAGGCAAATGAACATTGAACATAGTAGGTATTCTATCCTTTGTGAATGAATCAATAGCAAATGAGCATTGAATATTTCTAGGTATATAAAAGCATAACTGAAAAAGAGAGCTTCTACAAAGAGTTTAACACCATCTCCAGCAAACAGTAAGTGCTTAATAACTATTTATTGACTAATACCTCCAAAGTGATCATTTGTATTTTAATTTATATCAGATTTTAAGAGGGACATTCTTCAAGAACCCCAGAGAAGGGCACCTTCTGACCTTTTGCAAATGGAAAGCTAAGAATCAACAATACTTATGGTTTATTGTATGAATTTAATTGAGAACACATCAAAATAAAAGGCCTTAGGTGGCATGCTAGGCAACTCTGTCTTATTTGGAACTTTGTTTGGCGCCTCCCTGCTGGGATCACTGCCCATTTACACTCCTTAAACCTTGTATATTTCTCTTTTTTTGGTAGGTTGTCCTGCCCATAAGCTCTTTGTGCTTATATCCTTTGCCTTTCTTTGTAGTCTCACATGTGTACATGTCTTTGCCTTTGTTGGGATCTTAACCATTTAACATAATTCCTGACACATGGAAAGCACTTGATAAATGTTTGTGGAACAGTCAATGAATTCAGTGACTGGGTACCCACTATGCTCAAGACAACAGGCTTAGCTAGCATCCTAGTCACCTATAATGGTGCGAAGAACCATAAAATATGATTCCTGCCCTCAAAGACCATACAATCTAATTGAAAAGTTAAGACAACATCCTGCAAAAAAAATGGAAGAAAAACACCAGAGGTAAACAACACTTCAGTGTCCAAAAGCAGGATATGCTGAACTGTACAAAACAAACCAAAAGGGAATTCCAAGGAGGAAGAACACACAGCAATGCACACAATCATTTAAAGAGAGGCTGATGGCATATTTAGTTTATTATTGCTAACATCCATTTGTGAATGTGTCCTTTTATTTCTGAAGGAGGAAACATCCAACTGTGGCTGCCCTGAAGGCGACCCATCCATAAGAGATAATGAGTATAATGAATAATTCCTGCCTAGTGGGAGCCTGGGAGATGGTAGGGATGTTTACATGCATATGACAGGCAAGCCAGGCAAATGAGGGCTCCTGGGGCTGGAGACTTTCTATTTAAGAACCTTGGACACCATTTTAGGAAACTGGTAGAACCAAACAAACTGGAAAGGATAAATTACATATGTAGATATAATTTATATTATATATACCATTTATATATAATACATATACAATTTTATATAATATACATAATTTATATATAATTTATGAGTATATATGTGCACATGTGTGTATGAACATATGTATATATAATGTGTGTATATGTACACACATATATAACAATGAAATTCCTATCTCCATACCTTCCGTTCACTTATATACATCTGCTATGCACAAAACTAATTGTACAAGGTGTCCCAAAAGTCCTAGTGTAGTTTGAAACTTTAATATCTTAGATGGCTTTAAAATACCTTAAAGCTACACTCTATTTTGGGGACACTGTTGTCTCTCCCATTAGAATACAAGCTCCTTAAAGACAAGGACAATGCTTGGGCCCTTTTTTGTATCCCAGCGATAATCTTATTGCCTGATATATAGTGAACTCCTTATAAATATTTGACTTAACCTCTCTGTGCCTCAGTTTCCACACTTGGAAAATGTAAGGGTTGCTCTTGGCCTTTAAGGTTCCTTTCCAACTTGAAATATATAATTCTATAACTACTGCAATTTATCTTAATGGACTACACAAGCATAAATGAAAATAGAGACATTCTTTTTCATCTTTTTACACATTAAAGGTAGAGATTTTATAGATATAGATAGATACTATATTTCCTATATATCCACTATATAGTATATGTATTATATATAATATGTGTATCCAGTATATATATGATCTATATATATTCAACATATATCTATGTATCTGTGTGTGTGTGTGTGTGTGTGTGTGTGTGTGTGTGTGTATGAGAACAACTCTACTAAAAGAAGTATGTTAGTGGAAAAAGCATTGTCTCTGGAGTCAGATCTGGGTTCAAATATTTCCACTATCATTTACTAGCTGTGTAACCCTGGGGAAGTCACTTAATCTCTCTAAACCTCAGATTTCTCTTCTGCAAAATGAGGGATTTGACCTCAATAGCCTGTGATCCCTTCCTGATGTAAATCTATGATGTTGCCTAGATAGATAGATAGATAGATAAGCAGGTATATATTCCTGTCTGCCTGTCATCATCGCCACATTAATTATAATATCATGATTTTTCATAGAAATAGAATTCAAAAAGGATACATAGAGGTCACAGAAATTCTTTGCCAGCTGCTAAGTTATGTTTACCTATGTCAAATAAAGACTATATTCTCTGAATAGAGATAATTATTGCTATATTCTCTGAATAGATAAATCAGGCAATTACTTTTTTTCAAGTTAGTCAAGACAATAAAACCATTTAACAGCACTCATTAAGTCAGGTAATTTAAATACTACTTAACTTTCCATGTACTAATAAGCTCCCACTCAAGAAAATCTGTCAGTTATAACGATTCCTCTTAATAAAGTATGACAGCCACACCCAACTCAATTGCATCCATAGCACGAACAGTTAGGAGCACATTCAGATGACTAACCATTTCTGTGCCCCCTGCACTCCAGACATCTCCATCATTGAAACCTTGAACTCTGACCCCTGAGAAGTATGACTCCGAAAGTGAGTTTTTACTTCATCTTGCCTGGAACCAAGTCCCCATGCCACCCCCTAATCATCTCCCCTCCATGATGCTGTACATGCTTTCCATTCTCTTTTAGTTTTCCCCTTTGTATTATCTTCCTTGGCCCCCCATTAGATAGTAAGCTCCTTGAGATAGATACTGTCTTGCTTGTACTTGTATCCCCAGAGCTTAGCTCATCTATCTATGCATGCATCCATTCATCTATCTACCCACCTATTTATCTATCTATTAATACATGCATGTATCATTCCACTCATCTATCCATTTATCCACCTATCTATTCATCATCTATCAACCTATCTAATACATCCTTCCATCTATCTCATCCATCTATCTATCCCATCCATCTGTCTATCTATCTATCTACCCATCCAGCTCTGACACTTGGAAGCACAATCATTTCCCCTACATATAACAAGAAGCAAAGGAAATTGGCAGCTGAACAATATAAGTCTTTGTGGAGATGTCGAGTAACTTATCCACCATCTTTGTGCCATCCTTCGACATTTCTAAAATGGAGAAAGCAGAACTTCTTGAAAACCTACTTCCCTAGGATTTATGAGCACTGATGAGATGAACACTTAGAATTTTTAACAACAACAAAAAAATAGAGACAGGTCAAACTCCATCCTTAAACACAACTACCCCTTATCATTCCAATCTAATCACAGACATGCACAAAGCTTTGAAAAGAATTTTGGCAATAGTTTCAGCCTATGTATTATAGGGATGAAATGAGACATTCCATGCTCTCTAAGCATATTTACTTTCTTCTACAATGCTTCCCAGGAAAGCATCAAGAAGTATTCTGTGATTCTTCTACAAGTCAAGTAAAACCTACAAGATTCCAGGACACCCTTAACGGGAAACCACTTGTATTACTCATTATTGCTGACTCTGCACTGTCCTCCACTTGAGAAGAGAAGATGCTCATCTACATCCAAAAGAATAAAACTAGAAACCAGCTGAGATACTCGAATTTAAAGGACCTTAACCATCTTCAAAAAATAGAGTAACAAGTATCTAGATATCTAAGAAACTCATCTGGTATGGGATGTTAATCTTTTCCATTCAGTCTCAGAACTAGCATTGCTTGTCTTGTGTGGTTTGTGTTTAAAAAAAGAGAAGGAGGAGGAGGAGGAAGGACAGATATTATGGGTAAGATAATCCAAACATTCTCTCTTCTTAGTCCATTCTATTCTGAGACTTATGACTCCAACAGCTTTTCCTTGGATTTATTATGGCACTAGAAGGGAAGGTTTCTTCTGCCTTTCCCCCTAGCAGCCAAGGTAGCTACTCACATGAGTGAGGACTCTCAAGGGCTTGGCTTCCTTTTCTCTTTGTTTTTCTTTCCCTGAAAACATGTGACCAAACAGAAATCTGGAGGTGGGCATTTCTAGCCTAGTCAAAGATGAAATGAGTCAGAAAGGCTGGAATTTCCTGAGTTCAGGTGCTGTTTGCCCAGCAAGAAGCAACCTCTGAAACAACATGTAGAGGGGATGATGCCCGCTGTGGAGGAAGAAATATGAACCACGAGCGTATTGCTTTTACATTTTAGTGTTGAGGTAAAGGTGCAAAGCCTATTCAGCAATCTCATAAAGCACTTCACATTTGGAGTGTTGAAGGAATGAAGCATTTGCCTCCCAAGATATGATTATTGGAGTTATGAATTACTATTTCATGTTTTAAGTGTCAGTATCGTGATTATGAGTTTTTAACGTTTTAATCATTTCTTTTATGATGAAGGAAGTAAGTAGCTGTCCTGCTCCTGACCTACTCTGCACAGTGGGTACCTTTCTAGAAGAAACCTTGTTAATCCTTCTGGGGCATGAGCTAAAACTAATCATTAAGAGGTTTTCCCTAGCATTCCAGGTTGGAGACATAATGAACCAGATAGTATAGAAGAACTTAAATCTCTTCTTTGGGGCCAAGCTCCACCAGGGCTGGATCCAATCCACTGGAACCCAGAACTGGGACTTCTTCCTGAGGGAAGGCAATATACACAAAAGGCCACAGATTTTGAAAAGATTTAAAATTTAATATCTAATCTAGAGAAATAATCCAAAGTGACATCCTTTCCTAATAAAGGGGAAGATAAGTAGGAAAGCTACCAGCCTGGAAAAACCATTGTTTGTTGTTGAGTTCAAATCCAGCCTCAGACACTTGCTACTTAATAGCTTCGTGACCCTGGGTGAGTCACTTAATCCCAATTGCCTTGCCAAAAGAAATATTTTACGATAGCTTATAAAATGCAACAACAGAAATAACTATTCCACAGCATTCTGATTACCGCTATTACATTATACTTAAAACAGAGAGACATAAATTCACATAGGTATGAATCACTTTCATCAATAATACCCAGTGAAAATTAAGAATGGATTCCCTCTAGATGCCAAAGGCTTCCCCAAGTTCTTGCTTGTGAAAGGTGCTACGTGGTCATCCTTTGTTGCTGAAGAAAGATGCTGCGCTGCTTGAGGCAAGCCATAGACCATTACAGGGTCTCTTCAGTGAGAGTGGTCATCACTCCAAAGCGTTTGACCTAGTTCATTCAGTAGATAGCTCAATGTTTCAACATCCTGGAGCCCACCTTCAAAAATTAATATTGAAAATTCTGAAAATAATCACTCAGGTTGATATCACTCTGTCAGGTTTTCAAAGTGTAACTCATTACCATTCTATGAGGTAGGTAGGCACATTGTCATGATCATCCCCATTTTACAGATGAGAAAACTGAGACCCCCGGAAGTTACGCTCCTTGCCCACAATTGTGTAGCCAGTAAGTATCAGAGTCAAGAATGTGGCTCCATTTCTAAGACATCAGCTAAGGAGAGTCCAGTCATAACTGATATTAAAACTGCCTATGGACAAATTTAACCTGTGCTCCTCAGAGCTCCTACACACACACACACACACACACACACACACACACACACACACACACTTCTCCATCTAATTGACCAAGTAGGACAGCTAGATGGCTCAGTGGATAGAACTTCAATAACAGGACAATTGCCATGCTAACGCACCAATTAGATGGCATTAAAGACAGCAAGGTGACACAGGGGATAGAGAGCTTAGCCTGGAGTCAGGAAGACTTGAGTTCAAATCTGAACTTAAAACTAAGTGTGTGACCCTGGGCAAGTCACTTAACCCTGTTTACCTTAGTTTCTCATCTGTAAAGTGAACTGGAGAAGGAAATAGCAAACCACTCCAGTCTCTTTGCCAAGAAAACCCCAAATGCAGTCACAAAGAGTCAGACAAGACCTGAACAACAACAAATTAACCAAATTGCAATGCTGTGGAAGCCTCCTCTGGTCAATCTAAAAGGACTTACCCTGGTTCTTAATCATTCTGAGATTAACCTGCCATATCCATAAAACAATTGGCTGAGCAAACATACACATTTAAGAGGAAAAATCAAGTAATTGTCTCACAGGGATTGGGTCATGAAGGTGCCAGGGAATGACTCCTTGCTTGACAAGAGAGAAAATGAAGCATCAATCAGAAAGGGAAAAGCAACTGCCAGACAGCAACCTTCTTCTATAAAACCAATAAATCCTCTGGTCTCTAAGTGGCCCAGCCATCATCTGATGGCTTTTAATCTCCCATTTCCCAATCCATTTATTTTTGTTCTGATAGAGCTACCCACGGTAAGGCATGGATGATGAATCATTCTGCTAGCAGGGAACACGTCAGCATTTTCTCCAAGTTCCACTTAGACCAATTATCAGTATAATTTATACCTTGAGGTTGCTAATGTCAGACTCGATTCCCATCAACATTTAAAAAAAAAACTTTAAGATTCTCAAAATAAACCATACAGACACAATCCTATACCTGCCTCCTATATGAAACTGTCAAATTTACAGCTACAATGTCATACAAATGCCATGCCAAGGCAATCAATCAGACAGCATTAGAGACAGATAAATGGCACAGGGCATAGAGTGTTGGGCCCAGAGTCAAGAAGATCTGAGTTCCAATCTAGCCTCAGACGCATACTAGCTACCTGACCCTGCCTGGGGAAATCCCTTGACCTTTGCCTGCCTCAGTTCCCTCAAGTGTTAAACAGGGATAAATAACAGCACTTATCTCCCAGAAGTGTTACGAGGCTCAAATAAAATATCTGTAAAGCAATCAGCACAGAGCCTAACACAGAGGTGCTTAATAGATACTTATTTCCTTCCTTCTTATTCATGAAAGATACTCCTGCCAGGAAATATTCTTACAAAAGGTTCAAGAACATAAGCAGCCCCAACATAATAACACATACCTAGAAATATGTTCAGGGCCCTCTGGCCTCCTTCTCACATCACAAAAAAATTCATCCACCTCCTCAAGGTGGTAACAATTCACCATCTTTTAGAGGAGGAGGTCTTAACCTGAGGTCCACGAACGTCTTCTTTAAAAAATAATTATTCCTAAGAATTGAATTTCATTTATTAATAACAGCCTGAGGAGGGGTCCATAGGCTTCATCAGACTACCAAAGGGATCTGTGATACCAAAAAAAGGGTTAAGAAATTCTGGTTTTGTGCCTATAGTTTTCATTTGAAAATAACGCCTTGGGAAAGAATGGGTAGGGGAGAGGAACAGGGTAAAGGCACCATGGGAACTTCAGCTGGTGATAATTATTACAGCTAGTGTTATAAGGTTCACAAATCATACATACATACATACATATATATGTATGATTTTATATATATATATGTATATATATATATATATATATATATATACATATATATATATATGTTCTTCATGGTGGAAGCAGGTATTATCTATCCCTATTTCGGAGATAAGAATACTGAACATTCAAAGAGTTAACTTACTTGCCCAAGGGTAACATAGTAAGAATCTGCGAAGGTTCACCTCTCTGCTACTTTGCCATGCTCTGTGCTGACCAGTGAATGGATCCATAAACATCAATAAACATCTGTTAAGTGCCTACTATATGGCAGACACTGAGCTAAGAGTTATGGCTACAAATAGAGGCCAAAAACAGTCCTTGCCCTCAAGGAGATTATAATTGAATTTACAACAGGCAAGCAAATATGTACAAAGCCAATATACAGATATTATATATTATATATTATCCAAGATACAGGATAACTAGGAAAAAATTTAAAGAGGAAAGGCATTGGATTGGGGGTGGAGGTGGGAGTGGGAAAATCTTCCTGCAGAAGGTAGGATTTTAGATGGGATTCACAGGAAGCCAGGCAGGTCAGTAGTCGCTGTCAGTAGTGCTGATGCTGGAGCTGTAAATTTAGCGGCTTTATGTAACAAGTGAGATTCTGTATCTTCCCAGAAATGGTAACACTTGAGGAGTATAATTTTCTAACCATTTATAGTAGCAGAATGAATACCAGTCAGTGATCACCCTGAATGAAGTCCTTGTACCTTTTTTCCTGATGACAGGAAGCATGGGAAAAGGAATCAAGGATTGGACTTGAGTCAGGAAAGCCTGAGTTGGAATTCTACCCCAAACAATTGCCCGCAAAATGACCCTGGGAATACTCTTTCAATCTCAGTTTTCCCATCTGTAAAACAGGGATCACCATAGTACCTACCTCCCAGGGTTGTTATGGGGTGCGGGGGAGAGAGAAATGAGAGAATTGTAAAGTGCTTATTGCAGTGCCAGGCATACAGTAGGCATTTAAACAATGTTTATTCCCTTCCTAAGAATCATTTTCCTTATAATAAACTTGTTAGGTAGTAGCAGAAGTATTACTATTGACTACATTTTGCAGTTGTTGAAACAGAGGGTTAAACCGTGCGGCGACTTACCTGAGACCACACAGAATCAGAGCCAGGATCAAACTCACTCTCTGCCCAATGCCCTTTCCTCACAGCTATACTTTCTCTCTCACTGCACTATATACTGAAGCATTCAAACTTAAATAATTTCTAATTCTTCTCATACCAATCCACATCCAATTACAATTTCTCCTAAGAACACAATTATCCTGGAGCTCTCTGCCTCAAGTCTCTCACCCAGGCAAGTCATACTGTACACAACTGATCAAGCACAGGTCTGCATAGATCACTCTCCTGCTCTATCAACCCTAGTGGATACTCAGTACCTATTCAATCAAATACAAATGTGTCTCTCATCAAAAACCCTCTACAATCTGGTGTCAACTCCTCCTTTCAGGCTTGTGGTGGGCTATTGCCATTCACACACCTTCTTGTCCAGCAGAAAGAAGAAAGGGAGGGAAGGAGGAGAAGGAGTGAGGAAGCAAGTCTCTGATAACAAGGAGCTCATCTCTAGGGAGATGCTGCATACAGGAGGACTCTGATACAAGCTAATTGGAAGGACCCCTTGGTCCCTTGGGCACAATGGCAAAGCAGATGGTCATGCATCCTTCTTTAGCATCACTTCTACTGATAAAATCCTATCCATTTTTGACATTGCACCATCTGCCTGTGCCAGTGTCAAGGACCTTGAGTGGCAAAAATGGGTTTGGCTTTTTCCATGTCTTCACTGGTTGTGGCTGCTGAGATGGGGGCTGCAGCACCTTCAGAGACAGCTTCCAAGTCACGTCTACAGATGGCTGATGACTCCCTGAATGGTGGCTGCAGGAGTGGGCCTGGAAGTAGGTCAGGTGAGCTAGGAGGCAATGTTATCCTCTCTTAGAATGAGGGCAGGGACTATTTCATCTGTATCCCTATCAGACAGTGCAGTGCAGCAAACACAGTAGGAGCTTAATAATATTTTTGGATTAAGTGTTCCTAGGAGTTTCCAACCCTCTCCTTGAAAAGCTTTACCTTCTCAAATGTTATAGGTACTTTGAAAACCTTTCCTGGCCAAGAGATTAGGTCTTGGGAAAGCCATCTGTTATGAGTTTCTACTACTGTTACGAGTGACTACTACAGACCACTAGCCAATAATACACCAAAAAAAAACCCTTTCAAAACCTATTTAAAAAGTTCTGCCAGAAAGGTCATAGCCTTAAGTTCACTTCCGAAAAGCCACCACATTTCAGGCTTGTGAGTTACTAAGCAGCTCTGGGAGGCATCTGGGTAGAAGGGGCTTGTTGAGCCAGTTTTCAGAATAAAGGGATCAGCTGAGATTTTAGAGGGTTTTTGTTGTTGTGTTGCTGTGTTCTTTTCCCCAAGGAAAGTGGTCTCATTTGTTATGGTAATAAATTATCTAAAAATTTGTGCTCATAGTTAACCCATGGAATGCTTACAGAAAACTCGATCAGAAGTACCAGTACACCTCGAATAGCATCTCTCTAATTTAGATGCTGCTGGGAGCTGGCTGATCATTCTCCAAATGATCAGAGGAGGAAGAGTTACAAATACAAAAAGTTTCCTATTAACACTAAAGCCTTTTTGTCACAGTGCTTTTGGCCAATGATTTGTCTCAACTTACTGAGAAACTGACATGCAGCATTATTGGATACCTATAACCCCAACACAACCAGGGCAGGCAGCCGAACCCTGATTCAAAGGAAATGCATTATTAATGATTCCTAATTCTGCATAGGCATGGGTCACCAAGCTGAGGCAGAGAGGATATTTAATCCTCCCTGGAGCCATGTGGGGATGTGTGCAGCATAATTATTACCTAATTGCATGTAGTAATTCCAACTAATTAAAAAACCAACCAAAGAAAGTTGAACCCTGATAGCCATTCTCTTCTCTTCAGTCAATTCTTTCTTTAAGAGTCCTTACATCAAGATTAAATTGATGCCACTAAGGAACAAGATTAGCTGACCTTGTCTGTTTTTGTTACTTTTCTCTCCATATTCTAGCCCTATGCACCTCAGCCCTTTCTCCAACATGGTACAGTAAGAAAAGTATTGGATTTGGAGTCAAAAATCTGAGTTCAAATCTTTGCTCAAATTTAACTACATGATGCTAGGCAGGTTTTTTTAACCACTGTGACTCAGTTTCCATACTTGTAAAATGAGGGAATTGGACTTAAAGATCTCTATAGTGTTCTCCAGCTCTAACTCTATGATCCTATGATTTCCTGTCCTTTCTTATTCCCCACATCCACTATGCCCTCTGAAACCCCCAGTCTGTTGTGAAACTCCCTCTTCATCTCATACCTATTGTCTCTTGACCTTCATAGAACGCACGCTCTTTCCAGCAGAAGCTCCACTCTCTCTAATATGGACTACATCCTTCACTTCCCCAAACTCACTGGGTATGGAGGAGGGATCAGCATATTCCTTCCTCCTCACTTCCATTTTCTAGACCCTCTGTCTCTCCTGGAATCACTTTATAACCTCTCTTCATTTGGAGCTCACTTCCATCCAACTATATCACCCTACCTTGTAGTAAATTGACCTCTTTTCTCAGGAAGCTCAATATCCGGATCACAATATTCTCTTTTATCCCCCACCCCATCCTTACCCTCATATGCAAGGATTTCACTGTGATCCCTTAAACATCCTGGTCTCCTAGGTCAACTCCCATGCTTTGGTTTAATCCCATCTTTGCCACTGCCAGGACAGCACCGGCTTCATCAAAATATGAAACTATAATTTCCCTTCTCCATCATACTCTTCTCATGTGCTCATTCTAAAGCTTTTCTTTCTTTCTTCTCACCTTGACGTCATTCCTTTTTTTCTTCTCTCTTCACAGTTTCAACACTAGAGTTGACCAGCTTTACTATACGCTGAACTCCGCTCTTGAATTTCTGGTCCCTTGTCTTGCAATTGCTCCTGCCCCGCCAATCTTCCCCCACGGGTGTAACAAGGCTCAAATGAAATGCTGGAAAGCACTTTCCAAGCTTGCAGGTGCTACATAAAGGCCAGTTAGTATCATGACTCTTATCACTACTATAATCATTAATCTACAGTTGCCAGGCTTCCATTCCCTGAGCCGTCACTAAAGCAATGTTTATAGGGTAATACAAAATGTATACACATACATTTTTAAGTTTAGTCTCCACCATTAAGACTTTCTTAAGGCTCTTACAAGTGGGTTAGGTCTGGCTCCCGCACACTCTTGCCTTCTGTCCAAATAATAAACCTCTACCCATCTTGCTATGCCCATATTCCCATTCTACTGAATCACAGGTGGAAGAGACTTCCCCATTCCTCTAAGACAGGAAGATGGGAAACAAGTATTTATTAAGCAGTCATTATGTGCCAGGCACTTGTGCTAAGCACTGGGCTCCAAATACAATCAAAAAAAAATAAGACATCCCCTGCCCTCCAGAAGTTTCCATTGTAATAGAGGAAGACAACTCACAGAAGGGAGAGGAAGGTATCCAATGGTTTTGAAGTACAAGAGTAAGGAGCTGCATCAAGAGGAAAATTCAACCAAAGGGAGGAAAGAAATCCCCTTTCCAAACTGCAGCCAAGACTTTGTTCCAAGGAGGGGTGACCTTCTACCTTCTGAGGCACCTCATTCCATTCTGTAGTGGATCTAATTATTAGGAAACTCCTTCCCTACACTGAACCTAAATCTGCCTCTACGCCTTCTGTTCATTGATCCCAACCAGGCTCTCTAGGGCAAAGTAGAGCAAATCCAACCCCTTAACCAGGCTGACAAGTCTTTGACAGGCTAGTCTGATACTAGCCCTTCCTCACTCAAATTAAAGTCAGCTGCAAGTCATGTCGTCATCTTGACGTCATGGTCTTCTTCCGGGAACAAAGGACAAAAACAACCTGTGAGTGAGTAGCAGCTCCTCTTCTCTCCTCTCCTCTCCTCCAGGGGAAGGTACACTTCCATGGCCAAAAGCTGCCTTTTTTCCTTTGATTTTACTGGCTACATTTCATGCTCAAAGAACAAGCCTTAAACCCAATTCACTCTGGAGCTCTTTGACTGGACAACATGTCCCCACCCACCTAGCACAGAGTGAATGTCATTACTAAATAGTAATTGCCTCTCTTTTACCCTGGAACCCTAAGGGTCTTCCCATCCCAGTTTGATTTATTTTTTCATTTGGATTAAAGTGGCCATCCTTTGAAGAAGTCTATTCATTGAATGGGTGCATCTCACTCAAAGTAAGAATGTGACAAAAACCTTACTTAGCCTGAAAGGGTCAGCGTTTTATATTGCATCCTGGGTCATCTCCAGTTGTCCTGATGAATTTCAGGCCACTGGACCCAGATGGCTCAGGAAAGGAAAGTGAGGTTGGTGATCTTACACAGCCCTCCCTCACTCAAATCAATTGCAAGTCATAGTCCTCTTCACAAGCAAAGGACAAACACAACTTGAACACAGTTCTCAAGTCTTCTCGAATCTTTTCTTCTGTGGGATAAACACCCCTAGTTCCTTTAACTGAGTATCTCGGAGAGCAAGTTCTCAAGGCCCTTTTCAATCCTAGCTGATCTCCCCCAGACATTCTCCATGTTATCAGCATCCTTCCTGAAGTGTAGAATATAGAAACAAACAATATTCAGAATATTGTCTGACTAACACAGAGTTCAATAAGACTTATGTTATTGTATTTCATCTGTGTCTGACTCTTTGTGATCCCATATAAGGTTTTATAAGCAAAGAAAAATATCAGAGTGGTTTGCCACTTCCTTCCCCAGCTCACTTTACAAATAAGAAAACTGAGGCAAATAGGGTCTTGTCCAGGGTCATACAGTTAGTAAGTGTCTGAGGCTGGATTTGAACTCAGGAAGCTGAGTCTTCCTGACTCTAGGCTCAGCGCTCTATCCATTATGCCACACAGCTGTATTAGCTCCTTATTCTTGAATGCTTTATATCCTTTATTGCAGTCTAAGGTCTCATTAGCTTTTTTGGTGGTTACATCATGCCACTGACTCATACTGAGTCCACTGAAACCCTAGGTCCTTCTCAGATGAGCTATTGTCTAGTCACACTTTCTGTATCTTATAAAGTTCATTTTTTAACCCAACAGTAAGACCACATTTTGTGTATAGTAAATTTTACTTCTTTTAATCAAGTCTTATCTTTCACCCAGGTCTTTTTGAGTCCTAACTCTGTTACCTAGTCGAGGGTAACCCTCCCTGCTTTGTTTCATCTGCAAATGTGATAAATATCTCAACTACTCTTCTATGCAAGTCACTGATAAAAACATTAACTAGCCCAGAGCCTGGCACTGATCCCTGAGGCACTGCACCAAAGACTTATTCCAAATTAGGAATAGCTACTCTTCATGTGTTGGGGGAGGGAGGAGGGAGGGCTAGAGAGAGAGGGGCAGGGCTTAGCACAGATGCCTTTCTTTATTAGGTTATAAGTGTGGAATAGAACGATGATTGGTTGGTGGTATTCAGGAAGTGCTAGGATCTATATATGTT
>CM053774.1:115910015-115950574 GCA_028658325.1 Potorous gilbertii
ACCGCTTCTGCTACCTCCGGCGTTCTGTCTGGTTATTCCTCCCAGAGGACTGGGAGGCCCGTGGCGCCCCGAAGACTCATCATGACTGGGATTGGTGAGTAGGAGAGCAACCTAGCTCCAGGACCGGGGACCCTGTCAGAATAGCTGGAAGGGATCCACAGGGTCACGTCGCATTCATGTCCATCCGTTCAAACAATTTCAAATCTATTTACTAGTCCTTTCATTAAGCCCACTTCTATTCATCTTTTTCATAAGAACACGGAGGACTATAAAACATTTCGATATCTAAAATCTAGGTAAATTATATCTGCACGATTCTCCTGGTCTTCATTCATTTGTCTAGAAAACAAGCAATAATTTAATAAGTGCCTACTATGTGCCAAGCACTGTTCAAACGCTGCAGATACAAAGACAGAACCAAAAATATTGCTGCCCTCAACAAGCTCACATTTCTTTAAGGGGTAAGAGGGGAAGAGAATAAGAAAATAAATAAAGGTAAATACATGCAAAAAATGAAAGGTAAATAAATATAAAATATAGAAAGCAAACCCCATCAAAAAAGAAAGTAAAGTCAGTCCAGCATGACCTGTTCTTGATAAAGCCATGATGGATCGCTGTGATCAGTTTCCTTTTCTATAAGTTCACTAACTCTCCTTTTAATAACACATTGTAGAATTTTTCCAAGAATCCAAATCAATTTCACTGCCTTACAGTTTATAGATTCCATTCTCTCTCCTTAAAAAAAGGTCAACATTTACTCTTCTCCAAAGGTGCAGGACCCTTCCATTCTCCATGATCTTTCAAAGACCATTGGTAGTAGCTCAGCAATAATATCTACCAGTTCTTTCATTACGTAAGGATATAGTTTCAATGGGGTCAGGCATTTTGTACTCTCTTCCTATACCTGGGCATCCTACCCCCTATTAACTATATTTATTCTGCCTTTTCCAGTTCAACGATTATTCTTGTTGATAGAGAAATCAAACAAAAATAAAGACTTTACATCTATGCCTTCCCCATCATCGGTTGTCATCATTCCATCCCCACCAAACACAGACTTTTCTCTTTTTCCAACCCTCTTCACTGAGATCACTATAAAACTTGGTGTCATCCTTAGCTTTCCTTGCACCATGGCTCATTCCGAGCATGAGTCTTCACCTCTAACTGTTGTCACAGTCACTTCTGTAGTCACCCTCTTTTACCTACATAGACTTCCATCTCTCTGCATGTCTTTTCAAAATCAACATTGCTTTGGTGATTTTCCCAGGCATCCACAGAAGTTTCTTTAGACAACTACACTATGTGTCCATCATTGGAGTCATTTCTCTCTGTGTCTTTAGATTTCGTTCTTAACAGAGTTATTTCTTTCTCCCAGACTGACTTTAATTAAAGAAAATCCATAGGATTCCATTTATTCTTCCTCCATACTCTGAAATCTGTTCTCCCAAACTAGAGGATAAAAAGTAAGACCCTGATCAATATTCTTCTGTTCATAAACATTAGAGAAATGTGCACTCATATAAAGTATTCCCCAAAGTGATGGAGAAGAACTAGTGCAAAATACAAGTTGAAGAGGGGCCGATTGTGGTCATTCAGTATTGTGGTTCCTTGCTCTATCTTCTAGGAAGAGAATCATGAAAATCAGATAAGACTTGGGAGGAAAGGCTTCCAAATAAATCCAAATAAAGTCACCTGGGGATGAAGCCCTGAACACAACAAAGTTTCCTCAATGAAATTCATAATAATATGAAAAAGGTTGGTCTAACTATCCACACAAGAAAAATAAAGTGGATGAAAAAAATCTGCTTCCCATTTTTTAGGATGGAGGATCCTGGAGAGTTAGGCGGTAATCTAAGAATCATGAAATCCAACTTCCATATTTTATAAGTGAGAAAGCTGAAATCCACAGAGGTTGTGACTTTCCCTGAATAAGTCACCTAACCTCTATCTTCCTCAACTCCCTCATCTGTGAAATAATAGAATAAATCTTCCAGGCTTATTGAAAGAATAAAATGAGATAATATTTGTAAAGGACTTTGCAAGACAGTGCTCATCTTTATTAGAAAGTGCTTAATAGAATTTTAAAATAGGTAACATGCTAGAACCCTCTCAATTCAAAGACAACTTGCAAGCACTAGAAATGAAAGACATGGGAGCAGAGGTGAAGGTGGATCAGTCACATAACAGGGAACAAGAGCTGGGAAGTCTGAAGGGTTCACTTTTTGCTATGATATTTTCAGTCTTGCCTGACTCTTCATGACCCCATTGGGTCTTTCTTGGCAAAAATACTGGTAGTTTGCCATTCCCTTCTCCAGATCATTTTAGAAATGAAGAAACTGAGGCTAGCAGGATTAAGCAACTTGCCCGGGGTCACACAGCTCATAAGTGCCTGAGATCAGATTTGAACTCAGGAAGAGGACACTTCCTGATGCTAAACCCAGTGCTCTATCCACCATGCCATTTAGCTGCGCAGGTTCACAACAAGAGTAAACTAATTCATGTTGTGAAGGATCAGTGTGGAGGAGTTGTGATCTGCATCCAGAGGGGAAACACTTATTCATAAATCACTCGTAAGTTAAATTAAATGACCACAATACACCCATGTGCACACATACACAAGACACCTTAAAATGGAAGAAAAAAGTGTCCTACTAGCATCCTAGAAATCTTTACTGTTTAAATCGTTAGTGTTATATGAAGATGGTCTAAACCTGGAAGCTGCTTATGGTTCAACAGCCATAGGCAGACATCTCTATTCTTTAATTCTGCCTGGAGAACCTTTCTGATGCCCATGAAGGGTGCTTCAGCATCACCTGTCCACTGCCCAATGGGACTAAATGATTTCAGCTTCCTTCATGTTTTGCTTTCCTTGACCTAATCTTAGTAAACCATGTTAAACAGATGTTAAGAAGTGCATCTCCTAACAACAGAAGATGTGTTTGTGCTGAGGCTAGTGCATTAAACTCAAATGGAAAAAGAGTCACCAAGCCACTGATAAGAACACCGCCAGCTCCCAAAATGATGTGGTTTTAAAATGTAAGGTTATCTATATTTTATCTATTTTGTTAAATAATTTCCAATTGTGTTTTATTCTGATTCAGAAAGCTTTTGTGGGTGTTATATGCGTTGTGGGCTACACAAAGTCTATAGGTCACATGTTTGACACCTCTACGCTAAATGGTTCCCAGGGAGACTTCCCTTCTCTACTCAAAAGTCGAATAACTCATCTTCAGGAGTGAGAGGACTGGTGACCAGATAACGTCATGGTCAGCAGATGACATTGGCAAAACAATATGCCAAAGCTTACTTTGCTGATACAATTTGGCAAAAACCTGCTCTCACTTTGATGCTGACACAGGTAGAATGTGGATTTGGACATCAGTAATTTCAAACAATGAATCACTGTGAATTTGGTTTTTTAATGGGATTGCCAGCATTGCCCTACACACACACACACACACTCCAACTGGCTTCAAGTAAAGCCACTCACAATTCTCCTTGTTGTCCAAAGCAGGGTGGCCTCTCTTTAGCTTTGCCCCATATTTGGTTTCCCGTGCAACGGCAAGGGATGTCAAAGATTGTAACTTCTCTATTTTATTCCAGAGAGGTTTCCCAGCCATTGTGTCAAGCAGTACTTTGTCCAAAAACTTGATTTTTTTTTCTGCAGTAACTTGTTAGATGAAGAGATCTTTTTACAGGACTGTAAACTCAAGTATGCCTTGGGAATTTAAAATGACTAATTGCTAGTCATCAAAACTAACATAGACTTGCACATACTCTTAAATCTTCTTCTATATCTTTCATTCGCTTTCATTCTATATCACTCTTAATCTCTCTCTTCTTTGTCTCCCTCTTTTTCTCTCTCTCCATACACACATACACACATGCATGTATGTATACACATACACAGTATAACCTATATTTATAGAACTCCATGGCAAGATCCAAGCAATGAAGCAAATAAAGCATCCATTCATCTAAGACATATAGCAACAGATGATATTTACATAAGACCTAGAGGACTGCAAAGTCCTATATGGCCATAATCTCGTGAGATCATAACAAGAACCCTAGGATACTACAGAGATTTGGAATCAGAGGGGTTAAGTGATTTGCCCATGGTCACAGCCAGAAAATGTCAGAGATAGAATCCAAACCCAGATCTGTACTAATGCCAAATCAGAGTTCTTTCCAGTAGACCATCATTCAAAGGCTGGCGCAGTAGCACAAAACGAAAGCATGGCTAAAAACAGGAAAAAAATCTAACTGAAAGAAACCTCCCAGAAAACGGAAGGAGAAATAGCACTTACACAATAATTTTAAATAATAGCAGAAAGTAAAAAAAAAAAAAAAAGAGAAATGATCACCAAAATCAGTTGATATTCGTTTTAAAAAGCAAGAAGTAAAAAGAAATTTACTCAATAAGCTTTTGGATAAAATTGATTGGATAAATCTGAGATCATAAATTACTTGGAAGAGAATTCCCTATTTGACAACTTCTGGGAAAACTAGAAAGTGATTTTTTAAAAAAATAGGTTTAAATCAGAATCTTACATCATATATCATAAATTCCAAATGGATATTTGGCTTTCCACATACTTTTTTAAATATAGGAGAATGGATTAAGATCTCTTTCTCAAACAAGGCTAAGGGGAAAGTTCTTAAACAAACAGTAGAGAATGATCATCACTGTCATTTTCTTCAATATAGATATCAATTGTTTCTATAATTTATTCTTTAACCCATTTGCAATTCAAAATATCATTAGTATATTTCTATTTAGATCTATATCTTTTGCTTGCACTTCCATCATCAAGGACTATTCTCATACATCAATCAGTTAATCAACAGGTCTTTACTGAGCACCTACTATGTGCCAGGCATTATGTAAGGCATCAGAAATACAAAGATAAAAATGACATATTAGGTGAAGGTTCAACTGAGTCATAAAGTAAACAAGAGAGTCTAAGAAACAGAGGTCAGACATTTCAAACATGCAGGACACCCAATGCAAAAAAATATGGGAGGTGGAGGAACATCAAGATTGAGTAAAAAAGTATGGTCAGACCCTATAGTGCATGGATATATACTATAATAAGGCTCAGGAGGTAGGTTGGAGGCAGGATGCATCTTTCACAACTAGGGCTAGGGGAAAGTTCTTAGATAAACAATGAACAAGGGTGATCACAGAAAATAAGTAATTTTGATAGCAAGAAATCTAAAAGCCTTTTCACATACAAAATCAATACTACCTGGTGAAGAAGGTAAATAATTGATTAACGAAAATGTTTACATCAAATATCTCTGAATAAGGTTTGATATCCAAGATACAGAGAAAATTGACAGGTCATAAAACCAAAAGTCATTGTACAAAATGGTGAAATAATATAATCAGAAAGATCTCAAAAGAATTATATGTTTTGAAAGATTGTTTCAAATGACCATGTGTAAGAGAAATGCAAATCAAAAACTGAGGTTACATCACCTAAAAAATTGGTGAAGATGATAAAATGTGGGAAAAGTGTTAGAGAGGATTGAGGGATTGTGGGGGAAACAGTATACTAATACACTCGTGATGAGGGTTACAATTTGTTCCAGTCATTTTAGAAGGCAATGTGAAATTAAGTTAAAAAAACAAAAAAGTAAATAAAATATCCACACTCATTGACATATTCTTTGGCATATACCCATATAGCTCAAAGACGGAAAGAATGGTCCCAACACATTCCTAGCTATAGTTTTTGTGGCAGCATAGAACTAGAAACAAAGTCAATGTCCACCACTTAGCATTAGGGAATGGTTAAACAAATTATAGTACATCAATTGACGAAATATTGCTACAATATGAGAGGAAGGCATTTGGTTTCTCCATTTCATATTACTTGATTTATCACAGAAAGTAAAGGGACAGACAATTGTTAATGAAATATGCATATATTAATATGTAAAATAGTTTCTACACTCCACCATCACTATAGAAAAGGGCACTTAGAATCCTGCACAACAGGGTATCTGAGTTACTTTGGCCACGTATGCTCCCAATGGCGCATGCCTTACTACAACTGTACTCCAAATTTGTACCTATTCTTCCATGGGAGCTTTCTTCTCTCTCACGCAATTTTCTTCTCAAATGCCAGGCCTAGGTCTATCTTAAATCCATAATCATCTCTATTCTTTGCTGCCAAGGGTCACACTCCTAAACTACTTCCTCTCTGAATCGCTACTTCTCTATATACATATCTCACTGGAGGATGTGCATATGTTACCTGAATTATGCCCCAGACAATCTTGAACCAGCATAGGATGATGTATAGGATGATGTGTCTCTTTCAGGGTGAGTAACTCTGCCCTAGATGGGAAAAGGAAGGGAGAAAATCCTCTCATCTCTCACCTTCCCCATACCACTACCCTCTGGAATAAAGGACAATAAAGGATCTCACTAACCAAGTTGCCCCTTATAACAAAACTGATTTGAACTGATGAAATGCTTAAACTGTTGATAAGAGAAAGTCCTTCAGGTGCATAATATAATCATAATATTTATTATATATAATTATGTATAATATATAATAATAGTATTATAATAAAAATTACTATTCTATTATATATAAGTCCATCAGAATATTAACATCTTTTTCCAATTACTTGTTATAAAAAAAACAATAAATAGGGTGGGAAATCTACAGCAAGTTCCCCACCTCTGGTAATATCTGAACTTTTACCTTTTGTGATTATATCAAATGCGGGGAATGAAATGCCATGCCTTTACATAATAAATGCCAAATATGAAGAATTCGGGGAAACATGGCAAGAGCGGTATAAATGGTTGTAGAGTGGAAAAAGCAAATGCAAGACAACAATAAACACAATTATAACTCTGCAAACAAAAAGAATCAAAAAATAAAACTCAAAGCTGTATAATTTTCATTACCAAACTCATCCCTAAAGAATTGTAGAGAAAATGAATCTTCTTCTGTTCATTACAGAAGTGGGAAATTGTGGTATGAAATATTATGCATATATGTGTGTGTGTGTGTGTGTGTGTGTGAATATGTTGGTTGGTTTTGCTGGTCTTTTTTATCTTTCATTTTAAATACTTGAGACAATAGAAGGTTCAATGTATAAGGAAGAAGGAGAAATATTCAGAAATAATGATGACATAAAAGATGACATAAGGAAAAGAAAGGTATGTAATGCATGAGAATATAATGTCACAGAGAGCAAAGAAGCCAAAGCAAGACAAAAAATCCATAGCTATTAGATTTAATCATAAGGAGATCATTAGTGCCCTTAGAGATAGTTGTTTCAGAAGAATATAATGAATAGATGCCAGATTAAAAGGGGTTGAGGAATGAGTCCATGGTGAAGAACTAGAAGCATTGATTATAAACATCTGTTTTCAGAAATTTGGCAGAAAAAAAGAAAGAGAAAAAAAATGGTACAATAGCTGGAGGGAGTGACAGGGTAGGAGAATTTTTTAGTATTGTAAAGCTAAGGATATATGTAAGTTGGGGTGAGAGCCAGTAGAGCAGATAATATTGAAGATACATGACAGAAAAATGATCACTGGGGTAAGTTTAGAAAGGAGACGAGAAGTAATAGGAGAGAGGGAATAAGAGAGATCAGTTCTGGCAAGGAGAAGCAGTACATCATCATCCAAGATTGCTATTAACATTATCATCCTTTATACATAATCATAAATTTTGTAATATTTTATACATGTTTCTGGAATAAAATGCTCTAAAAGTAAACACATTTTTTAAGAATGAAAAGGGAATAACAGACAAAAGAAAAAAATGGAAAAGATTTGCAATATAACAAAATATTTTCACCATAAAAGTCATTCAAGATATCATACTTGGACTCTAACATTAAAATCTTAGATTTAAAAAAGCTTTTATAAAGGTACTAAAAGAACAAAGACAGGAAAAGCTAAAAGATCAAACCAAGTATACAAAAAGATCTGAACTGGAAGTGACACAATTGTGAGTGTGTGTTGAAGGATTAATTCAAAATCTACCATGGGGACTAAGGGAGAAGAGACACCAAAAGCCTGGGAAAAAATAAAAATCTCAGACCTTACTAATATCAAAAAGGAGAGATAAGTAATAACTACATATAGTTAGATAGTTATGCTTCTTTCCATGTATATAAAAATATTTAAATAATCTATTGCTGAGGATATTAGTAAGGAACTAGTAGGCATTTACAAGCATGAGTCCACTATAAGACCATGTTTTCACCATCATACAACTGATTGAGTAATGTAGAGGATACAAGATCCCTCTGTGTTTATTGTTTCTTGATTACAAGAAAGCACAACACATTTCAACAACATTCAACAACGTATTTCACATCTAAATTAATTTTTAATTTTTTCAATTTTATTTTTTGTATTCAGAACTTAAGAAATAAAAGCATTTCCATAACAGTAGAAAAGAAAAAAGATGATTGTACATGAAACTATATATCTATTATGTACAATTTGCTGTTCATTTTAAATATATAAAGAAGTTATCACATACTGTTCTTTTTCCCCTTTTTTCTTCCCTCCCCCCAACCTAGACAGGGCTACCATTAGACACAAATATATGTATGTACCTGTGTGTATGTATATGTGTGTGTATAAAACATGTATATGCAAAACTGTTCTATACATACTTCTATTTATTAGTTCTTTCTCTGGATGCAGATAGCATCTTCCTTCATATGTCCTTTGCAGTTAATTTGGTTATTTATGATAATCCAAATGACTTATTCACTCAAAGTTGCTCTTAATATAGTCATATAAAAGTGCTTTAAATTTTTAATTAGAGAAGTGCAAATTAAAACAACCTTGAGATATCATTTTACACTTACCAGATTGGCTAAAATGATAGAAGAGGAAATTGACAAACGTTGGAGGAGATTGGGAAAAATTGGGACACTAATTCATTACTGGTGGAATTGTGAATTAATCCAGCTATTTTGGAGAATAATCTGGAATTATGCCCAAAGAGTAATTAAATTACCTATACTCTTTGACCCAGCAAAACCACTATTACGTCTATTTCCAAAGATGATTACGGAAAAAGAAAAAGAATCCATATGTTCTAAAATAATCATAGCTACTCTCTTTCTAGTGGCAAAGAACTGGAAATTATAGGGATGCGCATCAATTGGGGAATGACTGAAAAAGTTGTGGCATATGATTGCGATGGAACACTACTGTGACATAAGAAATGATGAGCTCAATGGTTTTAGAGAGACATGAAAAGACTTGCAAGAAATAATGAAGCATGAAATGACCAGAACCAAGAGAACATTATATACAGTAACAGCAACAATGTTTTAATAACGACTTCGAGTGACTGTTATTTTGACTATTTTAATACTCAAATTAACTACAAAAGACATATGAAGAAAGATGCTATCTGTATCTAGAGAAAAAACTGATAAATAGAAGTACGCATAGAATAATTTTACATATATATGTGTGTATATTTATGTACATATACCTACATACATATATATGTGTGTACATAAATACATACATAAATATATATATATTTGTGTCTAATAGTAGCTATCTCTGGAGGGGATGAAAAAAAGGTAATTTATATAATAATTCGGTTGTATATTTGAAAAGAATAATGGTTGTGCATAATATATTTGCAGTTTCATGTACAATCATCTTTTATTTATGGAAATGATTGTTTCATTCCATAAATTAAAAATAAAATTTAATAATAAAAATAATATTGCTGTAACAATATTTATTAATAATAAAAACAATATTCTCCTGGTTCTGCCCATTTGGCTCGTCATTATTTCATGCAAGTCTATCCATGTTTTTCAAAGAACATTTAAATTAAGCAAGATTCTTTGAAAGATTTAATGACAGAGATAACCTTGTTTGAGAGCACTCTGCTAAGGCCAGGTATAAAACAGGTAGATCTATGTATGCCAAAGATGTCTGCCCTGATGAAGCAGGGAACCAGCATGTAAGTTAGGTGAAGAGGGACATCCATCAAGAATGAGATCCTCCAGATGGCATTGTCGGTGCAAACTGCTCTGGTAGCACCAAGCCCTCAAACACTCCAGAGCTACCACTGAGAGATCTGTAACTTCTCCACAGAGTTTGGCTCAACCATTCATTCAGAGAGGAACAAGTGGTTGAAAATGCATTTAGGTAAACAAACTATAGGGCTTGTTCATCCATAATAGAGAGAGAGATTGAGAGAGAGAGAGGAGAATTGATGGATAGACAGATGAATATGTATATATTGATGCACACAGATACCATACATATACTCTCAGTACACACATATATGTGTATATATATATATACATATGAAAATGGGAGGGAGGGAGGGAGGAGGGAAGGAAGAGAGAAGAATGGGAGGAAGGACAGGGAGGAAGGAAAGGAAAAAGGGAGGGAAGGAAGGAAGGAGAAAAGGAGAAAAAGCGGGGAAAAGGAAGGGAGGGAGGGAAGAAAAGAGGGAGGATGGAAGGAGGGAGCAAAGGAAGGAAGGAAAAAGAGGAAGGAAAAGAAAGAGGGAGGGAAGGAAGGAGCAGAGGGACAGAGAGAGGAAGGAAGAAAAGGAGGAGAGGAGGGAGCACGAATAACTTTCAAAATGAGTAAGATAATCATACAATAGCGTGCGCACACACACATACACATACACACACACACACACACACACACATCCCTCTTTATTTATAGATACCTAAGAACCTACATATGAAGAAGGATTTGAGCCCAGAATTAATATGGAGGAGGAAATCAGGACAGATTGCCTTCAATAAATTTCAGAGCATTTTTAATGACTCAACAAATTTCAAAGCACTTTTATTTAATGACTCCAAACTTCTCTAAGCAGTTTTTTAATATCAGTATTCTACCAACATTGTTTTATGGCTGAGTCATGAAATAATACACGCTCTAAAGAATACTGGTGATTATTGCACTCAGGGCCATGGAGAGGAGTAGGGTAGGTGTGAGCAGGCTTCAGTACAGAACCAAGAGGGACTATGCAAGACTACAGATAAGGACTCCATTGAGAAAGTACAAGTCAGAAAAAGAGAAGGGGCTGAGAGCAAGAGATAACAGGTGGACAGCCCAAACGCTTCACTTGAATGCTCTTGTCTAGAGGAGAAATCAAGAAAGTCTTGCCCAAACCTATCAATTAGGTGGACTTTCTGTGACAAGCTCCGGGGAGGTCCTGGACAAGAATCACACAGAATGAGCAGGAATGGAAGGGTTGTGATCTGTCCTGCTGGAAGGAACATCTAAATTGATAAAATCCCAGATCTATCTACATATTTAGGAGTCACTAAAAATCCTCAAGTGTTTCTTTCCATTTCTTAAAAGCAAACTCAGCTCTCTGACCCTGCTCCAACTCTTAGGAAGCAGGGCTATACTAGTCTAAAAACAAGGTCCCTAATGAGCCTCTTATAATTAAAATAGCATTAAGCAAGCATTTCTTTCTCTTAAACTCCTTAATGAAACTTGAGCAATTATCACTTTAAGTAATTGCCTCTCATTTAAGGTTTACTGAAACATTTTTACATCTAATTCACATGCCATTTGCTAAATGCTTGAGGCTTTCTTGGTCTTTCTGCATGCATTAAACAGTTTGTTAATAATTGAGAAAACTCAGAATGTGGAGGTCATTTAACAGTTGTCAAGGCCTCCATGAACTATAACGTGTAATTAATAAAATGCGTGTCGAGCTTCTCCTGGCATGAGCCAGAACTTTATGAATAGGGCTTCAGCTAGACCTAAAGCCTGAGCTGGTCATGAATAAGAATCAGGCTTCATGGAGTGAGTGACCTTTGAGGGTTTTTTTCCTTGACAATCAGAGAAAGCACGTGAAAAGATTAAATTTTCAGATAAAAATGATTGTATGTGTTATTGTCTGAAATGATATGAAGACAAGTAGCAATGATGGGTGGTGCTTGGTGAAATCCAAAAGTCGTTATAACAACAGGAAGCACCAAAAATTTGGTTTCCCAATGAAGGAAAAACTGTACACCAGCAAACAAAAGTCCATGCAGAGTTTCATCTTTGTTTTGTCCCAAGGATGGTACTCAGGGTGGGTGCCATTGACTCCAAGGTTGGAAGCCATCCAGTTTCCACTTGTTCGACATTCTGGTAGGTCTATTTTGATGTGAAGGATTTGAAATGGGCTACTTCAGACCCTATGGTATAAAGAGTGGGGGTGGGGAGATAGCCAAAGACGGGGAAAAAAACTATGGGACAACCAGGATCACATTGTCAATAATACTAATGAACTAAAATTAATATAACAGCTAAGACTCAAAGATGTAGAGGTCATGAGTTTCAATTTGTCTTGTATGTCTTGTTTTTACATAGTTCTTCACAAGTTGTCTCTTCCACCACTCCTTGAGAGTGGTAACTGTTTTTGGCTTTTCTTTATAGTTCTGCTACTTAGCACATTGCCTGGTAAAGAGTAAGTACATAGTAAATGTTTTTTTTTCTTTTCATTCATCCATTCTTAAGACTGAGAATGACATCTATCACCTCTAGTCTCTTTTTATCCAACCCAAACTGATCTAGGAGAAAACTTCCAACCGCAATAATAATTACATTACTTCTGTACTAATCAATGTAAGGCAATAACCCCGTTGAATTTGAATTAAATAACTTATCTATATTACCTTCTTCACCTCTCCTACTCTAATACACCCCACCCCCTATACCTGTTCTAAAGAAAGAAGGAGAAACAACAGTTATGCTATGCTCTCATAGTAACTATCCCTTTCCTTACCACTTTTTGCCATCTCATTTCTTATAACCAGGGAAACAGTGATATTAACATTAATCACACTAACAGTAATCACAGTCGAGAGCAATTCTGCTATGGTTCCGCCTCATGACTAACAGACCTGGAACAAATTCTACAGCCAGTCAGTCTTGACTCGGCATAATTAGGATCCCAACAAAATGAAGGATGAAATCTTTCATCATCAATCCAAAGGATGATAGTATCAATACAACTCAGTCAAGAGAGATGCCCAAGATGACATCTGTTTCAAGAAGGAGGTCTGTGGATGTTTTAACTAAGGAAAACAAGTGGTGACTGGTTCATTAAATCTCCCTTCCTGAGGATAGGATCACAGATGTACAGTTGGAAAGGATCTTAGAAGTCATCCATCTAGTCCCCTCATTTTACAGAAGAGGAAACCAATGCCCAGAGATGTGAAGTGGCTTGCCCAAAATCACATGGAAAGTGAGCACCAGGAGGATATGAACTAAGGTCATCTAGACTCGAGTCAGTGAGATTTTTTTTTCCATTCTTCTAGTCTAAATCATTGCTGAAGTCCCTTCCTTTACATCTATAATCCTATGATTCTAGGAATCTATAAATATATCTCAGTCTAAATCAAAACAGTTCTCCATATTAAATTTACAAAAAAAAAGAACCCTTCCTCTTTTATTTGAAAGAGCTACTCTCATTTTGTTTCCTTCAGGTTTTAAGTAAATACTAGTAGAAAAAGGGGTTAACTTCTATCCTGACTCCTGTGGGTCGGAATCTGGGCATCACCAACCTCTGTGTGCAGTCCTCTTTCCAAGCCATGGGGGAGCAACCCACCCACTCCCACCCTCCATTTAGAAACTCATTCTATATGTAATTCTAGGACTCTGGGAGCGTTATTTCACCCTAAACCTATGTATGCATTGAGTATTTTAAGGCCAGTCAGACAAAAGGTATGAGAGGGAGATCCTTGACTGTTCTATACATGGTTTAGAGGCAGAGAAGTACTATATTCCTATCCATATCATTATCCTTATATAACTTTTAGCACAATAGATAAGCTGAAACATTTAAGATGATATAAATGGAATCCTAACCTAAAGTCAAGTGGCTTAGTCTAGCTCAGTAACTATATAGTTTGGTTTGAGAGAGGAGAAAGGGAGGCTGGTGACCTTGCCCAGCCCTCCCTCACTCAAAACAAAGTTAAGTGCAAGTCATGTCATCATTTCTCTGATGTCATGATCTTCTTCAGCAACAAAGGACGAAAACAATCCTGTGAGTAGACATGGGGACCCAGCTATCTGGGTAATTTAGCTCCTTCTCTCCTGTCTGTCTCCCCCTTGCCTTCCTTCTCCTCTCCAAAGGAAGGCCAATTTGAATGGCTAGAGGATACCCAGTTAACTTGGGTTTACCAACTAGATTTCTTCCTTTCCTTTCCTTTCCTTTCCTTTCCTTTTCCTTCCTTTCCCAAAACTTTAAACCTACTGCACCCTGAAGCCCACAGATTGGACAGTTCTAGGTCCAAGCTCCACTTAAGGGCTGTTTTCTGAACCCTCCTGGCTTAAGAGTGATTATCAATAGTAACTGTTGCTGTTTTCATTGCAGCTTGATTTAATTTCTTTTCTTTGCCTCGTTAAAGGGGCCATCCCCTGACTACTTCTTAAACAGATCTATTCACTGAATGAGTGTTACCTCACCCTACATGAGTACCTGAAAAGGCCTTGGCCTACAGGGGCCAAGGTTTCCCATTGCATCCTGAGATGTCTCCAGTCATCCTGATGAATATCTGGTCACTGGATCCAGATGGCTCAGAAGAAGAAAGTGAGGCTGGTGACCTGCACAGCCCTCCTTCACTCAAAACAAAGTCAAGTGCAAGTCATCATTTCTCTGATGTCATGGTCTTCTTCAAAAACGAAGGATGAACACAAGAACAATATGGTTTGGTAGACTTTGACCAGGTCAGAATGCATAGGATTGAAGAGTCATTCAAGAAGCTTGGCTTCTGGCCTTTTCAAAGTCTTAGGAAATAAGAGGACTGAGTGAAAGCAATTCAGAAACTGGATTAACTTGTCCCTACCATTGACTACTCTCAAAAGGTCATTCTGCCACACAGAATCTATTCAAGCAAGAGGTTAATCCAAATGCAATTTATCTCCCATTCAGCATGTTGTCTAGTAAATTCCCCAGATGACTTGGACAACAGTTTCAGGTGAGGATTAAGTCAGGCAGACAGATAACTGCTACAACCTGATGGAGTGTAGTGAGTTGAGTTAGGGAAATAGGTTAATTCAAATGCCCCCTCACCAGGGTTATTATGAGAGAAACGAGAAACTGACACAGACTTGAATTTGGAAAGTAAACTTGTTCCAACTGAGATATTCACAAGGAATTTTAGTGAGTTTCAGACAATTGAAAATAAAGAGGTTGATTTAACCATGATTGATTCCAAAATGAAAAAAGAAATTAAATACTTTATTTTTACTTTTGAACTACAACTGATTTTTGGTTTCCAATCAAAACAAAAGGGCCCAAAAGAAATGCAACTATGTAGCAGTCATAAGCCACCCTAGGATAAATGAGCCAAAGAGACTTCACCCTATGGGGGAAGTAACAAAGTATGACAATACAAAGACGTATCTGACTAAAATCAATTTCACATCTGAGACACAAAGGCCAAGTTGTACTGTATGCTGAAAATACAGAGACTATCACCCTGAAGGGCATAAGTCTGAAACATCACATGCCAGTTGGTGTGAGTAATGGAAACAGTTACACAGAGATGAAAGACTCCTGTGGCATCCTTAAGGCCTATAAAATGTGGAAGTCTGTTTCTTCCTTCAAAAGGAATGGCTGGTATTGTCAAAATGTGACTCAGGATCTACAAATCACAGCCTGGCTTATTCAGGAAGGTGAGTATTTTTTTCCATTAGATGTTAATAACAATTCAACTTTTATTTAGCACTTTACAGTTCATGAAGGGCCTCACTAATGACAACCATAGCAGGGTCATTTTGAGGTTTTTAGCTGTCTCCATAACCCAGGACCCTTTCTCAGCTTGATAAGCAGAGGATTACGAGGTTCGTCCAAACATCACCTAGAGGCAGCTCGGTGGTGCAGTGGGTAGAGAGCACTGGGCTTGGAGTCAGGAAGACTTTTGTCCAAATTCCACCCCAGACACTTGTTAGCAATGTGACATTGGGGCATCTGCCTGCCTCAGTTTCCTCATCTGTAAAATAGAAATAATAACACCTACATCCCAGGGTTGTTGTGAGAGTCAAATGGGATATATGCAAAGTGCTTTGTAAGCCTTACAGAAGTAAACAAATTCTAGCTATTATGACTATTGCTGTTGATATCACTATCATCACATAAGAGCAAAGAAAACAAATGTATTGTCCTCTAGCTCGGAATCTCCAATTTCCTTCAAAGCTCAGCACAAGCACCACCTCCTCTGGGAGGTCCTTCCTGATTCCCACACTGCCAGCACTTCCTTTCCCCAAAATGGCCTTGTCTTTACTTTATATATATTTTGTACACAGTTACATGTGTACTTCCCGTTCAAAATCTGGCTCTGACTCTTCCTAGATGTGTGATTACTATGTGTAGCTTTATCTATAAAGTTTATTTATCTGCAAAATAGAAATAATAATAACGGAAATAAAGGAGATAACAATACACTATATAATTGATTAATTTGTTATGATGAAGCACTTTTAAAATTTAGATTCAAGGCGAATTGAGAAAAACTAGAAGGACAATTTATACAATATTAACGTCATAAAGAGAATCATCTTTGAAAGATTTAGGAACTCTGACCAACACGATGACCAGCACAATTCCCAAGGACTCATGATGAAAGGCTACTCATCTCCAGATGTAGAAGTGACGGACTCGGAGTGTGGATTGGCTTTTTTTTTACATGACTAATATGGGAATTTGATTTGCTTAACTGTATATTTCTGTAACAGGGAACTTGATTTTTCTGCTTTCTCCATGGGAGAAGAGAAGGGAGAAAACACAGACCTAAGAAGTAAAATATAATTGAATTTCAAAAAAATAAAATAAAATTTAAAGAACGACAGTGGTGACCTATTTTTACTTAGTGCATCACAACTACTACTGCTATGAGTCTTACGTCACCTGCTTCTCCAATGACTATTTCTGGTGTTATCACAATCACTCATCATCGCAGGCCAAGTTTCCAAGACAAGCCTCCAGGTCACAAAGGTCAAAAAGACAAAAAGAAGAAATTAGACTTCTCCCAAGGCTGAATACTGAGAAAATGTCTGGATGATCTTTCGCTCTCCATATTTAGCACAAGGGAGGAAAAGGAGGAGGGAAATGCAGCAAGAGGGTCTATAAAAAGCTCATCAGCCAGTTGTCTATGAAAGGATAACACCGTTGATCTTTCTGGGCTCAGCTTTCACTGAACTCTGCAGGGACATTCCCCGGGTTCTAGAAGGCATCAATGTCATGGAGACCCAAAGAGTCTCGGAACAGACCTCTCACACCCAGCCTCATCTGTCTTCTCATTTTTTTCAAGCAGATTTAAGATAAAGTCCTAAGGGGCTCGATTTGGTCATTTCCAACAAGGACAATTCCCAGAAGACACTGAGCCAGAATCTACTCCATTGACATCAGGGTCACTCTTTCTCTGGATGTGAGGGCTCTAAAACTCTGGCCTTGAAAACATGAGAATGTTTTCTCATGAAAAACATGAGAAAGCACTCAGTTTTGTTAAGTTTCTTCTGCCAACTTCCCATCCCCAAAGACAGAGGGCATGGCACTACAGGACAGACAGGAATATTTCTGACCTGTTCTGCTCCATATGATAGTGATAATGAGAAACTCCCATTGTGAGTCAGATACCAGGTGTGCACCAGAGCTTGAGATGTGTATTGTAGTGACTCATTATACCCCAGATGCCTGTCCATTTTTCCATTTCTCTTTAGCATGTGGGCTCCTTGGCACCAGGGGGCTACTTCGTTCTTTCTTTTTCCCCCACAGTACCTAGCACATAGTAGATGCTTAATAATGCCTGCTGGTTGAAAAATCCCATTGTGAATCAAATACAAGGCCTAGGATATGTATTGTAGTGACTCACTCTGCCCCTAGGCTCTTATCCATTTTTCCATTTCTTTCTAGCATGTGAGACCAGGGAATTGTTTCATTCTTTTTGTCCCTAATAGTGAACCATAATATTTGGCAAATAATAGGTGCTTAATAAATGCTTGTTGGTTGATGAGTTTCAGATATCACTAAGTATAATGTAAAAAGATACAATGAGTCATTTAATATATCCTAACATGGTAAAGGTATATTAAATGATGAGGTGATTAGACTATCAAAGAAAAGAAAAAAGCAAAATGGTAGAATAATGTGCAGTTAATTGGCTGTGCTTTGGGATTGGAAAACAATCTTATTTTAGTATGAAGCCTTCACAGTACCTTAACTTTTCAGAAGTGCATTAACTACCTCCCACCTTTTGACAGAGAAGTAACAGATTGGAGGTACCAGATGATAATGTGGGTATTCAGAAGCATGGCCACTGTACTGATTTATTTCTCTTAAGAAATATAACATAATAAATAATATAATAACTATACATTTTTGTTATTCTGATGAAGAAGAAGGAAAAAGTAGGTTATTATATAGTAAAAAGCAGAAAAAATAAATCACCTAGAGGTAGCTAGGTGACTTGGAAGCTGGAGTCAGGAAGATGAGTTTAAATCTGGTCTCTGATATTTATTAGTTGTGTGACCCTGGGCAAGTTATTTAACTGTTCTCAGCCTCAGTTCTCTCATCTATAAAATGGGAGTATTAATAACACCTACTCTCCAGGGTTGTTAATAAGATAAAATGAGATAATATTTATAAAGCATTCTGGTTTTATTACTATAAAAAGAATCAATAAAATCTTTCCAAAATATACAAAAGGAGGGAAAAGCACAGAGACATAAACAGACCAATTTTATTACTACTTCATTAAACTTAATATATACAGCTTTTTTAAAAATGTCTAACAGAAATTCAGAGTTTCTTATACAGTCTTCTTTCCTGTTCTTTTTATGCTGAAATGATCATTTTGTGAGGAAGTTCACAATGAAAAAGAAACAATATTTCTAAAAGAAAGAATAAAAATGCAGTGCTAATTACTTAGCGGTCAGGTCAATAATCAAGCATTTATTAAATGACTGTTAGATGCCAGGCACTGTGCCAAGTACTTCGGAAACAAAGAAGGCAAAAGACCGCTCCTGCCCTCAAGGAGTTAGAGAAGAAGGCCATTTGCAAACAACTATCTACAAACAAGATATATACAGGACCAACCGAAGACAGTCCAGAGAGAAGATAGTAAGGTGGAAGACTAGAAAAGGCTTCTGTAGAAGTGATATTTCAGCTGACTCATGAAGGAAGTCAGGGAGGCCAGGAGGCAGAGAAAAGGAGGGAGAGCATTCTAGGAATGGGAGTACTTTCTACTAGTCAGTTCACATTCACTGCAACTATGTTTCCAAGCTAAATGTTCCAAATATATTCTCATTTGTTAGAACCTTGCTTTTAATGCAACACTATCAGTTCCCTGAGGATTTTCAAGATACTATAACCAAACACAGACTTCACATCCATTGGCACAAAGTCACAAGGTGAGAAGTGGTGTAAAAAGAGGAACAGAGAGTTGATTTGGAAGGTATGGGACCTAGAGTCTAGGTCTGGCTCTTTGACTAGCTAATTGTGATACCAGGCAAGCGAATTACTTGCCCGGGAAGTTTGGTCCTGTTTCCTTATCTGCGAAACAAGAAGGTTAGGCTCCAAATTCTCCAGGTCCTTTCCAAGTTCTATGGTTCTATTTTAATTAAATCACCTTGGAGGTTGATGGCCATTACCATATGTAATAACAGTAGACTTTTATGACATGCTACTTTTCTCATAAAACTTTTATGCAGTAAATAGTAGCAAAGACTATCATCCCCATTTCGAAAACAAGAAAACTTATTTTACAGAGCTAGAAAAATAGAAACAAAATTCATCTGGAAGAACAAAAGGTCAAGAATCTTATAAAGGAAATCAATGAAAAAAATGTGAAGGAACATAGCCTAGCAGTTCCAGATTTTAAACTATATTACAAAGCAGTAATCATCTAAACAATCTGGTACTGGCCAAGAAATGGAGTGGTAGATCTGTGGAATAGATTAGGCACATACTGCACAAGCAGAAATGGCCATAGGAAGCTAGTGTTTGGCAGTTACAAAGATCAATGCTTTGGGGGTAAGAA
Source organism: Potorous gilbertii (assembly GCA_028658325.1). Taxonomy (NCBI): domain Eukaryota; kingdom Metazoa; phylum Chordata; class Mammalia; order Diprotodontia; family Potoroidae; genus Potorous; species Potorous gilbertii. Next base: position 115,930,047 of record CM053774.1, read on the forward strand.
CTCATCATCTAATAAAAATTGCTGGGAAAACTGGAAAGCAGTTTGGCAGAAACTAAGTATAGACTAGCATCTCACACACCAAAATAAGGTCAAAATGAATAGATGATTTGTATATAAAAGGTGACGTCATAAGTAAATTAGGGAAGCATGGGAAAATGTACCTGTCATATCCATGGATAAGAAACACGTTTATGATCAAATAAGAGGCTGAGGGGCATCACAGAATGTAAAATGGATAATTTGGATTACATCAAATTTAAAAGCATTTGTACAAATAAAATTAATGCAGCCAAAATTAGAAGGAAAACAGAAAACTAGGGGGAAGTTTTCATATCAGCTTTCTCTGATAAAGGCCTCCTTTCTCAAACATATAGGGAATTGAGTCAAATTTTTAAATAAGAGCAATTCCCCAGTTGATGAATGGTTAAAGGATATGAACAGGCAGTTTTCAGAAGAAAAAATCAAAATGATCAACAGTCACATAAAAATGCTTTAAATCACTACTGATTAAAGAAATGTCAATTAAAACAATTCTGAGATACCACAGCACACCTATTAGATTGCCTAACATGACAGAAAATGAAAAATGACAAATGTTGCAGGACATGTGGGAAAATGGGAATACTTAATGCGCTATTTGTAGAGTTGTGAGCAAACTACTCTGAAGAAGAGTTGGAATGTATTTTGGAACTACATTCAAAGGGCTATAAAACTGTGCTTTGACTGAGCAACATCATCAGTAGGTCTATACCCCAAAGAGATCAAAGAAAAGGGGAAAGGATACATTTGTACAAAAATATTTATGGAACGTCTTTTAGTGGTGACAAAGAATTGGAAATTAACGGGGATGATCATCACTTGGGGAACAGCTGAACAAGTGGTGGTATATGATTGTGATGGAATACTATTATGCTATAAGAAATGATGAGGGAGGAATTTTAGAAAAATGTGGGAAGACCTATACGAAATGATGCAAAGTGAGGTTAGCAGAACCAGGAGAACATTGTACACAGTAACTGCAATAGTTTAAGGATGATCAGCTGTGAAAGACAGCTACTTTGATCAAGACCATGACCTGAGACAATTCCAAAGGATCCATGATGGAAAACATTATCCATCTCGAGAGAGAATTGATGAGCTCTGAGTGCACGTTGGAGTATACTTTTTAAACTCTATTTTTATTGTTTTACTTCCTATTTTCTTTTGTAACATGGATAATATGAAAATATGTTTTGTATAAATTCACATGTATAATCATTATCAAACTGCCTTTGCAAGAAGAGGGGCGAGGTGGAAGGGAGGAAAAGAATTGGAAACTCACAATTTTTAAAAATTATTGTTAAAGAATGAATATGTCACTGGGGAATATTTAATGCAATAAATAAAAACAGTTTTAAAAAGAAGAAAGAAATGGAGGGAAGTGATGTTCTAAGCAGTTTGTCCAGAGTGACAAAAGCGAGTACCCTCTAGTATCAGAGTCGGTATTGAAACCTAGCATCCACTTTCCATATGGGCACGTTTCCAATTTCTAAAGCTTAACCCAGTGCCTGGTATATAAGCACTTAACAAAAGTCTCTCCACCACTTCATTGAACTTAACCATCCCATTTTTATTTCAATCTTACATTCATTTTATTAGATATTAAGAATTAGGTGAACTTCAAACAAAGTCATTTCTATTGTTACATCATTCATGGAATCTTGCAAGATTTGTACATGTGCATGGAATTCCATGTTGAAGGAGAGCCTTTAAAACCCTGAAGAGTGAAATTGTTTTTATACTCAACACAGGATGAACACAGGGGGACCCTGTGTTCTCAGTACCTTTCAATCAACAGTAACTGTAAAGATGTTGTCTGTTATCTTTTATCAATTCTTCATCAAAGACTTTCTCAATGTGTATAAATTATCCTAATAACAGTTATTTTCATTTTCTTATCCCAACAATAAACATAATATACACATGTAACTACTTAGCTGTATTATCCTAACAATATATTGGCCATATGTATGTGAAGTTATTTTAATAATAAGAGGCAGCATGGTATAAAAAGCCAGGAAGAATTCTGGCACATACTAGCTATGTGACCCTGGACAAATCACTTAACTTCTCAGTGATCTAAGCCAGAAGTGTCAAACTCACAGCCCAATGGGCATCATCACCTACAAAACCCTAAATTGCAGCCAAAACCCGATTAAAATGTAATTAGAAAATGTTTAACAAGATGAAAATATAATACAACATAGATGATATTAATTTGTGGTTTTCTAAGTCAGTAGAACAGGGTTCTGGTTCTCCTTGAGTTTAACCCCTCTGCTCTATGCAACTTGCCAAGGTTCTGACCTAAAATTTTATAAGAATTTCCCATATCATTAAAATCTTAGGTCTAATCTTTATCCACTGTTTTAATAATATACATACTTTATTCTGATAATATCTACATTATGTACATTGAGCTGCATTGATTTTAGAAGGGAAGGTGATACAGATATTCTTCAGAGGGAATTTTTTTCTTAATTACAAAACTATGACAATTTAGTTTTATATTACTCTCAATAATACTGTGTTCTAAAACTTTCATCTAAATATCTCTTAACTAATAGTTGTTATTTATCTCCCCCAAACAATGACAATTTCTCTCTTCCTAAAAATAGTCTCCCACTTTCTCTCAGGGCTTTAAAGCAATTGCCCCAGTATCTCTAGTTCTATCATTTATTTGTGCTTGTATTATCAGCCTTCCTACTTTTTTCCCACAGTTTGCCAATTGCCAAGAATCAAACAGTGAGTCTAAGTAATATTTAGGTTTCAGAAAAATAGGAAAAAACAATTCACTGTTCTATGCCATCCTTACATGATACAGAATTACTGCCACAAACGTAGTCACAATTCAAGATGTTTTCACAAAGCCAAATTCACATGGGAGCCACAGTCAAAGAAGAGGAAGAAGGTTTCTCATTCTGAAAAAGTTGCTCTTACCTGGCAATTTCAGGCATCTAAGCAAACCCCTTGCCAACAAGGTTGCTAGGAAATGTCAAGACCTGGTCACAGCCCTGAATACATGGGAATGTTGCTCCTGAGGAAGTATTGTGGGAAAAAAGTGACAAAGTGCTTTCTGTGCCACAGGCTAACTCAATCAGCAGTGGTCATTGCCTTCTGTGTGGGCAGAGCTGTTGGCTGGTCACAGGAACAATGACTTCAGTGTGGGAGGTTCTGTTACTTGGACCTGCTCTCTGTCTTCCCTCGATCTGTTCCCATATTCATTCTAGTTACCATTGAGGGGATCTGGGCAAAAGGCTCTGTGGCTTCTGGCACTAACTGAAGAAGAGAAGTGCCCTATGCCCTTCAACAGCTCTCACTGTGAAGTTAAGACAAGGAGGGAAAGAAAGAAAGGAAAACAATCGAGGAAGGAAGGAAACAAAATAACCTGAATCTGTGAATGGGAAGATGACAGCTCTCTATGGGGAGACAGAAGGACCACTTGGACCAAACTGAACATTCTGAAATGGGGGAAGAATTCTCTCCAAGTAACCTGCTTTGATTTTGTATTTCCCTGTTGGTTCCAATTCTCATCCTCCCTCATCTAGGTAGAACTCTTTACTAGCAAACATCTAATATCATCTGTGAAGAGAATGCTAGAGTGTCCCTTACTCTGTGTTGGTAAATTAGGAACCTGACAAGCTCATTTACTGCTGGTGCAGTTGTGGAGTGCCTGGATTTTAAGAAAGCAATAGGAAAATAGCTAATAAAAGACCAAAATAAAAATTCAAATTCTTTGACTCATCAATCTCTAGACTAGGTTTATACCACAAGGAAGTTATGAATTGAAAGAAAAAACCTATTTGTACAGAAATACTCTAAGGATAAATCCTAAATTTAGAACTAGAGAGCTGTAGCCATCAAGTCCAACACCCACATTTTACAAATGAGGAAACTGAGTTAAATAGCTAGTACATGTGTATGAGTCTGCAGATCTGCTCGACTTAAGCCTAGCACTCTTCATCACACCCAAACTGCCTCTTTTCAAAGGATTTCTATTCATATCAGCAAAAAGTTAGAAACAAACCATGTCCCCAAGGACTGGAGAATGACTAAATACACTGCAACACATGAACATAAGGGAATATTATTGTTCCATAAGGAATGACAGATAAGAATTCCAAGATATATGGGAAGACTTATTTGAATCAAGAAAGCAGATTACAAAGAACCGTCAAGATATTAAGTGCAACCATGGGAATGAAAACAACATTAAGTGGCCACAGAGCTCAGGTTAAAGAAAATAGATGACTCTGGTATCTTATTAACCTTGGAGCACACAACCTTCTCTTCTGTTAATGAATGGTAAATGATAAAAGCGCAGAACTGTAGGAAGAAGCCATCGCAGCACTCTGTGAAAATGTTTTGCTTACCCATTTTCAGGAAGTATATTTTGTGTGCATGTTTTTCTGCTTGGTTTCAACAAAATTTATCAACAAAGTCAAGTTGACATGGTTGAATGTTAGCACTGCAATCAAAGGACCTGGGTTCACATTCCACCCCTAATGCTTACAACCTATGTGATCTCTGACAAAAGACTTCTTTGGGTCTCAGTTTCCTCAGCTGAAACATGAGAGAGTTGAGCTAGATAACCATAATAGCTCTAGATTTATAAATAATTGTGATAATGGTGTAGTGCACAGAGTTCTTGGCCTGGAGTCAGGAAGATGTGAGTTCAGATATGACCTCAGACATTTACTTCCTAGCTGTGTGACCCCGGGCAAGTCACTTAACCTCTGTCTACTTCAGTCTCCTTACTGTTCCCTCATTTTGGCCTGTTCTCTTATCTCCATAAATATGTTTGGAACAGATTCCCTTCCCTCTAATCCATTCTCAACCCTCAAAACCCACCTTAGGTACTTAAATGTTCCATGGCATCATCTATTACCACCCCTCACTAAAAATAAGTGCTCCCTCTTTGAACCTTGCAGGGCACTCAGTTTGACCTGAGCTAATTATTTTCCAACTTGTATTGCAATTATTTGTGTACATGCATCAAACACTGTATTTGATTACAAGCTCTCTTAAAGGAAGGAAGTGTATTGTTTTTTATCTTTGTAAGCCCTGAATATAGTAGATAGTTAACAACAGTTTGTCAAATTACTAAATTGATTTGGGATTCACTTGATACAAAGGCAGTGCCCATGAGCCCAAGCCATTAATTCAACCCTTCTTGACCTCTCTGTAGATTTTAACATCATTGAACCACTTCTTCTCCTTGACCCTCTGACTATGACTATGATGTAGGACAGTCATCTTTCCTTTATTTCATTGCCACAGGCTATAACCTTAATTCTGATTATGTGTGTCTTTAGTCACAAGGAGACCCACGTCAATAAGGTGCAAATGATGTATAAACAACAAGAAATACAACCTAGCATGTGTGCCCCACATAGGGTGGGCCAGGGACACCATCGCCATAGTCAAGAGACTATTATTCATGGAACTCATGGTGAACAAAAGTCCAATCGAGAACTTTCTGTAATAGGCAGAGTGGGTGTCTCTCCAATTTTAGAATCATTTGCTGAATTATATCAAGCTACAGCTCCATAATTTTTAATCCTGAAGCCTGCCCTTGTCCTGCGGCTTAGAGTGCCAACTGTCCCCAAAGGGAAGAAGTAAGGATGGCAGCAATTAAGAACAGCCAGTGCCCTCTCTAGGGGAGCGGAGGGGAGAGATAAAAGCAAATTAATATAAATAAACTTCTACTTCAAAATAAAAGCCAATGACCCACCTACTCTACCACCACCACCACCACACCCCATGCAAATAACAATAATCACTTAAGAACCCAGGTTTTCTTTGCTTTGATCCCAACCATCCTCAGTAAGATGAATTGTGTAAAGAGATGACCGAAAATGAGCAACGTCTTGAACTCGAAAGGGAGCGTAAAAGGCACAAGGATGCTCACAGCCATAAAAGGAAGGGGGCTAGTCATACAGCAAGAATGAGTCAGCCAATGGATGCAAGATGTTCACAGAAATAGAGGAAGGCCCCCAGCAGCCTGGAGGGGCATCCTCAAAGGAAGATTTCTAAAACATGAACAAAGATCGCCCCTGACTGGAAGACATGGAAAGGTTATGATCTGTAATGGGGAAGGAGGCATTCAGATGAACGAAATCACAGATCTAACAAATCAGGGTAAGCGTAAAGTAGTCATCTGGACTTCACTTACATATGGGCATCTTTCTGCCAAACTTTCCAGAACCTCTAGGCCCTGCTTCACTTGGGACTTCTGTTTTCTATATGGTATGTGATATAATAGAAACCACTGCACTAAGTCTGGTCCCAGCTCTGCCACTAGCTAATTTTGTAGGCTAGAACAAGCCAGTTAGCCTATAAAATGGGGCATCAGACAAGACATGGGAGTAGGAGTTAGGAATGACTGAGTTCAAATGACAACTCAGATATTTATTAGTTGGGTGACCCTAGGTTAGTCACCCTCTATGGGTTTCTCTAAAAGGAAGGGATTGGAATTAAATGGGCTCTAAGATCCCTGTCAGTTCTGAATCTGGGGTCCTACAACAAGATCCTTTCTAAGATTCCTTCCCGTTCAAAATTTTAAGATCTAAGACTTTGAATGCATTGCCAACTGAACTCAATTACGCCTTCCACACCTTCAAGCAGTTCTTCATTTTTTATTTTATTGGAGGCATGGAATGATAACCATAGCAGAAGGAGGACCCTCTCACTGCCCCCAAAATTCTGAACAGCTACTTAAAATATCATCCACAATAAAAACATTTGGCAGAGACTACACAATTTGCAGAAGCAGTTATGAGGTGCAGAAAATAGCTGTATAACATGACAAACTGCTCTATGGGTCATCATTAGTACCGACAACCAAGAGCTTTCTGATGTACTTTAACAGAAAAGATGAACAAAATACAAATTGGAAGATCACAATTTTACCAAGGGAAGTGAGCAAAAGTAAAGAGTATAGCAAAAGCCATAGGGTTTTAAGGAAGGGGTTTAAGCCACAGTAACTTCCAATAGTCTAACTAAGCTATTAAAATAGGCTTTAATAACTTAAAAACAGACTTTTGAGACACCCTGTATATTGAAAACTACATATTCAGACAATATAAACAAGAGAGTGTCCTCTTCACAAGGGATAATCCCTTACTTCATTGGGTTTAGGATACTAGGCTGAGAAATGAGCCACGGGATGTCAATCACAACTGGCAACCCATCACTTCATCACTAAGCATATAATGTTGTTCAGTTGTTTCAGGTACATCCAACTCTTCATGACCCCATTTGAAATTTTCTTGGCAATGATCTTGGAGTGGTTGGCCATTTCCTTCTCCAGTTCATTTTACAAGAGGAGACCGAGGCAAACAGGGTAAAGGGACTTGCCCAGAGTCACATGACTAGTAAGGAAGGGTCTGAAGTCAAATTTGAACTCAGGTTTTCCTGACTCCAGGCTGCCACCACCTAACTGCCCCAAAGCATTCATTAAGCTGAGTATTTGGGATACAAAGAAAGGCAAAAAACAGTCACAGTCTAATGAGGGGAAAACATGAAAACAATTACATACAAGCATGATATAGACTGGATGAAGGGAAAGTGCAAGCACAAAGGGGGAAGAGGAAAGGATTCTTGCAAAAGGTGAGATTTTAGCTGGTATGTGAAGGCAGGAAAGTCATCCTAGTTTTGGAAAGTCCTAAAAATAAGTCTGAAAAGGGGACCTACATGTCTATATACTACTAGGCTTGGCTTCCTAAAGTAGCTCATTTTTCATCATGTGACTAAATGGAAAAAATAGTGCATCATTTAAATCCTTAAATTCACTGCTCCAAAATTAAGCATCTCCCAGACATGTGCCAGGCACTGTGCTGGGTGCTGGGATACAAAGAAGAAAAAGAAACAGTCCCTGTCTTCAGGGAGTTCACACTCTAGAGGGCAGGACAACAGGTACACTTATAAGTACGTGTGTGTGTGTGTGTGTGTGTGTGTGTGTGTGTGTGTGTATACAAAATAAGGGCAAGGGAATGGTGTGGGGGGAGGTGGGCTCTACTAGTTTGGGGGAATCAGGAAAGACATCATGTAGGAGATGGCATTACCTCCAAAAGATTCTACCCTACTCCTTTTAAAATACAGAACTGGAGTCCTAAATTGGGAGTTAACACTGACTATCTGAAAAGTCTTTCCTAAAAGTTAGATGAGTCATGAAGATACTAGAGCAAGGATGATGACATCTTTTATAGAATTTTCCCAAAATGGATGAGAATTGTTGAATAGTCCTGAAATTTTACCATATATAAAACTAAAAAGACAAGAAGCCATGTTAATAGCTAAAAAGTTGATGTGGGTCAGCATTAGAGGCTAAAGCGGGACCAAGGGTCAAGGATTTACATGAACATAACAAAAGTAAGTCCATTTAAACTCAGGTTCAAAATGAGGGAGTTAACTTAGCATTTGCCTTAAATAAAGGCATCCTTTGTTATACACTTAGCATATCTCTTATAAAAATCACAGATTTAGAGCTGGAAGGAATCTTCAAGGCCATGATTTCCAACACCTCTCATTTTAAAATATAACTCCAGGGTTACACAGCTAATAAGTGAGTTCATGTATGTCCAGTGTTCCTGGGTGCTTCATGTGAACCTAGACCTTTCTACCACTAATCAGTCCACTAAGAGACCTGAAGTGGTATCTTGGCCATTGAACAACTGTTGCTCTAAGCCAATGGCTCTTATTTGTGTGTGTGTGTGTGTGTGCATGTGTGTGTGTGTGTGTGTGTGTGTGTGTGAGAGAGAGAGAGAGAGAGAGAGAGAGAGAGATGCTCCCTTAGGTGAAGTTTATAGACATTCTTCCCAAAGTAATGTTTTTAAATGCATGAAATTACATACATAAGATTACAAAGGGAACCAGTTATATTAAAATACAATTTTGAAAACACTAAAAAATATAACAAGTAAGCCCAGATTAGGAGCGGCTGCACTAACTCTACACAGGCTTGGCATGCAATCATTGGAGAATATTGTTTCTGGTTGTCCTTCATTCTTCAAGGGGACCATAACATCAGAAAGGTGATGCCATGACTTGCAAATAAATTGGCTTGAAGTGAGGGAGGACTGTGCAAGGTCACCAGCATTACTTTCTCCTTCAGAGCCATCTGGGTCATGGCAAGACTGACATGGCAATTAACAAATCAGGAGGACTGGAGATGGCCCTGCATTGGAGAGCAAGGCACTCAGGGGCCTCCTAGATCAGCAATTTTATTTTCCTCTTAGGAAAGTCATCAAAAATTAAAGTGTCATCCAAAGATACATAAGAAAAGCAAGCAAAAAACTGTGAGGGAGTTGAGGGTTTTCGTCACATACATAATAGGCAGCGAGAACAGAATTCGAACCTAGTGCATGACTCCAAAATTCAGGACTCTTTCCATTTCACTGACTCTTGGTATCATTATCATCAATTTTAATTGGAATATCCATGAAAATGAAGAAACATAGTGTCTTGGAGCTAGGAGGAATCTTAGAGACAAGGCAGTGTGGTGGTAACTGTTTAACAAATGACTAACCAAAAAAAAAATATGCTCACAATACACTTTCAAGTTGCATTTGCATTACTAACACTTTCTTAAGTCTAGTCAATAAACAAAATAATAATAAATCAAGCCCTCATCTGTAGCATTCAATGATTTTTGAGGTGTAAATATACACTGAAAATTTAACATCAACTTTCAGCAACCTGCCTGTATGAGTTGGCTTCAGCACACCTCTGATAAAAGTCATTGACAGAGGTCTTTGGAGGTTACCCTGAAATATACACTTTCCTTTTGTTCATGGTATAGTATTCATGTATTTTGATCATAAACTTTGTAAGATCTAGAGACCATGCATTTGAGTTTTCAGTGTGCAAAGTCAAGCTTTGATTTAGCTATATTCAACTCTGCTTGTTCACTTCCGTGTCTTTGTGACAACATTTGAGGTTTCCTTGGCAGAGATATTGGAATGGTTTGCCATTTCCTTCTTCAGTTCATTTTACAGATGAGGAAACTGAGACAAACAGGGTTAAGTGACTTGCCCAGGGTCACCCAGCTGTTAAGTGGCTGAGGCCAGATTTGAACTCAGAAAGATGAATTGTCCTGACTTCAGAGTCAGTGCTCTATCCAGTGCACCACCTAGCTGTCCACTTTGGCACATAGTAAAGGCTTTGTTGACTGACTGACTGACTGAATTTACCCTACTACTGAGGTCAAAGGGGTGTATGTGAGACTGCCTGAAAGAGAAGTGACAAGCTGTGAGTTCAGGCAAAATTACCACAGCTTAATGAGATCATATGTTAGTCTGGCTTTTTGGCAAAGAATAAAATCAAAAGCAGCTATATTAGCTTATTTCCTCCCTGGGGAAGGATGGGAGAAGGAGTAAAAGTAACTATTTGCTAAACAAAGACTGAGAAAATATTTTTCCACTTAAGCGTTTGACAAATTAGTGGAAATGATCAAAATTAAAACTAACACCCTCAAAAAGAAATGGCAAAAACTCCTAGCACCAGCTCTAATGCGACCATGTCAGCACTTGGCGCACAGTTCAAGATTTTGAGGAAGCAAGCCCCCTTTTCTGAGCAAGAAAAAGAGAGTCAGAAATGTTGCCAACAGTCTTTGAGTAAGCCAGAATTGTCAGAGGACATAGTAATGAACTAACATGTGCTGTTGTTGTTTTCTTAATAAGCTGCTAACCAATGGTTTCAATTAAAGGATAGTTTATTGCTTACCAAAAAGTCCCTAGACCCAACTGCTTTCCTAAATAACCTGATTCTGTCACTATGAACTCATTTTGTCATCAAATAAAAGAACAGAGACCGGTTCAATTAGGGCAAAAGACACAGGGAGAGGACTCTTAAATAAGAGAATAAATAGATCTCATAGTCCCATGTCTGTGGCCAACTCGGCCATAATCTGGGGCTATTGCTGATGAACAGTGTAGCTAGGCTTAACTCAGCAAATTAACCTAGACTTGGCAAAAGCAAAATGCCCCATTCTTCAGGGCTGGGTATAGGTCTTTCTGGGAGAAAGTGGCACTTCTCTGTTCCATAATCCGGATCTTCAAAAAGGTTTCCCCCTGGGTCTTTTTTTTTAACCTGAGAGAAAAAGATGGACAGAAAAGGAGAGGAGTGGAGTAGATACAATGAGCCTTGAACAGCTGACATGTTTCTTCTTCTAGAGAATCAACCCCATTCCTACTACTGTCAGCATAGCAAAAAGCAGCACCTGTGAGCTGAACTTCAAGCCCATGCATTAACTCCCAGAGTCAGGTGGCAATGGAACATGCATGGTTGCTTGTAAAACCCTTCATGAATAAAATTTCTGCACCATCATCTTCCTTCCTTTCAGGCTTTTTCCAAGGATTCTACACTCAGATGACAGGGTCAAACTCTCACATGGACTATTTAATTGACAGGTCAATGAGTTTCCCTCAAAAGTTTATATAGCTAAGTCAAATCCATTGGGAGGATATTGGCCCTTCCATTAAAGATGAAGTAAGTTACTGAGAGAAAAGGATGACCATTAATGAAATACTCAACCCTAATCAAAGGATGGAAGACCATCTCCCTTCTAACCAAATCATACTTCAATTTGTTTAGTCCAGAGGGACATTTCCTGCACTGGGGCCCTACTGTTTTAACTGTGATTGCTTCACTTACCCACTACATCTAGGCCAAGACTTCAGTCAACACACTCCATCTATCATGCAAATGTTCTTTTTCTGTCTTTGTATATGGAAAAGTCTGTATGCATTAATAATGTTTTAGTTCATAAAGTCACTAGCAAAACAAACTTCAGCTCTGCAAGGCCAATTATAAAGGAGAGATTAAATAGAGAAAGCATAAGAATCAGAAAACTGGGTGTAGACTGGATGAAGAAGGGCAAAGGAGTAGGATTAAACTACTCCAATTAGAGATGACTAGTATTGATCCAAATCCCACCTTCTTCTTCCTTGTAAAAGGGAGGGTGGAGGTGCAAGGAAGCACAAAGTACAAAGCACAGGCAGCAATAATCACCATGAATGTGAGTGGCATGAACTCACCAATAAAGCAAAGGAAGGCAATAGAAAGGACTATAAAGCAGCAGAGTCCAACAATATGTTTATTGTTTACAAGAAACACACTTGAAACAATGACTCATATAGAGATAAAAATAAGGGGCTGAAGCTAAACTTAAGACTCAAGTGAATCCAAAAAAAAAAGCAGGGCTGACAGTCATGAACTCAAAAGTGGCAACACTAAAAACTTGCAGAGCTAAAACAGGCATTCAAGGAAATTACATTATGCTTAAAAGCACTATAGATACTGAGATAATGGCCATACTATACACCTATGCCTGGAATTCCATAGCACCTAAATACTTAAAGGAAAACCTCACCAAACTACAGGGAGAAATAGGTAAAAAAAAAACTATAGTAATTGAAGACCTCAGTGTGCATTTTTTAGACGTAAAGAAATCTAACCAAAAGACAGGTGAGAAATAAGTTAAGTACCTGGAGAAAATTTCAGAAAAGTGAGATAGGATAGACCTTTGGTGATTCCTTTAATAAGAATCAAAAAGGGTGTATATAGTTCTCTGCTTTGTTAGGAACATGTACAAAAAAACTCACCATGTGCTAGGGAGAAAACAACAACCACAACCACAGCAGAAATATTAAATGCATCATTTCCTGAAGAGAAGGAGATAACGATTATAACCAAAAAGGACGTTTTTTAAAAGATTCAAACTTATACGGAGACTAAATAATATAACCCAAAGGATGTGTGTTAAAGAACAAAATCATAGAAACAATTCCATCGTAGCAAATATTGGCTTTAAACAGTTAAATGCTACAGTAGATAGAGCGCTTGACCTAGAGTCAGGAAGACTTGAGTTCAAATCCTACCTCCGGTACTTACTAAGTATACAACCCTGGGCAAGCTAGCTTGAACTCTTTAAATTCCATTTCCTTACCCATGAAATGGAGATAATAGTTGTACCTGTCTTCCACAATTTTTGTATCGAATGAGGTCATATATGTAAAGAGCTTTGCAGAACTCACAGCACTCTACAAGTGCTAACTTTTATTATGGTTACTATAACATATTTGCTTCTTCTCTCAAACGATTGGAATCTGCCAGGATTCATGAGCTAAGGTTGAATTTAAAGCCATGGAAAAGGTAGAGGAGATAGAGGAACTAACAAAATAGAGTGAAGTAGGAGAAATAATAAATTTTTTTAAAGAATTACCCTTCAGGGGTGGAGCCAAGATGGCAGAGTAACATCATGAACTTGCTAGCACTCTCCCTCCAAGCCCAACCAAACAGCTGTAAAAAATGACTATAAACAAATTCTGGAGCTGCAGAACTCACAGAATAACGGAGCAACGCAAATTTCTAGCCCAAGACAGCCTGAAAGGTTGCCAGGAAGTGTCTGTCATGCTGCCCTGAGAGAGGAGGGTAGTCCAGTGTAGATACACTGGCACAGACTGGACCTGAGCAGGCCTAGGGGGATTGAATCTCCAGCACCTGTGGTGCTTTCCAGACTTCACGATCCCAAAATGCTGAGGACAAATTGGAAGGTGAGTGGAAAAAACCTGTGGGAACTGTGTGAGAGAGTAGAGTGGTTGAGTCCCAGCCTCAGGGCAGTGGAGGAGCCCATGGCAGCCACAGCAGTAGCAACAGCAAGAGCAGTAACAGCAACTGTTTCTGCAGTTCTAGGTCCACAGATTGTGGGGGAATGGTTAAAAGTACATCCCCCACCCCCACTGGAAGCAGAGAACTAAACAAAGAGCTCAAAGGTCAAGTAATGGCTGGGGAAATGAGCAAAAACTGGAAAAAAGAATCAGACTATAAAATCTTACTTTGGTGACAAGGAAGATCAAAGTATACAAATAGAAGACAACAAAGTCAAAGATCCTACATCCAAAGCCTCCAAGAAAAACATGAATTGGTCTCAGGCCACGGAACAGCTCAAAAAGGGTTTTGAAAATCAAGTAACAGAAGTAGAGCAAAAATTGGGAAGAAAAATGAGAGTGTTGCAAGAAAATCATGAAAAATGAGTCAACTGCTTGCTAAAGGAAACCCAAAAAATACTGAAGAAAACAACACTTTAAAAAATAGACTAACCCAAATGGCAAAAGAGATCCAAAAAGTCAATGAGAAGAATGCCCTAAAAAGCAGAACTGACCAGATGGAAAAGGAGGTCCAAAATCTCACTGAAGGAAATAATTCCGTAAAGATTAGAATAGAGCAGATGGAAGTTATTGACTTTATGAAAATCAAGAAATTGTAAATCAAAGCCAAGGGAATGAAAAAAAATAGCAGATAATGTGAGATATTTCATTGGAAAAACAACAGACCTGGAAAATAGATCCAGGAGAGACAATTCAAAACTTATTGAACTACCTGAAAGTCATGATCAAAAAAAGAATGTAGATCTCATCTTTCAAGAACTTATCAAGGAAAACTACCCTGATATTGTAGAACCAAAGGGTGAAATATATTTTGAAAGAATCAGCTGATCATTTCCCAAAGGAAAACTCCTAGGAATATTGTGGCCAAATTCCAGAACTCCTAGGTCAAGGAGAAAATATTGCAGACAGACAAAAAGAAACAATTCAAGTATTGTGAAAATACAATCAGGATAACACAATATCTAACAGCTTCTACATTAAGAGATGGCAGGGCTTGGAATATGACATTCTATAGGACAAAGGAGCTAGGATTAAAACCAAGAATCACCTAACCAGCAAAACTGAGTATAATATTTCAGGGGGAAATGGTCATTCAATAAAATAGAGAACTTTCAAGTCTTCTTGTTGAAATGACCAGAGCTGAACAGAAAATTTGACTTTCAAACACAAGAATCAAAAGAAGTATGAAAAGGTAAACAGGAAGGAGAAATCATAAGGGACTTACTAAAGTTGAACTGTTTACATTCCTACATGGAAAGATCACATTTATAACTCTTGAGACTTTTCTCAGTATTAGGGTAGTTGGAGGGATTATATACATATAGACAGAGGGCATAGGATGAGTTGAATAGGAAGGGATGATATTTAAAAAATAAAATTAAGGGGTGAGAGGGGAATATATTAGGAGGAGAAAGGGAAAAACAGAATGGGGCAAATTATCTCACATAAGAGGCAAGAAAAAGCTTTTTCAGTGGAGGGGAAGAAAGGGGAGAAAAGGTGAGAGGGAAAGAGTGAACCTTATTCTCATTACATTTGGCTTAAGGAGGGAATAAATAGCATGCACACTCAATTTGGTATGAAAATCTATCTTACACTACAGGAAAGTAGGATAGAAGGGTATAAGTGGGGAGCTGGAATATGATAGAAGGAAGGGCAAAGGGAATGAGGGGGAAATTAGAAGTAAACACTTTTGAGGAGGAATAGGGTCAAAAGAAAGTAGAGAATAAACGGGGAGCAGGATAGGATGAAGGAAAATATCATTAGTCTTTAACAATATAACAGTTATAGAAGTGTTTTGCATACCTACACATGTATAATCTATATTGAATTGCTTGCCTTCTCAGTGGGGAGGGATGGGGAGGGAGGAAGAGTGAGTAGTTGGAACTCAAACTTTGAAAAATGAATGTCAAAAATTGTTTTTATATGCAACTGAGAAATAAGACATACAGGCAATGGGGTACAGAAATCTATCTTGCTCTACAAGAAAATAGAGGGGAAGTGGATAAGAAAAGGGAGGGGTGTGATAGAAGGGAGGGTAGATTGGGGAAAGGGGTAATCAGAATACATGCTGTCTTGAGGGGATCAGAAGAGAGAGATGGGGAGAAAATTTGAAACTCAAAATCTTGTGGAAGTGTCTGTTGAAAGCTAAAAATAAATTTTAAAACAGCGATATAAAAAAAAGAATTACTCTTATGCAGAGTTGTGCTGTGCAGTAGTTGAGATCACTGAAGAGAGAGTAGAGAAAAATAAGAAGAGGGATAACAGAACCTTTGGAAATACCCACAGTTAGGGGCCAGAATATGGATGCTGACTCAGCAAATGTAACTGAGAAGAACAGTTCACACAGAAAGGAGAAGAAACAAGAGAGAAATGTTGACAAAGTCCAGAGAGGAACAAGTAACCAGCAGGAAAGGGTAGCCAATAGTGTCAAGAAAGATGAGGACTGAGAAAAAAGCCATCGGCTTTGGGAATGAAGAGATCATTCGTGATCTTGGTGAAAGCGGTTTCCGTCCAACAATGGGGATGGAAGCCAGACTGCAAGAGGGTGAGGAGTGAGGGAGAAAAAAAGAAGTGGAGACAGCTTTTTCTCTGAATCTGGCTGCGAAAGGGAAGAGAGCTATAGGACAAATGTCCTCTCTTCTCAAATCTTTCACCACTTTGTGCTATTATGGCTCACCATTTGCCAAGCCTCAGTTGTGGATTACTCCATCTGCCTCCTCCACTCCTCCTCACATGCTGCTGAATGAAGCTGGAAAATATCACGCCATCCTGCTGACACTAGATAATTCACATTATCCAACTTTAACTCGGCCCTCACTGCAGCAAGGCAGTTCTTTTAGACCCCTCTCATTGGTTTCCTATTTCATTCACTACAGCGTAGTCTTCAAATTTTTACTTCTCTCCTTAAATCTCTTCCTTTCCTCCCAGCTGAGAAGAATAAGAAAATTGAGGACATTCCTCTTCTCCATTTCTCTTCATGGAACCACCCCACCCACTCTCTCACCCGTTCTTTCAGTCTCTAATAACGAAGTGGCCCTTTCTTTGCCAGAGTCAATCCCTCTATAGGTGCCCTTGGTTCCATGCAACAGAAGGTAACCTCAGTCGTTCTCATTCTGTCTCTGACTGTCTTTCTGTCTTTTTGACTGTTTCGCTCTTGCTCTCACTCTCCTTCGTATTCCATGGTTTTAATTACACCTACAAACATAGGTGACTCAAATATATGTATATTATATATGGATATATATGTATGTATGTGTATATACATACATACATACATATATATATATACATATAGCTTCGTTCTTCCCTGAGTTTCAATTCTTCACTACCAATCACCCCTTGAAAATCTAAAAGTGGATGTTCCAGAGACATCTCCAACTCAAGTCCAAAACAGAACTCTCTCGCTCCTCACATATCAATATGTCATGGAATGGATCTCACTCATGTTGTTCCCCTGGTCATTCAGGTCTAAAATCTGAATGAAATAAGACACTCATAGTCCATCTAACAGTTACCAAAAGGAAGTTTACTCAGCCATAACAAGGGAAAGGCAAGGAAAGGATATTCCTCTGGGTTAAAGCATTGATTCAGTTGGTCATTGCTTCCCAGTGTGGTTCCTACTCCTGGTCTGTGGTCACAAGCCAGAAGGAGGAACTTCTGCTCCTCGTGATCTGGATGTTTTGTACCCAGGCAGCCTGGAATCTATCTCAATGACCCAAGCTTTAGTCCATAGAGCCAATTAAATACCAAGAATAGTATCAACACATTATAAGGAAAAAGTAAACCAACTTAACTTGGAGGGAAGGGATATTATGTCCACCACACCACCTGTCTTCCAAACTTCCCTATTTCTATCAAAGACATTGTCATTATTCCAGTCTTCGAGATTTGTAAGTTTGGCATTTTCCTCCCATTAGACTGTAAGATCCATAAGGACAGGACAAATACTGTGTTTTGCCTCTTTTTTTATCCCCAGCCTTTAGCACCATGCCTGACACATCATAGGCAAACAGTAAATGTTTATTGAATTGATGAAATTCTCACTCTCTCTTATCCCACACATACCTAATCATTTGCCAAATCCTGACATTTCACACACACACACACACACACACACACACTCCCATATATGGCTTTTTTATATTCAAACAGCTACCACCTTAATTCAATCTCTCATTACCTCTCCCCTAGATTATTGCAATAACCTCCTAATTTGTCTCCCTGCCTCAAATCTCTCCCTACCCCAATTCGTTCTCCACAAAGCTGCCAATGTGATTTTCCTTAAATCATGCTAAAAATGACTGTTATTCCCCTATTTTGTCAACTCTAATGGTTCCCTATTGCCTCTAGAATCAAATATTAACTGTTCTGTCTAACTTTTAAACCCAGCTGGGGCAACGAGGTGACTCAATGGATAGAAGGCTGGGCCTGGGGTCAGGAAAACTCATCTTCTTGAGTTCAAATCTGGTGTCAAACATTTACTAGTTATGTGACCCTAAGCATGTCACTTAACCCTGTTTGCCTCAGTTTTCTCATCTATAAAATGAGATGGAGAAGGAAATAGCAAACCACTCCAGTATCCTTGGCAAGAAAACCCCAAATGGGGTCCCAATAGGTCATACGTGATTGAACAAGGACAAAATTAACTTTCAAATCCCTTTATGATGAATGCCAACCTGCCTTTCCAGCTTTGCTGAATATTATTCCTCCTTCACTCTGCAATCCAGCTAAACTAGCCAACTCTGTTCTTCAACCATGACACTCCTTGTCTTTTCATTTAACTACCTTGTACTTATTTGTATATTTTCTCTTTATATATATTCTCCAAATATCATATATGTCCTTATTGTGTCTCCAGATAGAATGCAACCTCTTTGAGATTAGGGCTTGTCTAGGTCCTTGAACAGTGCCTAGAACACAGTAGGTGCTTAATAAATACTTGAATGAATGGAATGGAATACTACTGTGCTATAGGAAATGATGAGCAGGTGGATTTCAGAAGAACCTGAAGAGATTTGCATGAATTGATGCTGAGTTGAGTAAGCAGAGCCAGGAGAACATTGTATACCTTAGCAACATTGTGCAATGACTAACTTTTTTAGACTCGGCTCTTCTCAACAATACAATGACAAACTTTATACAAAGACAATTCCAAAAGACTCTTGATGGAAAATGCTATCGATATCCAGAGAAAGAATTATGGAGTTCGGAGTACAGACCAAAACATACCATTTTCACCTTTTTTTCATTTTTCTTTCTTGTGTTTTTTTTTCTTTTGTTCTGATTTTTCTTTCACAAATGGCTAATGTGGAGATGCATTTAATATGGCAGATTGCTTGCTGTTTTGGGGAGGGAGGGAGGAGAGGGAGGGAGAAAAAATTGGAAGTCAAAACTTTATAAAAATGAATGTTAAAAAATAATTTAAAAAAGGAATTGTGGGGGTAGGAGTCAAGATGGAGGAGTAGAAAGACATACATATGCTAGCTCCGAACCCACAGCCTATAATATACCTGTAAAGAAGAACTTCTAACAAATTCTGGAGCAGTAGAAGCTACAGAACAACGAAGTGGAGGAGATTTCTGTTCCAGAGAGACCTGAAAAACCAACACCAAGGGTCCATCATGCACAGAACTGGAGCACAGCACAGCCCTGCCCTGTCTGTGCAGGCCCGGAGACGAGGAGATCTGAGCAGGCTTCAGGGACAGAATCTCCAGCGGCCACGAAGTTCCCTTCACCCACAGGTGCACAGGTCAGTGAGAGAGACTGTTTGGTGGGCTGAGAGGGGAGTGGGGTGTCTCCAAAAATCAGGCCCCCTCGGGAGACAGCAGCAGAGGCAGCAGAGGACAGGGGCTCCCAAAGCAGGCAGGAGCTTGAATCCATTGTTGAAGGTCTCTGCATAAACCCCCTGAGGGAACGGAGCCCTGTGTAGTGGCCCTGCCCCCACCTGAGTACCTGATCTTAATCTCACACTGAATAGGAGCCCTGCCCTCACCTGAGCACCTGAACTTAATCTCACACTGAATAGCAGCCCTGCCCCTGCTGAAAGCCCTGAGGCTGGGAAGCAGCATTTGAATCTCAGATCCCAAACACTACCTGGGCAGATCTGGAAGCGAGGTGGGTATGAAAAGGAATCTCAGAAGTCAAATAACTGGCTGGGAAAATGCCCAGAAAAGGGGAAAAAATAAGACTATGGAAGGTTACTTTCTTGGTGAACAGACATTTCCTTCTTTCCTTTCTGATGAGGAAGAACAATGCTTACCATCAGAGAAAGACAGAGAGGTCAAGGCCTCTGTATCCCAAACATCCAAAATAGATATTCAATGGGCTCAGGCCATGGAAGAGCCCAAAAAGAATTTTGAAAATCAAGTTAGAGAGGTGGAGGAAAAGTTGGGAAGAAAAATGAGAGAGATGCAAGAAAAGTATGAAAAACAGGTCAACACCTTGCTAAAGGAGACCCAAAAAAATGCTGAAGAAAATAACACCTTGAAAAACAGGCAAACTCAATTAGAAAAAGAGCTTCAAAAGCCAATGAGGAGAAGAATGCTTTCAAAAGCAGAATTAGCCAAATGGAAAAGGAGGTTCAAAAGCTCACTGAAGAAAATAGTTCTTTAAAAATTAGAATGGAACAGATGGAAGCTAATGACTTTCTGAGAAACCAAGAAATCATAAAACAAAACCAAAAGAATGAAAAAAATGGAACAAAATGTGAAATATCTCATTGGAAAAACAACTGACCTGGAAAATAGACCCAGGAAAGACAATTTAAAAATTATGGGACTACCTGAAAGCCATGATCAAAAAAAGAGCCTGGACATCATCTTT
>CM053774.1:115959361-116024535 GCA_028658325.1 Potorous gilbertii
TTCAGGAGCCAAGGCTGAACTTAAGGTCAAGAAATAGAGAGAGCTACTACAGATACTGACACATTCGAGGTGAAATGGAAGAGACGACAACATTCTGATAGTATATTCTTGTCATTATCAGGGTATTACAGATGGTGAAAATACAGAGGGCTTGAAGGAGAAGATATTGACTGATTATAGACAGAATTAGAATAAAAACGCTCCATGACAGAGGTTCGTGACCCTTTCTTTTGAATCATGGAACCTGTTGGCAGACTGGGAAACCTATCTATGCCTTTTCAGAATCATGTTTTAAATGGACAACATAAAATCCGTAGTACTGCAAAGGAAACTAATTAGATTCAAACACAGTTATCAAAATATTTAAGAAAACCAAATAATGGACTTCAGATGAAGAACTCTTGTCCTTATGGAAAGTCTTCTCTCTTAGGGCATCCAATTTTCTCACAGGAAATGTAGTTTCAGTGGCCCATGTAGTGATCTGGCCTTGTTTCTTACAATAATTCTCCTAACATATATACAAATATTCATAGACAATGACCCTGAAGAAAAACAAGGATTCCAAGAATTCTCTTTGGAAAGGGAAAGTATAAATTCCTCCCCACCTCACCCACCCCCAAACACACCCAAACACACACACACACACACACACACACACACACACACACACACACACACACACACTTTTTTTTTCCAGGAATGACATATTTTCAAAGCTTAAAGTACATGCACTTCGTGCTTATATTGAAAGAAAAATAACCAGAGATAGAGTGTTTTCAAAAGGAAATGCTCCTAAGCCTATAATTTCAAACATAAAAAAGACTGAACTTGACACACAAAAGAAAAAAAATTTCCCTCTATTCTTTCCTGCACATTAACTTAATTTCTAAAAATCTCAAAGAAAAAAGAAATGGATGAAAAAATAAGAATAAATCTTGCTTTACCATATGTAAAATATATGCAACATATTCATACATGGTAAAGAGAAGAGTCTTAACTAAGAAAATAAATAAATAAGGAAAGAAAGGGAGAAATAAAGAGAAAATAGTAGTACACTCACTTAGGTAATAAAAATGCAGTTGTATTGGAGGAGTACTGAGAAAAGAAAAAAATCAAGCGATACAATTCCAAATATTCTTGGAGCCAAGAAAGAGCCATATTGTTTGCTTTACCCAGAAGCAATGAACAAAAGCAGCTGCCCATTTCCTGAATTTAACTAGACTGCTGCCATTCATTGTTCCTAGATCATAAAACAATGCTCATTAGAATATATCTACCAGTCCTTAAAGGAGTCTAATGAACTGAAAACATGAATACAGGAGTATAAGACTAACCGATGGCAGATTTATGAAGCAAGAGCTATATGCTCTTGAAGGTTTTAAATAAACATTAACGAAGGACAATATACACAAATATAAAGCTAGGCTCGTGTTCAAGATGGGGGCTAGGAAGAGAAGAGGTGGAGAACTTGGACTAACATGTTGAAGAGGAGTACGGGATTTAAAGACAGGAAGCTCTACATTCAAATTCCACCACTAAGACTTAAAAGCCATATGGTCATGGACAAGTCCTTTAACATCTCTGTGCCTCAGTTTCCTCATCTATAACACGAGGATAACAATATTTGTGATACCTACTCATAGAGACACTGTGATGCTCAAATAAAACAATATACGTAAACACTTTGAAAGCATTGAAGCACTATACGAGCAGTTATTAAGCTCATGTAGGTAGAGCTGAAAGAGGGCTCCAAGGCAATTAAATGCAAGGGGTCTTAACACTTTTGTGTGATAGATCCCATCAGCAGCTCCTTTCAGAAGAATCTATTTAAATGCAAAAAACAAAATACACAGAATTGCAAAGGAAACTAATTATAATATTCTCAAAATATTTTTAAAAAGCAAATGTGATAAAATAATGTGTGCTTCTTTATTAATGTATTAAATAATGCAATCCGTTTAAAATATAGGTGAGCTAAAGTGAAATTTTAATTTTTAAAAGATTTATCAATGTGAGGGGTATGATTGGCTCAGCTTACATAAGGACATTCATCTATGAGATGGGTGCTCTTTGATGAAGAAACATGAGGCATGTCATGTTACACATCCAATCAATTTTGATTTTTTTGGGTTCGATGGTTATGAATATTGAATATCCTGATCCTCAAAGATATTTTGTTGCAAATGGGATTAAAGCTTCCATAATTTAAAGCAAAAATGGGCTTCTCTCGAGTGGCAGTATATAAGAGGACTTTACTCATACACGGCTCAGAAGTCTAATAGCCACAGCAATGGGAAGCAATGTGATAAGCATGAATGATATTTTGATATATCTGCAACAATTATAATAGACTATAAGACATTATATTAAATATTTATAATATGCAAACCACAATATAAAACTATGATTTTCATTGGTGACAAAGTCACGGGTACTACTAATACTACTGTGATTTGTTGTCTACCTTCACAAATGATGACAATGTTAAATTTCAGTTAGAGGTTAGTGAACTTTTTCCCATTACAAACAAACCTAACTGCTTTTTCATCCCAGCTTATGGACCCCCTTAAATCTATTCATGGACCTCAGGTTAAGAATCCATGGTCCAGTTCAAAACCTCATTTTGCAGATGAGGAAAATGAGTCCCAGGAAGGTTAGATATTTGCCCAAAGTCACACAGAGATGTCAGGATTCAAACCCAGGTCCTACTGTTAGCATTACTATCAGTGGTTGTTCTTCTCTCCCTAAAGAGATTACAGATCTTTGGAGAGTCTCTGTAGATAGAAGATAGACTAACTAGCCAATAAATATTCCAGGAAACCCATTCTAGAAAAATAAGCAGCATAGCGGAAAAAATTATCCACAAGAGGAAGCTGACTTATCCTAAGCCACTCTAAGCCAGGACCATACCATTTTCTCATCTACTTTTTTGGTCAACTCATGGAGTATAGCAACTGCCAACTTGAAAAAAAATGTTTAATACTGAATAGTGAAAAAGAATTATTTTTAAGAAAAAACACATTATATATACCTGTCTTGTCCACTCACTGTACACGACTTTCTTATTCCACTGTTACCCCTCGTGCTTGCCACTTCCCTCCTCCCCAAACTCTCTCATTGCCAATATTTAAAAAAAATAGGCTCATTTTGAATCATCACACATAGAGTTGGAAGGTTCTGACACCACTTTGGGGAGAGATGGAGAGCAACAAATCCAATTCATTACTTAGTTCAATAAGTAGAAAGAGGTTGGACTCAAAACACCAAATGAATGAGGCTGAAGAGATGTGCATGCCTTGACAGAATAAAAAGCAGTGCTTTTTAAGTTTGTGCCCACTCTCCCCTATGGATATACTACGTTCTTTGGGGGGAGAGCATCTCATATTTATGAACAGAATTTTATAAAAATAAAAACAATCACGAGAACACAGTAATAATAACTGCATTTATATAATGCTCTCTGGTTTGTAAAATTGTTTTACATGTGTCATCTCACCGGCTCCTGTTACGCTCTAATTAGTCTTGTCTTGCCTTCTGTTTAGAAATGACTGTAAGATAACTGGATGATTTGGTGCCTGTCACTATCTAAATTCAGACTATTCGGATCACTCTGAGCTACTATGCAATTCCTTGAGATGCTTGGGCGCAGGAAGAGGAGGCAATATCCTTTAGTAATAAAAACTCTCCGATGACAGAGGTAAGAATTACTTTACACACTCTTTGACACCAAATACCTGATTCCCCAAATTCAGCATGATATGTATGTAATATAGATGCAAATATAATTATATATATACATATACATGTATATACATATATTTGAGATAGCACCATATGACAGGTGCATTTTCAAGTTTAAGGTTCACTGGGAAAGAATGAGAATGATGGAATAAACTTTGGCCAGAGCCAGCCATGGAGCAAACAGCTGGTAAATAAAAGTCCCTACCACCTCCCTGTTCTCTTCTACACACTCTTACTATTTTGGATCTGGGTGTCTTCCAACAGAGCTAGTAAACTATGATAGATGGCATCAATCTATATAGTGGGTCAAGGCTTTTATTTTTCCCTACTGAGTCACCCTTCTATCCCTCATTTCTAGAGCCTTAAAGGTCTTAAAACATTCTTTATAAGTGTTACACATAGACATTGCTATGTATAACACACCCCTATCCTTTAGCCAACATTGCATAATCATTTTCGGCTTCTCTCCAAATGTTCGAATGAAAAGTGTACATTTCACTTTCCTGTCCTCTCTTCCCATCGAAGTCTTAATCACGCTCTTTCCAATCAACCTCCCCCTCCATCTCAGTGAACCATATCTGAACCCTGTCCAATCTGCTCTTAATGTAGTAGATTCTCTAGCCTCCTATGCCACCTGCTCTGTTTCAACTGTCAGAATATAAAAGACACAAATTACTGTTTCACGCCCCCTTTTAAATTAACTCCGTAAAATTACTTTTCAAGACCCTCAAGCTTTTTAGTCTAATTTTGTCTGTCATCACTTGTGATTACTGAATCCAGTCTTCATCTGTCCCACCCATAATGTAATTTGCTACAAGCTCCTTACTTCTCCTGGTACAGGGGGGAAAAAAGGCTAAGAATGTAGGACTCTTTGCCAACAGGAAACGCCCCAAGTATATGAGTTTGGTCAGGGGATGACCTCTCTAAATTGGAGCAGGTTTCTGATGCTTTTCTTTGCCACCACACAGAATGGTGATGCCTCCTTTTAGCTGAAAGGCTACACATGGCCAAGGTTTCTCCAAGGCAAGAGAAAACATATGTGTGCGCCATGTGTGCTCACACGCAAGCACACACACACATCCACTTAATCATTTGACTGGATGGAACATCAACAAAGGCACCAAAATTCTAAATAAAACATCTGGGCAGGTTTCACCTACAACATTCTGCCCACTGGTTCTCCCCTGCCATATGGCCATCAAATCCCAACAACCATGACCTCCTCTAATCACAGTCATGTAGAATTGATTCTTGACTCTGTCTCTTTCCCTTGTTACTTCCCCAGCTCTCTTAACCCCATCCATCTCTACACAGTCACAATTCTACTCTACTCAGCCCTTGCACTGGCCTATTGATCTGTTCTTAGCAAACTCAGTTTCATCAAGAATTCCTCCTCTTACCTTGAATGGGGCTTTCCATTGATATCACCATGTTGGTCACAATTCTCTCCAGTATTTGATCCTCTTCATGACCCCTCATCCAACTGCTTGATGGACCTCTCTGTTTGAATGTCCTATTGGCATTTTAGTTTCAACATTTCTAAACTACACCCAAGCTTCTAGACCTTGGCCCTCCTCCCAATATCCCTATTTCTACTGATGACATCAATGTATTTCAAGTTACCCAGGCGTAAACATCAATTTCACTCTGTCATTGGATATGACAATTAAAGGTTCACTGGTAACTTTGATAGAAGAAGTATTAGTAGCAAGATATTAGGCACTCACAGGATCAGGAAGGGTGGCCAGTTTGGTGGCACCATATGTACAACACTCCACCTGTAGTCAGGAAGGCCTGAGCTTAAATTCCACCTCAGACACTTAATAGCGTGTGACCCTGGACAAGTCACTTAACCTCTGTCTCAGTTTCATACAATAATAGCACCTACTTCCCAGGGCTCTTCATGAGGATAAAAAGAGGTAATATCTGTAGAGTACTTTATGAACTTTAAACCACGATGTAAATACAAGCTGTTCCCTGCTCCCCATTGCTTCTTACAAACTTGTGCTCTTCCACTGTCATTCATAGTCTCCCCTTAAGATTATATTCTTCTGACCGCATCCCTTTCTAGCACTTGAAACAGTGCCTGGGACAGAGTAGGTACTTAATAAATGTTTATTGAATGACTGATGGATTGTTATTGTTAACCAACCTCTGCAATCGCTTTCTCAAATGTATCAATGTTTTTGGCATCTGAATCATGGTCTTCCATGATTCCAACCCCTATTCTCGTTGTTGGGGATTAAAACTACCTTCATGCCCTTTGACCTTCACCCCCAAGATGTCAAACTTCCCTCTACCTCAGCATCTCAAAGGAATAGACATGCCTCACAAGGACACACTTTTTATGGACATGCCCTCCCCTACAAAACTTTTCCACCTCTAAGAAACTAAACTATATTTTGTTTCTCTCTCTTCCTACCTCTGCCATTACCTCATGCTTCACTTTTCCCTGCATATGCTCCTCACAAACTCTGTTCTCTCCATCCTTCTTTCTTCTCCCACTCCATCTTATATTAAAGATTTAGAGCTAAAAGGGGTGTTGGAGGTCACCTAGTTCAATCTTCTCCTCTTATAGATAAGGAAACTGAGTCACAAAGAAATGATGTGACTTGCACAGGATCCCATTGGTAGTAAATGTCTGAGAGGTTTTGAACCCAAGATTTCCTGATTCCAAGTCCCCTACATACTCTAACCAATACACCATGTTATTTCTTACCCCAACTCTAATTTCACTTCTCCTGCTTCCATACTGGCCTTACAGCTAGCCATTTCCACAAAACACCATCACCTGCCTTTAAATCTGCTGCCTTCCCCTCATCTTCCTGTTGTCCCTACGCTCACCAAGGTGGCCTTAGGAAACCCTCTCCATCCTTTCATCCAGGCAACCAAAGGCTAAATGGGTCCTGCTATCCAACTTCCCACCAATGCCTGCTATCCAGTCTCACCTGGACTTGATAATTCCACTGTTGACCTGACTGACTTCTCCCTCTGTGACTGCTCCAAGTCACCTGACATCTCAACCTGATTTCACCACCATCTCCTTTATCTCTCAGTCTGTCACCTATTCTGCTCGAATGATTAAGATCATCTGTCATTATCTCTTTCTTCTCCCATCCTCCATGGAACATGTCTGGATCTTCCTGAATCTTCTCCTTTTCACCTTAATTCCAGAAATGAAGATCCTACTCCTCAGAAAGGCATAACCTTTCCCCTTGTGCCCTCCATCCCATTCCTTCTTGTCTCCTCGAGATTACATTGAAGATCATTTCTTTTCTCTCCCAAGCACCGTATCTCCCTCTCTAGTGACTCCTTCTTGACTACTTACAAGCATGCTCAGATCCCCTCTTTCCTAAAAACAATTTCCTTGACCCTGACATTCCTTGAAGGGTATCAGTCTTTATTTCTCTTCCCCTGTACTGCTAAACTGCTAGAAAGCAGTGTGAACATTCAATTGCCTCCACTTTCCTCACTACCCACTCATTTCTCAACCCTATGCAGTCTAGGCTTCCAACCTAATCATACTATAATACATTCTTATGAAAGTTGCCAGCCCTCTTAATTGTTAGACCCCATTAATGACCTTCTCTCAGAGCTTAGTGTCTTTGACCTGACTGCACCTTCTGGCACTGCTATCCCCCATTCCTTCTGGATTAATTGATTGATGGGTACATGGATTAACTTTATCTTCCCACACCTAAATGTGAGTAAATCCCAAAGCACAGCCCTTAGCCATTTTCCCTTCTCTTTCTGTACTCTCTCCCCCAGCAATCTCATCTACTCCCACGGATCCAATAATCATTGTTGGCAGACAATTTCCAATTTTTTATATCTAGCTCTAATTTCTCCCCTGAGCTTTAGGCCTGCATTCCCAACTGCCTGATGGACTTCTCCATTTCAATGTCCTACTGGCACCCTCAAAACTCAACGTGTCTGAAACTGAGCTCACTCTTTCAACATGCCCCTCCTCCTAATGTCTCTATTTCTGTTTATGATACCAACATACTCCTAGTTACCCAGGCCTAAATATTAATTTTATCCTCAACTCTTCTCTAACCCCTCATATCCAATTACTTGCTAAGTCCTCCTATTAATGCTACCTCTATGATATCTCACGACTGTCCTCTCCTCTGTACATCCAGTACCACCAAGAAAGAAGCTATTATAATAGCAAGGTGAAAGGTGAAAGAATCTGAACTATATACATATGTGTGTATGCATGTAAATATATTTACATGCATACATACACACATAATACAAACAACAAACAACACATACAAAGAACAGAGAGATTGTATATGAAAGTATAACTCTATGACAACAGTTTTTTAAAAAGGTAACACAGTAGTTACACGCAGTAACAATAACTATACATTAGTCTCAACACAGACCCACTTGCTTGTACCCCTTCTGAAATTCTTTCTGATTATTTTTAAAAATGGCTCAATGATGCTTTTTTATTTTTCTTCCTTTTCCACATCTACTACCTCTGTCCACATACCATCCCCTCATGCCTACACATACACACACATACACGGACACATGAACACACACACGTACACACGTACCTCTCCTTTGTGATAAATCAGAACAGGCAAAGAAAACAATTGATGTATTGGCAGTGTCTTAAAATATCCATCTTATTCTATATCTCTCATGTCTATCGTTTCTCCATCAAAAAGTAGAGAATATGCCTCTTTTCACATTATGATTGGTCATTGCTTTGACTAGAGTTCTTCTACCTTTCAAAGCTGCTTTCCTCTACATGATTAAAGCCATGGCCCAAATCATTCTCCTGCTTCTGTATCAATTCAGTCAAGCTTTCCAAGTTTCTCTAAATTCATTCCTTTCCTCACTTTCTGCAATACTGTCCTCCTCCTTCTTCCCTTCCTAGGTGGTTCCTGAAAGAAACTGGGGTTCAGGCCCTCACCAATCGTAGTTTCCTGATTGGTCTGGTCTGTCTACCTCCAGTATTTCCTCTACCAAGGTGTCAGATAGATACAGATACATACACACACACACACACACACACACACACACACACATAGAGAGAGAAATGTATGTATATATATATATATATGTGCATACATATATGAATCCATACTTTGATGTATATCTATCTATATATGTGTGTGTGTGTTTGGATGTGTGTATATATGTATGATAATGTATAAATACATGTTGTGGATATGTGTGTCATGTAAATATATGCACATGCATGTGTGTGTGTGTGTGAAATATGGTCTCATGAGAGAAACAAGAAGGAAACAAGAAGGAAGCACAAGGTGGTTTGTCTCTGTTATGGAAGGACCCAGTATAGGACCCAAATGAAAATTTTCAAGCTCTTTTGATGGTGAAATTCTTCCAATGGCTCCTGTTTTCAGATAATACTGTATGGATTGCGTCAATCCTTGACATACTGTAAAGTCTTCGAAGTGATCAGAGGATCATGCATTGACACCTAAAAGGAAGGAACTTGAGAGGGCAGCTAGTCTATCCCCTCATCTCACAGATGAGGAAAGCCAAGAGACTGACTTGCCCAAAATCATACCAGAGTTAAGTGTCAGAGCCAGGATTCAAAGCTAGAGGCTTTTATTGCCAAGGTTTTCTCTACTATTCCAAACACAATCATTCAAAGGATTTGGCTTTACAATCCACACAGGAAAAATCGAGTGGATGAAGGTTTATTATCCAGGACTTCAGAGGATCGATACTGAAGAATGCCCATCCCCTCCCAATAGAGAGGTCATGGACAATGAGATATGCAATAAGGCATAGCCGTATTAATTTATTTGTTTAACTGAACTTTTTGTTATAAGGCTGAACTCTCTGGGGCAAAAAGAATCACTGAGAATTGACAATCAGTCAATAAACATCAGTTTATAAATAAACTTAAATTTTATTAAATAAACATCAGTAAAACATTTATTTTTTTAATTCCCTATTGTCCAGTCTCAGATTTGCAGCCGGATGGACAACCCATAGGTCTGGCACCAATACCTTGAACCAAAAGAGGTACTGCAGATTCACATTGAACTTGACCCAGAATTGAAGCACAGTGTGGATTTGCATTGTGGAAACTGCAAATTGCTTTTAATAAGTCCTAAACTTCCCTCTGAAACAAAGGCTCATATTTCATCAATTTATATTACTTCACTGATGTTATGTGTACGTGAGACATAGAATTACAACCATCTCCAAAGAATTAAAGTCTTCCAAAGGCAATGGTGAGCACGTGCATGAAGATTATGAGAAGTACGTATCAGTATGTTACCAACAAAGGATTGCCCAGAGGAAGTAGTTCAAAAAATATTATCAAAGAAATGGATGATTGGAGGAAATGGGGCAGTCGTTAATACCTATGCAATTATCAAGAGATCTAGATGAAGACCCTGAGCATCTTGGTGGACTCCTGAGGAGGATTTACAGACATGAACAAGAGTCATCTAGGATAAAATAAGGGGCAGGTAGGTGGTTCACTGGGCCTCAAGGATACTAGAGTTCAAATCTGGCCTCAGACACTGACTAGATAGGTGACCCTGGGCAAGTCACTTAATCCTGCTTGCCTCACTTTCTTCATCTGTAAAATGAGTTGGAGAAGATGGCAAACCATTCCATTATCTGCCAAAAAAAAAACCCAAATGGGGTCATGGAGAGTCAAACATGGCTGAAACCAATGACGAACAACAAAAGCATAGATGAGTTAGTAGTGGTGTGCATCACTGAAGGGGATTCCATCATCAATGAGATCACAGAAACATGGAAGTGTCAAGCTGATGACGTGAAAGGACCCCAGAGATATTCTGTGTCCTTCCCTTTTCCCCTCCTTGCTAGCCAACCATCATGGAACATATGAGTCTAAAACAGCCATTCCAACAAAAGAACTCAAAGCCTAGATCCCTGAAATGACCTGGTACACCATCCCTCTCCAATCTGGTCCTTCTCAGCCTGGCACTATTCCATTTAAAAGCCACATTCATTTACAGGACTGGAAGGGTCTGCTTGCCCAAGACACAGAGGTTCCCAAATGAAAGGTAGCCAGAAGAGCCTTTAAATCTTCCAGGTTTTTCCCATTAAAATTTTGCCCTTAAACACCTAGGTGTACCCAACTGCTAATTGAGGACAGAATTTTTTAAAGACCATAATACCAAGTTTTAGCTAGGAGATTCTCTGTCCCATTTGTATCCTTACCCAATAAATTCCTAAAGCAGTATACTAGTAATACAAGGCACTCCTAGCTTCTAGCAGGCCAGGAGATGATAACTTTGGGAAGTCAATCGCCAGCCTCCTCGAGATCGGTGACTGCCTTTCCAAAGGATTAGGAGAGGGATGGAGAAAGAGACCAAAAAGTACTCACTGAGTGGCTTGAGGATGCTACTGCTTGACTCATCGGCATTCTCCACATCAGATTTGTCAGAATAGTTCTCTGAGTTTCTTTCCTTCTCCTTCTTCTCCCTGTGACCCGCCTTCCTCTTGTGCCGCCGCCGCCTGCGATAGCTCTTCGGCACATGAACCCCAATGTAGATGGTGTGGTGACCTAAGAAAAGCAATCATATTGATATTCCAAGTCACATTCCTCTTCTTATTCATGCATCACACTAGCGAGAAGACACATGAAAATGTCTGAGCATTATCACCCTCCTGGATTTGACCACTAAGTGCAGTTTGGAGGGAGAAATGATTTCCCTAATGGGATTCAGTTGGCCATAGAGTAATTTCAGATTAAAGAAAATAACATTTAAATGACTAGTTAACTTCCAAGTTTTAGGGCTTTAGGGTTTGGGGAAGGTTTGGGGTTTGGGGAAGTTAAATATGATGAAAATAATTCAACAACAATAAAGGAACTCTTTGGCTTAACTCTTGATATAACCAGAATTAAATCATTAATATGCAATATTAATAAAATTAATTAATAGGAATAATTAATATTTAATATTCATGTAATTAAACATCTCAACTACTTAATTTTTTTAAATTCTTTTTTGCTCTTATGGCTTTTCTAAATGAAATTTTTTTCCAAACTATTCAAAGTACCATAACGTCCAAAGGATGTGATATTTAGAGATTTCTACATTAGGATGATAGCCAATATTTGTCAGAAATAGAACCTGAACTCAGGTCTTCTTGACCCTAATGTCAGCATGACCGCAATGCAATACCACCTCTCCTCCCTGTTGCATTAATCAAATTAAATACCCAGGTCAAAATTGTTTTGTAGAGAGGACCATGAGCAATAGGACTATGAAATTCTTTCAATGGATCAAAGAAGTTGCGGAATTCACAGGTAATATTTCTTTTTGTCATAACATCTGACAAGACAAAGAAGGAAGCCAATGTTCTAGACTTTGTTGCAAGAGAGCAAAACTTTTCACATTCTTTTATGGACTAGTCATCTGATATATGGGAACCACCCATTTCAGAAGTGACATAAGTAATACATATCAACAACAATAATATAATTCATTATATTATTAATTATATTATATATTATATAATTGTATATATTATATAATATATTCTATATGATATATTAATTTATATTATATATAATTATATAATATTAGTTATATTATTAATTCATAATAGAATTCATTTTTCTCATCTATGGTTTTCATTTGACATTTCCATAAGGACAGCGCCTCCACAACAATTTCCCAGTGTTAGAGACATTACCCCAAAACTACAATATGCCTCGAATATCAACCATAAGGTCCTCTCTTGGAATTTAAAGCCCTTCTCAACTGGCCCCTTCCTACCCTCTAGTCTTCTGCATTATGCCTTTCTGCATATCATATGATCCAGGTACACTGACCTACTCCCTTTCCTACAACACTCAATCACCCACCCCCATGATTTTACATTGGCTGTCCTTCATTTCAGAAACACTCCTCACTTGTGCCTCTGATTTAACTAGGAGGACCTTCAAGACCCAGCCCAAATCCCACCTTCCATAGGAGGCCTTTCCCAGTCCTTCCAGTTGCTAGAGCCTTCTCCTCTATAGTTCCTTCCCATCTACCCTGTAGGTATCTTGCACATGTCTATTAATTTACATGTTGTCTCTCCCATTTAAAAGTTCCTTGACAGCAGAGTCTGTTTTGACTTCTACTTTGTTTCTACAAACACATAAGCCTAGTGTCTGGCTCACAGTAAGGATTTAACAAAGGCTTATTGACTGACTGATATACATGCTATATTTCTTTTAAATTGCAGTGAATTATTTTTCCCAATAACTTATCAGACACTTATGAAAACATTGTAATTCATAGGGCTGTTGCCTCTACTTGGCAAAGATTAAAAGGAATTTTATCCTCCTTCAAGAAAGAAGCTTCAACCGAGACAAGAATAATCCAGAGGTCTATATTAATCTTTAAGATAAATGTAGGGCCTTGCTGACCACTGAAAGAAGTGAAAGCACTTTCTCTTCCCTCCTCCCTCCCCTCCAAATTAGAGTCACAGGGAAACACTCCCTGTTGCATTTCATGTGAGATTTATCAAACCTAACCATTTGCAAGCAAATGGTTCTCATGGGAAAACTCACTTTTACTAGGAAGTAGGAAATGTCTCAGAAACAACGTGAATTTTAAAAACAGTGTCAATTGTTTCCGCTTCACAAGTCTAGGAGGTGAGTCCAGCAGCTTTATCTCAAAAGTCACAAGGATGGAAGCTGCCAACTTGTTCCTTCGAGTAAATCAAAAGAAGGTGGGTGCTGATTTGGTCCCTTTCCTTTAAAAGTATTATATTAGAATAAGAATGATAAATAAGAAGTTAGCTTTGGTAAAGTAAAAAATATACATTGGTTTTAGATTCAAGAGACTTGGGTTCATCTCTTCTACCTGTGTGACCTTGGGTTAATCACTTAGCTCTCTGTGTGCCCCAATTTCCTCATCTGTAAAATGAGGGAGTACAGTTGTTGTTCAGTTGTTACTAAATCTTTGTGACCCCTTTTGGCATTTTCTTGGCAAAGATAGAAAGTGGTTTGCCAATTTCTTCTCCAGATCATTTTACAGATGAGGAAGCTGAGGCATACAGAGTTAAGTGACTTGTCCAGGGTCACCCAGCTAGTATGTATCTGAGGCTAGATTTGAATTCACAAAGATGAGTCTTCCTGACTCTATGCTCTGTCCACTGTAGTACCTAGCCACCCCTTCTGAGGTCCCTAACAGTTGTAAATCAATGAACCTATGATGCTGTAACATTGTAATGGTTTCAAAACAAATCCCTCACAACCATCCTATGCAAGTCACTTAATCCTGTTTGCTTCAATTTTCCCATCTGTAAAATGAGCTGGAGAAGGAAATGATAAACCTCTCCAGTTATCTCTGCCAAGAAAACCCCAAATGAAGTCATGAAGGATTGGACATGACTGAAAAATGACTAAGCAACAATATAACCATTCTGTTAGTTAAGTAAGGGCATTAAACCCATTTTACAAATAGGCAAACTGGAGCACCAGATATACTGTTTGTCAGCAGTCACCCAGCTCAGAAGTTCCAGAACCGACCCAGATACTCTGTTTCCAAGTCCAGTCCCCTTTATACTATACCCTATTTAGTAATTAATTTAAGAAGTAGAGAAAGAAAACATCTTGCATCATTAAACATTTTCTCAACAGAATATTATGGCAAATTGCCAATACTAACATTAGACACACACAAATTAGTTTTATGATGACTTCAAACCTCCAGGTGCATTTGGCCAAACTCTTTAAAACTACTAGGATCTACTGGTGGTCAACTCTTCCAACTTGCCAGTAATAATTGCCATTATTGAATAAATCCCAAGCCTACAGTGATTCTTGGAGTGGACCTTCAAACCAAATATCAGGGAAAGTACTTTCGAAAGAAAGGTCCTGAAATATAGGAAAAGTTTCCTTCATCTAGAGTCAAAAGAAACGGATTCAAATTCTAACAGCTTCTTACATGCTACTTTTGTGTTCTTACACTAGTGTAACTCCCCCTACCCCTGCCCAGACCTCCACTTGCCTCATCTGTAAAATAGGGGCATAATCAACCTGGACTGATAGGCCAGTTTTCTTCTAGCTCTAAACCCTAGGATACTCTGAAACCTGCTTTTCACAGTTATTAGTGGGATTCTGTTAGGTCCTTGCCATTCTACCCATTGCAGATGTCATTTGCCACCAGTTGCTACAGCCTCCCTTCAACTTCCCCTTGATATTATACCCAGGATAATAGCAAGACCTTGTCCTCCCTAAAAAGTGATACTAGAGTTTAGCAGAGAAATAATGACTGGATATGTAGACTGGAGATTTTTCTCTGTAGAAATTATAAGCAAACCTATGGAAGCGGATGAGATCACAGAGACCGGGTATAGAGAGAGAAGAGGAAACAGCCCATGGCAAAGCCTGGGAGACGTGAGGGAATATTCATCATGAAACAGCAAAGGAGACGAGGAAGGGCCCTTCAGTGAACAACTGGTTTTGCTTGACTTTATTTATCATAAGGGGAGTGAGGTGGTGCAGTGCATAGAGGGAGAAGGCTAATTTTCATGAGTTCAAATCTGGCCTCAGACATTTGCTAATTGTGTGACTCTGGGCAAGTCACTTAACCCAGGTTGCCTCAGTTTTCTCATCTGTCAAATGAACTGGAGAAAAAAATGACAAGCCATTCCATTATCTTTGCCGAGAAAACCTCAAATAGGGTCACAAAGAGTTGAATATAACTGAAAAAATGACTGAACAACACAAAACAACATTTTATTACAAACATGTTATTATAACACATAAGTAAGTTGTATGTACAATAATATTACAATATGTTACTTGAGATTCTGAGGGGAGGGGAGGGCATCATTAGAAAGTGACAAGAATTAAAAATGGAAGGGGCCTTGGATGGCACTTTTAAAGGGAGAGAAAAGACCTTCAGACAGATAGAAGCAGAGCCAGGAGAGAGGAAGATGACAAAGCTGAGGGGGGATGGAGAAGAAGGGAATGGGAAAGGAAATCAGGAAGGATGAGGACTGAGAAAAATCTAACACATATAGAGATTTTCACAGGGCTGGGAACTTAAGAGAGAACAGTTTCACTTGAGTGATGGGGTCTGAAGACCAACAGCAAGGAGTTGAGAAGTGAAGAAGATGTGAGGAAATTTCCATTGCTGCACATTGTTTTCCAGTCCCCAGACCTATTTAATGCATCCCTGTGGGTGAATGTACACTCAGCCCCAAGGACTACAAAAATATGTCATCCATTCTCAACTGGGCTCTCACTGTTGCACAGTTCTCCCATTACTCTTCTATGACTGAATCCCTGTTGCATTTTCCAGGGGAGAGTTTCCAAACCTTCCTTCCTCTCTACAACCATCCTCCAGCCCCTCAGGAGTGTACTCTTTCCCATACTTTAATAAAAAAAATGGAGTCTATCTGAAGGCAATTCCCCCTCCTCCCAAATTTCATACTTAAATCACCTAACATTGGCTTCACTTCTCTTCTCTTTTATTCCAGTCTCTGATGAAGAGAGGTGGCACTTACTGCCAAGACTGGCTCCTCTATGACTTTTGACACTGTCCTTTACAGTAAGGAAGTTAAACTTCATGCTGTTCAAAACTCACAGAGTGCTCCCCAAACCAGATGAAAATGTAACTGAGAGATGTTTAACAAAACAAATAAAAATCCAATACAACATAGATAATGTTAATTTGTCGTTTTCTAAGTCAACAGGCAGACTTCTGGGATCTGTTTCTTTTGGAGTCTGATCCCTTTGGTCCTTGCCTCTCTCTTCCTGATCTTTAACCTTCCCTTATCCACAGCCTTATCTCTACTTCTTATAGATATGCCCAAATTGTCAACCCTCTAGCAATTTACAATCTTAGTGACTTGTGGTAGAGATTCTGTGAATTTTCCAGGGTCACCCAACCAAAATGAGTCTGAGGAAGAAAAAGGAACTCAGGTCTTCCTAACTCTGAGGCCAGCTCTCTAGCCATCAGACCACACTATTTCTCATAGGACTGCTGCCTGAATGGTGAAATGGAATCTCCATGGAGCGAACTACAGTCATTCTTCAAGACTGGCCATAGTTGAAGCACATGGCATTAAACTGAATAATTCAAAACCAAAGATCAATAAACACTAGTGCTCACTCTGCACCAGGCACCGTGCTAAGCACTTGGGATACAAAAGGGGCAAAAGATCATCCTTGCCCTTAAGGAATTTACAATCAAAAGTGGGAGATAACTTGAAAACAAATATACAGAATAACTAGGAAATAATGAACAGAGGAAGTCATGAGAATTAAGAGAAGTTAGGGAAGGTTTCCTATAAAAGGCAGGATTTTAGTTGGAAGGTCAATAGATAGAGATGAGGAGGGAGAACATTGCATACATGGGGCAGAAGGGAAGACTTCTTTTATCTTTCACTTTTCTTCAAAGATGGACAGAGACAGTGGAGGAGGGGCTGGCAACAACCTCTCTAACTATTCCCTTGCTGTTCAGCTGTTCAGGATTTTGCAAGACAAATGTCATCTCAGGACAATGACTTCTGCTCCAAGCTCAGTTCCTTTTTTTCCTAGTACAGGAGGCTGTATTTTTCCCTCGTTCTCGAAGAGGACCATGACATCAGGAAATGATGACATGACTTGCAGTTGACTTTGATTTGAGTGAGGGAGGGTTATGCAAAGTCTCCAGCTTCACTTTCTCCTCCTAAGCCATCTGAGGTCTTTGGCCAGATATTCATCAGGATGACTGGAGATGGTGGAGGATGCAATGGGACATCCTGGCCTTTTTTAAGCTAAGGTTTTTTCAAGTTCTCACTTTGAGGGAGGTAACGTCCAAAAATACCAGAGGTAGAGTTGATGGTGACCTCCCTCCCAGGGACCAGCAGGAGGAAGATCTACTCAGGCTAATTCTTAAGCATTTAGCAAATATCAAACAGCACCTAAGTAATCAAAATACTCAGACCAATGGAAAGTAATCTGGAAGGTTACTTGATTCTCCCAAATTCTATTCATTGCCCTAAGAGCAGAAGCAGACTTCCTTTTCATTACCAGTGGAAAGATCCGATTTTTTTATGAGAATATACAGATCTCAATGTGCATGTAACAACCTCCTTCCATTTTGCTATCCTCCCACTCACTATGATGAAAATAAAGGAAGTGAACCCTGCAGCTGAGAAGACATTTTTTTTACCCAGAGCTCCCCAGTGTCCATGACATTAATCTTGAGTGGACTTCCAAAAAAGGAGAGAGCCCATGCAGGGCAAGTGAGTAAAAGAAAAAGGTATGGTAGCATAGTAGAGAGGCTGGGGTTCTAGGAAGGGGTGAGTCTTCTAGACTAATTCACTCTAAGTTACCCCTGGTGGTTAGATGTGGGTGCTTGTCGGAAATTTTTAAATATTTTTTCCTCTTTTTCTGTTTTGTTTCTCTGCCTCTGAGAGGCTAAAGTTTGTTCTTTCTCCTTTTCTAATCTGGACAGAATATTAACCCAGTTTGGCTTATATTGTTTTCTTTTGAAATAATTCCCCATCTCCTCTTTTGCTCTTTTATATTTTCACACACACCTTTTCCAAAAACATTTTCTACTTTATCCACTGGAATTCTTTTTTTATAGTCTTAATCCAAAGAAAATTCTGTTTTCAATTTTGATTTTGGTTTGAGTTTGTTTTAGTCTCCCACATCTAACCACCCAGGGGAGACTGCCAAGACTGGAGCCATCCAGCTCCAAGCACCGGCAGCCTAGCAGAAGATGATACATCCAGCACCATCCAGCTCTCTGGTTCAGATCCATGGCACAGAAGTGAAGTCGTCACCCATCCCCCTTGAGATAGGCCATTCTTTCAAGCAACAACATGAGAGGCATACATTGAGAGCCCATAGATTCCAGGATATGACTTTCTAGGTTCTAAGGGCAGAATCAAGGGGGGCAAATGAAATTCATATTCTCTTTTGTCTTTTGACCCCATCACCAACCCTTCAGCTTTGGCTGGCAAATATGTCTCCAGTACCTTTAGCTCCCAGGCAGGCTCCAGCTTCCTCCCTTTTCTCCCCATCTCAACCCACTGTCAGCTTTAACAGCCCCAGTTTGGGCTAGTGGTCACAAATTTTCATATCACAACAAATTTATAAAACAATGAAACAGCAATTAGAAAGAGTTGGCTTGAAACCCTGGCTGACTAAGGGACCCCAAACAGGTCCTTTTTTCATTCTTTCCCTCTCCAGAAGGGAGGGAAATGAGGAAGAAAATGTTTGGACAGTTAACGGAGGGCCCCTGCCAGCCACAGAGGTGGGGACCCAGCATGGACAGTTTACCAGTCCACTCCACAATCTCTGACCTCTACTGGCTCCCAATCTTTTCTGGCACTTACAGCTCTCAGTTCTGTGACTTCCCATATCAGGGCAGAGGGATGGCCCCTGCCACTTATTTACTCAGTTCCCAGCTTGGACAGGCTAGGATGGGGTCCCAATCCAGCTCTCCATCACAGCTGTTCCTCCACAGGTTACCACCCCACCTGGCCTCTCTCTTTTTCAGAACTCTGTACAAATTCAAGATCAGGGGTATTTTCTCCAAGAGTCACTTTCTGGATCTTATAATCTCATGGTAACATCCTTGAGAATGGCTATGGTTATACCCCATTAATACATCCGAGTAGAAAGAGCTCTAGCCTCAAGTTAGGAAGGCCTGGGTTCAAACTCCACTGTTGACACATACTGGTTATATAACTGTGGGTCAGTCACTTAACTTCCAAGTTCCCCAAGTATTTCTCTGAGACTACAAGTTGCAAGGAAATTACAGTTCAACACTGATAAAAAGAATTTCCTCACTGAGTGTTCCCTATGCCAATGAAATCACAAATCCAGGCACAAATTATGCAAATACCTTTACATAGCTCAGCTATATGGAGAAGGTTTATGGCTCTTTTGCAAATTTGTAACTCACAAAATGATGATAAACCAGCAGGAAATGAATGAAATCATAGGTGTGTATTTTTCTCTTACACTTAAAATAACAATGATAAAGAGATAAAACAACAGGTGGACTTTCAGAAACGAGTCTACAAAACAGCATTATGATCCAGGGGAGCACCCACTTAGCTTACTGATGGATGACAGACCCCTGAGGAGACCAACAGAACCTCGGAACTAGGAATTTCAATAGCAGCTCCCTCAGAGGGCAGACTATTTGGAGAAGGGCTCATAAAGAATAAATAGTCATTCGGAAGAGATGTTCCGTTTGTTTATCTTTTTTCTAAGTGCCATCCAAAGGAAGACTTGGACCCTTTTATGAGGAGTATTCCACATTATAAAGAAGGTCTCATTCAAATATATGTGTTTATTCTGATGCACCATCCAGGAGGGCACCAGGAGCCCCTAGCTTGGCCATGCTCATTTTTTTCATCCTGGGTTGGGCAGCCAACACTTCAGGCTCTTTCTCAACAGACGGAGCAAAGTTCTCAACAAATGCCAAATGTCTTGAGTATATCATCATACAAGTCATTACGAAGATCACCGACAGCCCCTGCCTTGCGGAACGTCAAGAAATCACTGGAGTTTTCTCCCCTGTTCCTTAACCCCATGGAAGTTCCATTAACAGAGTTAGTGTATTTCCATGAGAAGTTAACATAATACTACAGAGTAACTGATAAAGATAAATAATTAACAGTAATAGCAGCTTATCTATGTAGTGCTTACTATGTGCCAGGCACAAAGCTGAGTCCTTTACAAATATCTCATTGGAACCGCAACAATCCTGGTAGGTAGCTGCTATTGTTAGCCCCATTTTACAGTTGAGGAAACTGAGGCAAAAACTACTTATGTGACTTGCCCAGGGTCACATACTCGTAAGCAGCTTAAGGCTTGAACTCAGGTCTTCATAACTGCAGAAGCAATGCTCTATCCACTGCTCCAGCTAGCTTCCCTACCTGAAGGTGTTAGAGAAGGGTGATTATTATTCCTAAGAAATCAAGGTACTTTACATTGTCCCAGCCTAACAGACAAGCTAGGATAGATGTATGTGTTGAGGGGGAAAAGGGCAATTCTTCAGGCAAATTCAATGCACATAAATTGAGAGGAGAGAGAGAGGGAGGGAGAGAACATCTACACAAAAAAAGGAAAAATGGTAGATGGAGATATTAGCAAAATGTGATGTGATCTTTATACAAAGTGCCTGCTCAGGGCTCACAAATCTGTTTTCTCTTCAACTGACTTTCAGAATGTATTACCCTTTCTGCTTCCTCTTCTCTCTCTCTCCCTCCCTCCTTCCCTCCCTCCTTCCTTCCCTCTCTCTCTCTCTCTTTCTCTCTCTCTCTCTCTCTCTCTCTCTCTCTCTCTCTCTCTCACTTTTTCCCTCTCTCTCTTTCTCTCCTGGCACACTGCTCTCCAACTCAGGTCATGATTGAATGACTGAATTTCAGGGATCTCCAACTCAAATCAATGATTGCACTCTGTCCAGTACTTTTAATCAGCACCCAGGAACTAACTGGCAATAAGACAATATTGTTTTCCCCAGGCTTGTCTAAGGTGAATCAGCCCCATGTCATGAAATCTGATACCAACCAGTTCCAGGTGTTGTCAAAAGATTAAAGAAAGGTAAGATCAAGTGAGCATTTTAATTAAAAGAGAAGGAAGAAGGGGGCTTGTGATTCTGA
Source organism: Potorous gilbertii (assembly GCA_028658325.1). Taxonomy (NCBI): domain Eukaryota; kingdom Metazoa; phylum Chordata; class Mammalia; order Diprotodontia; family Potoroidae; genus Potorous; species Potorous gilbertii. The sequence goes on from CM053774.1 coordinate 115,980,695, forward strand.
AGTAGAAACTAGGGCTCAAGGACCAGCCACCAAAAAGGGGGAGCCTCACTTCCCTCTTCTATAAAATGACAATGATAATTTTTCTGGCACCTCTCCCATAGAAACATTGTGAGGCTCAAATATTTAAAAGCAACTTGGCAAACTTGAAAGAGCTAGATAAGTGCCCATTACTATTAATAATCACACTGTTATTATAATATGGAACATCGAAAGGCATCAAACATGTCCAGGCATAAAATAAAAAATATAAATATAGAATCTGAGTGACAAATCCAGAAGTCAAAGAATTCAAGGATTCTATTGCTGATGAAGCACGCCCTCATAATCATTAAATATAATTAATACAAATCAGCACATTTCTCCTTGATAAAGTTGAACTTCAGCAAAAATCTTAGAGCCTTAAAACCAAGCAAAGCTGACCTCATCAACCCCAGTTCTTCAATCAGGCTCTTAGTCTCTTGTTTCAGGACTGATGGTTGGTCAAGTCTCTCCCCATTCCAGTCTATCCTCTAGTCAGCTGTCAAATTTCTCAACCTAAAGCAGAGATCTGACCACATCACCCTTTATTCCATAAAGTCCAGGAGTTCCCTATTCAAATACCAAATTATTACATTGCATTCATGATCAAATACTAGATTTGCCAAAAGGGCGTGTGACCAAAAGAGATTAAGATCCCTTGCTATATATGGTTAAAGGATTAGGGTAGCAAAGAAACTCCTTACTTTGCAGTACAATATGAGCTCTTTGAGGGCAGGAACTGGATTTTTTTCTGTCTAGCTAATTTTTTATTCATAATTGTCACAACCAATACTTGTTGAATTGAATTTTAAATCCTTCATATTCTACATACACACATACACACACACACACACCCCTATCCAGTTTCCTTAAACCTAAACTCCTCTCCCTGTACTCAGTAATCCAGTGACACTGGCCTCCTACTTGCTGTTCCTCCAATATAACACTCCATCTGCATTTTCTGTGCATTTTCCCCAACCATTCCCCATGCCTGGAGCACCACCCCTCTGTGTTTCTGCCTTCTGACATCCTTGGCTTCCTCGAAGACTCAGCTAAAGTCTCATCTTCTGGAAGAAGACTTTCCTCAAGCTCTCTGAATCCTAGCACCTTCCCTCGCAGAATACTCCAATCCATCCTCTGTAGGTCACATGTTTGTGCTCAGTATTTTGCATGTTATCTCCCCCATTCAATTATGAGCTCCTTGAGAGCAGAGATTGGCACTTAGCACAATGCCAGGCACACAATAGGCACTTGGTAAATGATTGTGAACTGACTGCCTTTCAGTATTTGTAAACTGAGGTGCATGAACAAGGTGGAGCCCTCTGCCACATCTAAAGTTTTATGATACTCCATTGATTAATTTTCTCAAAGCATTAACTATACCTGTGAGGAAGACCTTGGGAGGGAAAGAAAAGTGCTTAAATCTTGAGTTCAAAGGACTTGGATCCTAGTTTCAGCTCTTGACTCTTAGTAGCTGTGTGACATAGACAAATCATTTTACATTAAAATCTCCCCTTCTACAGGAAGCCTTTCCCAATTCTCTCAATTCCAGTGCCTTCCCACTATGAATTATTTCCTATTTATCCTGTACATATCTGTTTACATATTGTCTCTCCTTTTAGATTATGATCCTCAAGAACAGGAACTGTCACTGGCACAAAGCCTGGCACATAGTAGGTCCTTAATGACTGGCTAATTTACATCTGTGAGCCTCATTTTCATCTAAAATAAGAATTTTTTTTTTAAAAATAGAAAGGCAGACAAACTAGACTTTGACAAAAGGTTGAACTTACCATATACTTTAAAGAAAAGCAAGCTGTATCTAATAAAGATCTGTGAGTTCATGTACAATACTCTTTTTCCTGATCAAATGTATATGTGAATGCCCATTCTACCTGAGATTTGTTAAGTTCAGAATGAAAATTAATTTTAAAAAGAAAAGAAAGAGAATAGCACTTGTGTTCCCTACTTCACAAAGGAAAGGTGAATATGGTACTTTGCACACCTAAAAGGACTATAAATTTGTGGAATATTATTAAAAGCATTAGTCATAAATGCTTCTGTGATCAAAGCCCAAGCTATACTTGTTTCCATTTATTTATTACTTTTGATGACCTCCAAGTACATTTTAAAATATTTGACATAGCCTTCCAATGTCCCTATAAAATAAATGTCCACACTATTGGCTTCCTTCTGCAGAAGAGGAAGCTCAGATTCAGAAACATAAGGGAGCATCCATTGCACAGGAAGGCACTGAATGCCAAGGTCAGAGAATGAACCAAAGTCTCTTCATTCCTAGTACAGTAATTGTGGTGGTAGTAGTAGTAGTAGTAGTAGCAGTAGCAGCAGTAGTAGTAGTAGCAGCAGTAGTAGTAGTTGTTGTTGTAGTACCAATAACAGCAGTAACAGTAGTAGTAGTACAGTGATAGTAGTGGCAGTAGTAGCAGTAGTAGAGGTGGTGGTGGTCATAGTAGAAACCAGAGTAGGATAGGAATAGCAGAAGTAGAAGTAACACTTGATAAAATATTTTAAGTTTACAAAGTCGTTTATGAATATTATCTCATTGGAGCCTCACAACACCTCTAAGAAGTGGGTTATTTCTTATTATTCCCATTTTACAGAGAAGGCAACTGCGGCAGTTAGCGATGGGTCACACAGCTAAATGTTTGAGGGAGGATTTGAACTCAGGTCTTTCTGCCTCCAGGATTCGTGCTCTACCACTGTGCCACCTATATGCCTCAGTACTTCATCCAATATGCCCAGAGAGGACATAATTTGGGTCACAGGCTCCTGGACAGCAGAAATTGGGTCATTTTTCATTATTGTACCATCCCCACTTGCTACTACAATGCCATACACATGATCAATGGATTTTCTCATTGACTCTCTAAAATGAGTTTTGTCAAACAGCACCTTCTTCACCTAGCCCTGTTCCTAATATAATAGACTCTAATACCTTATTAATGCTTATTCCCTCTACTCACGGAACACTCCTCAAGAAACTAAAATCTACTTACCCAAATCTAATATGGATAACAAGATGGAACAGTGGATAGAACATTGAAGCTGGTGTCAGAAAGACACTTCTTCATGAGTTCCAATCTTTCCTGAGACATTCACTAGCTGTGTGACCCTCTGCAAATCACTTAACCCTATTTGCCTCAGTTTCCTCATCTGTAAAATGAGCTGGAGAAAGAAATGTCAAACCACTGCAGTTCTTTGCCAAGAAAACGCCAAAGGGGGGTCATGAAGAATAAGACAAGACTGAAAGGACTCAACCACAACAAAATATAATCCACTTACTCCTGTGTCTGTTTTTCACCTTGTGTTTTTATCCCCAGCATCTAATTCAATGCCTTATAAACATTAAGGATTTCATTGATGATTGTTGTACTAAATTTAATTGAATTAATTTGAATCAACGTGAATTGAATTGAACTGAAAGAGGCACAGATCTGTCTTCTGTCTACACAAGAAAGCTAGACATGATCAGACTGCACTTCTTGCTTTCTTCTTCATTCCCTAATTTTTCCCCAATCCACAGAAGAGAGCAAAAGAAAAAACTAAACCAAAGGGAAAATAGAACAAGGGGGATTTCCAAACATCAGTCACTCACTTCTCACTTACATAAAGTGTAATGAAATTAAATCCCTGCTTCCTTCCCCCACTCATCTACCCAACACCCACCTACCCAGATATTGTTTTGGCTCATTCTACCTCACTTCGAGAGTCTAGCACTCACTTTACACTGAAGCAAAGAAATAGTTACCTTCAACATAGTGTGGACAGTAGATGTCCTTAAACATACGGTGCAGAAAAAAACATACAGTATGGAAAGCCATCATAAGTTAGACCTGTTGTGTTAGTCACTGAACGAGGTGTTGAAGAAGCCAATACACAAAAAAAAAAAAAAACACTGATCCATCTTCTCCTTTTCCTATACAGAGTTTTCTCACTGTACAAACCCAGGACATCAGTAGAATTAATATCTCTAATGCCTTTCGGAGATGGGAATGTCAACTGCTGTGTTTTCGATCCCACTGAATGCCTGAGTAGAGTATAATAGAATTGTGAAGAAAGTTGGAGTAGGACTGGTCAGCATTAAGTATGGACAGAAAAATCTCAGCTAGGAACAGACGAAAACATACCCCATGTCTGAGTTCCTACAATTCAAACAGGCACTGATGTATATCCAGCAATTAATCAATCAGTAAGAATTTATTAAACACCCAAAGTTCCATGCACCAGATGTTGTGGCAAGAAATGGGTATACTAATGCAAAACTCAATGCAAGGTGTAATTTTTGCCAGATTATAATCTATTTATAAATCAAAATGTAGAGATTATCTTTTAAAGGAAACTAAGTTGTATCATAGATAGAGCACTGGTCTTGGAGTCAGGAAGACCAGTTGAGTTCAAATCCAAACTAAGATATTTACTAACTGGGTAAACCTAGGCAAGTCACCTAATCTCTGTCTGTCTCAGTTTCCTCATCTGCAAAAAAAGGTAAAGACAGCACCTACATCTCAGAGTTGCTATGTAGATAAAATGAGATAATGTTTGTAAATCACTTTGCAAACCTTATATTATAAATGCTTAGCTCAGCTATTACAAATGCCAGTTATAAAATGAAGAAATCAACACAGAGGAAATCTATTTTGGACCAGGTTCTCATTATTGATGGGAACTGGTTGCTAGGGTAGAAATGAAGGAAACCTTTGGGAGGGTGTAACTACTTCATCTTAGACTTTGTGATACAGGATAGGAAATCCAGGCATAGTCTGACATTTACCTCACATTCTGGGAAAGTAGGTTTCAAAGTAGGATCCCACGGTGCAAAATAGTTCAGGGGAAAAATCAGGTCAAGAGGAATGGAAGATGTTCAAGAATAAAATTCTGAAGGTGGAACGGAGAGTAATTCAAATGAAGAAGAAAAAAAATGAGATTTATCTGAAGGTTTCAACCAATATGGAAGCACTGGGACCAATTCAAATCTTAGGAAACAATGTACCAAAGATGGAAGTAAGGCAAGTAACAAAGTGAATATGAGAGTTTCTGAAAATAATATCAGGAACACTAAAAAGAGCTCATGTTTGTTTCACTAGCTGTGGCCAGTGAAGGAAGATAAAGACACCAAGAGGATAGGGGTGGGGTGCAGAGAGATATATGTCTGGGGAGAAAAAGAAAGATCAAAGAAACCTTTACTTGGGGTAGATGGGATGGCAAAAACTAGCGATAAGTATAGACACGGTTGTTCAACTTTTGTTTATGTTCGTGTTTTCTCTGGAAATGAAGTGACCTTTACAATTGAAATAACAGAACAAAAATTACCAACAGAATTGATACAATACAAAGAATGAGTAAAGAGAAACTATGGGAGCGATTAGATGCCTTTAAGTCACCTGCCTCTGATGGATTATGTTCTGGATACCAAAAGAATGGATAGAAATGATTGCTGAGTCACAGTCAGTGACATCTAAAAGATCATGGAAAAACAGGAGACTACCCCAAGATGGGAGGTGAAATGCAATCTGAATATTCAGAAAAGTGTAGAAAAATGGAATGTGCAGACTATAAGCTTGACTTCAATTTCTGGGGGAATTTCTAGATAGGATCATTAGAGATGCTTGGCAAATCTAGAAAGAGAAGCAGTGATTACAAACAACCAGCCTGGCTTCATCAAGATCAGGTCATCTCAGAGCAATCCCATTTCCTTTTTCTTTTTTGGCAGAATTAAAAAATTAGTAGGCAAGAAGAATGCTATGGATAGAATTTACCTGTACTTATCAAGGCCTTTGATGAAGTGACTCAAAATTTTGTAGTCATAGAGAGACATGAAGTATAAGAACCCACAATCAGATGAATCTGGAGCTGGTTGGATGAACAAACTCAAACAGTAGCTATTAATGACTCAGTGTCAACATGGAAGTCATGTCAACAGATCAATATGGAAGGTCTCTAGCAGAATACTCCAGGGATCTGTCATGCACTTTTTAACATTTTCATCAATGATTTGAATAGAGGTATAGAAGGAATGCTCATCAAATCTTCCAATGAAACTAAGCTAGCACTTTGGATGACAGAGTCAGGCTCCAAAGGATCTTAACTGACCAGAACATTAGAACAAATCTAATAAGAGGAAATTCATCAGGAATAAAAGTCAAACCTCAAACTAGGGTACAAAAGATGAACCTCACAAGTGTAAAATCAGTGAGGCCTGGATAGACAGAGGTCATTCTGAAAAAGCTCTAGGTGCTTGAGTCAACTGAAAATTCAGGATGATTCAAGATGCAGCAACCAAAAAAGCTAGTGCTGGGCATAGTTCCCATAGGGAGGCAATGTGCTCATCATTGTACTCTGCTCTCATCAGAGCCTTATCCATTTTTGAATGGGATATGGGCTAGGCATGGTGCTTAGCAAAGGACAGACAACTGAAAAGCCACCTCTTTCTGGCTTTTGAAAGCAGTCAGGGATGTATATGAATACATACATTCACAAATACAGTCTCTCTCTCTCTCTCTCTCTCTCTCTCTCTCTCTCTCTCTCTTTCTCTCTCTCATCTAGAGAATTCTTCCCCAATTGTTGGTATTATTTAGTTGTTTCCGTCATGGCTGACCCTTTGTGACCCAACTTGGTGTTTCCTTGGCAAAGACAATGAAGTGGTTTGCCAATTCCAGTGTCTGAGGTCGGATTTGAATTCAGGTCTTCCTGACCCCAAGCCCATGCTCTATCCACTGAGCCACCAGCTGCCTCTAACTATTTGGCATTAATTCTGTACATACACCCATAGAGACTGTTGTCTCCCCCATAAAACAAGATCTCCCTCCAAGTATAGATCAATACATTCTTTTTCTTTGTATCTCCCAGCATTGTGCCTGTCCCATTTTTTTTATTTTTACAAAACCTGTAATTTTATAAGGTTCAGGGAGCCCCTACATTCCATTCCTCAGAAAGCTGAGTACCTCAAACTTGTAGTCTGAAGGAGCTGCCTGTGTCACTGGGAGATAAAACAAGTTCCTTGGAAAGGATTTCTAACCAGAATGAGAGGAGGACCTGAAGCAATTCTGTCTATCAAGCCACACTGCCTCTCAGTTCAATTTGAATAATTGTAAGAAGCTGGCTGACAAGCTGACCAACTTTTTGAGTGGCTAAGAGTCCCCACTGCAGACAGTTGCTATCAGTTAAATTTAGATTGAGAATGTCGACTCAAGCAGACCTCAACTACCATCATGGCATGGTTGAGCTGGAAAAGGCACTAGAGTGCAACTAGTGGGCTCCCACTGACTTTACAAAAAGTGGCATGACTTCTCCAAGACACAGTAACCAGCCAGATGATCAGGGTGCAAAGCTGTGTCTCCAAACCCCTTTGCTATATAGGACCACTCCTCTCATTTACTGAGTCCTAAAGAGTGTCATCCATTTCAACTTCGTGACATTCTCCACTCACTGCTGACCCTGGCCAGAAAGATCCAGGCACAGGGAAACATAGATACATGTGAGGTAATAGCTTGAATTTATAGGGTTCATGCTGCCAAGTTCAAATTACTGCAGTTATATCGGGAGCATCCCTGAGACAGGAGGGCCAAAGGGTATCACTGCTTCTTTATGGAGTGGAATATGGACAGAGAGCAGTTTGCTAAAGGTCACATGTAAATTTCAAAGCACTCCAGGAGTATTGTCTCAGGAGCTCTTTCACCATCATTAATATAAAGATGAAAGATCTACGTCATTACCTCCACTATACAGATAAGGGGGAAAATTGGGTATAAGAAAAGGTAATTTGCTTGTCTTAGGTCACCTAAAATGTTAGTGACAAAGCCAGGAATAGAATTCAGGTCCCCAGGCTCCTTGTTGATAGCTACAGTCATTAAACTACAGTGCAGACCAAACAACTGGATATTGGTTTAATACATCAAAATGGGCACCCATAGGTCTCAATTACAGCCTTTCTTTCGACAATAGAGAGGTTCCCAGATTTATAGCCAGAGAGATCTCTGAGGCCATCTAGGGCAAATGCCTCACTTTACAAATAAGGGAATGGAGTCATTTGTTTTTTTAGTAGAAATATAATTACCTATTGAAAATTTAATATAGACATAATCTATAAATATGTAATTTTAACTTTCTAAAATTGATGTTTTAACCATTATTCCTCAAATTTAAAACCTATCCAGCTTCCCAGCATCTGGGGTCTGGAAAACATTTCCATTTTGTTCCACATTGAAAATGCTTGGTAATCACATGATTGGCAAAATGGCAGAGTGGTTATTTCCTGAAAACCTCTGTGACCAAAAGACCTCAGAAAGAGAAACTATGTGCCAGATATGGAGTGACTAAAGCTAAGTTCACAAGATAATGAGATAGTAACACTGCACAGGGTAAAATTTTAGAAAAAAAAACCACATGAAATAACATTGGAGAACCTAAACGCATAGCAATCTCGTTCAGCATAACGACCCTTCAAGTCATGCCACATGCTGAGGAAAACCAGCATAAACTCTCTCATGGTCTTGTCCCTCTATAGCAGTGACTCAGTCTGAACCACCAATCCCCACATCCCACAAGAAACTGATTCTGTTCAGACAAAGGGAAAGGAGATCAGCTTGAAGGAAAGCGGACCATAGAATGGATGAAGTGGACAGCATGGAGTCAGTTACATGCAAAGAATTTCTGTGCCCAAGGAAAAGGGGACTCTGGAAACCCGGTTGGCTTAATACTTCTCCACCAGACACCCGGCTCTGGAATTCCATACTTCCATTTGTGAAAAGGCTGATGATGCCTGGCCTAGTGGGAATCTGTGCAGTAGTGGAAGGGGTAGAAGTCAAAGAGTGAGAAGAGAAACCAAAAAACAAGTGACTAATACAAGAGAAAAGCCGTAAGACCAAAAGTCCAAGGAAAGAAGCCTGATCATAAACCTAGCTTACACAGTGATAAACTGGCAGAGTAACTCATAAAATATAAAAGGAAAATTGAGTCAAAATCTCAAAACCAGAACAAAATGAACAAATGTTATAATATGAAGGAAAATGAACCCAACCAAATTCCCTGTTGAATTTCCCTGAAGAAAATTTTATGGACTCTCTAGGGATCAAGGATGGCCAGAATTTCTGGAATGATTGAAAGGAGAAATTAAACTCTTTAAAGAAAAGATCAAAGAGAAATAAGGTAGGAAATCATAGCTCTCAAGGCCAAATTAAATTAAACAAAGAGAGGCGGAGCTTAGAAGAGACAATGGAAAGTCTCTCTGAAGAATGATTGCTTTGGAACATAAAAACATGATAAAAATTTGACAAAAGAGAAACACAAGGGAATGACTTTGAAGCAACACTTGAACTCTACACAGACCAAAATAATTGGTCTAGAAAACAAAACATGCAGATAATTTAAAGATCACAGGTTTTCCAGCTGATCATGAATACTATGTGATAGATAAGAAATACAAGAAAAACTCTCAAAACATTTGAATATAGATAATGTTATAGACAATGACTTGATAGGGAAGAAAATGTAGTATGAGAGGAAGAACCCTAAGAACCCTACCTCTGAAATCAGAAGATTTGGATTCAAATCTCACCTCAGACCACTCTTGCCTCTATGACTTTAGGCAAGTCTTCCTGGACCACAATTTTCTGACCTGTGTTTATAAAAAAGCATTTAATAAGCACCTACTACATGGAAAGCACTGTGCTTATGACCTTACCAATATGATCTTGCTTTATCCTCATAACAGCCCTGGGAGCGGGGTGGACACTTTGTCTCTGGGCTGTCTTCTAGCTAGAACTATGATCCTCTAAATCTCTACATCACCACCAGAGAAATTTCAAGGCAAGTAGTCAATAAATTTTGTAATGTCAGTAACAAACAACAATTTTAGCAGCCCAGAGAAGACCTTCAGCTATGAAAGATCAAATGGAATAAACTAAGAGTACTCCACAATCACAAGAAACTTATTGGCTATCAACAAGTATTTACTAAGCACCAACCTTATGGCAGGAATTATCCTGTTATCTGGGGAAAGGAAAACAAAGATCAGGACCATATATTCCATCATGAGAAATAACATCTGCATATATAAATAGATACAAATTTTTCTGGATGTGGTCTGTGACTCCACTGAGGAAACTCTCTAAACCAATTCCTATTCACTCCTTGATTGACAGTTTTTGAGAGATGCCTTCTGTGTAGGTTGAGTTTTCTTTGTATATTATGCTACTCTCTAAAGTATAAGTGATATAAAAGAAAAGACAAGGTAATTTTGGGGAGAGTGACATGAACGGCCACTGGGATCGGGAAGGACCTCCTCCATGAATTAGAGCTCGAGGTGAGCTTTGATGAAAACTGGGGATTCTGAGAGGTGTTTCTGAGGAAGAAGTCCATCCCAGGCAAAGGAAAAAGACAGTGTCAAGGTGTGGAGACAGTTGATTGAGCATTCAATGTGATGGATGGGAAGTAAGCCAGTGTATTCAAGGAGATGCTTGAGCCAGCTCAAATGGGCTCACAAAAGACAAATTGTTCAATTTTTATGTAAGCATTCGCACCTCAGCAATCAGCAAATGCTACCAATAAGGGCTGGATTTATTACTATGTTGATTATCTAGACTTGAGAAAGTAATGGTTAAGATGTTAATAAAACATATTAGACCTAAAAGTATGTCCTGTGAATATTTTTGATAGCCAGTTGCTAAACATGTACCAGCACACTCCTGAGTATAATTAAATCGTAGAGTACAAGAAAAGGAATAATGTTAAATAAATCTGGAAGATTAGGTTATACTCAGATTATGAAGGACTATCAGAGGAGGTTTTTTTTTTGATCCTAGAGGCAATGGGGAAGCCCTTGGATCTTATTGTGATTAGAGTCGCACAGTCAGGTTGTGTTTTAAGAACATCAGTTGTATATGTGAAGGATGGATTAGAAAAGGGAGAGACTGGAAATGAAAGAAAGGAAGGAAGGGAAGGAAGGAAGGAAGGAAAGAAGGGAAAAGACAGAAAAGAAAATAAGATTTAGACCAAAATCTTATATAACATCCCACCATAAGTTCCAAGTATAAACTTAATTTAAATGTAAAAGATCACATCAGTTTGAAAAATTGGAGGAAGATGGGAGGTATCTTTCACAACTACTATTGCTAGAGAAAGAATTCTTAACTAAACAAGGAATAAAGTGGAGCCAAAAACAAGATCATTTAAATCACATGAAACTGAAAAGCTTTGGCACCAACAAAATCAAAGCAGCTAAGACAAGAAAGGAAGTAGCAATGGGGGATAAAAAAAATTCCAGTAAATATCTCTGATAAGGGCCTGGCATACAAGATATGTAGGTAATTGACATGAATATTTATATATTTGTCAGAGTCTTTGCCCAATGGATCAAAGGAAATGAACAAACATCCTCTCTCCCCAAAATAGTAAATTATTAACAAGTATAAGGAAGATTGATCTACATTACTAACAATTGGAGGAGTACAAATCAAAACAATTTTCATTTCACTTCACAAATTGTCAAAGAAGACAAAAGATGGAAACAGTCAAGGTTGAAGGTGATTTGGAAAGACAAAATTCCAAATATGCTATAAATGGAGAGATATATTTGGGAGTGTGGGGGGAAAGAATCCAGAAAATAATTTAGAATAAGGCTTTTTTAAGTGACTAAAATGTAAATTCCATTTAACGAAAGATCCCATATACCATAAAGAAGTCAAAGACAGAAAAATATACCATAAATACAAAATATCACCTTTCATTGAAGCAAAGTATTGAAAACAAAATAGGTGGCCTTTGATTGGAAAAAGGACTAAACAGAGATACATTAATGTAAAGGAATATATCGCTATGCCAAGAGAAATGACAAATATAAAGGAATCAGAATCATGAGAAGACTTATACATACTGATGCAGAATGATGTAAGTAGGGCCAAAAAAACAATATACACAATGACTACAACCTAAAGAAAGAGTAAAAGAAAACTTAACGCTGTTGGGATGGCTTGGTGGCACCACAGTGGACAGAGCACTAACTGGGCTTGAAATCAGGAAGACTCATCTTCCTGAGTTTAGATATTGCTTCAGACACTTATTAGCTGTGTGACCCTGAGCAAATCACAACCTTGTTTGTCTCAGTTTCCTCATCTATAAAATGAGCTGAAGAAGGAAATGGCCAGCCACTCCTGTATCTTTGCCAAGAAAACCCCAAATGGGGTAATGAAGACTCAGATACGACTGAAAACATGACTCAACAGTAATTCTGCGTAATTGTAGCTGATTTCAAACCCTGAAAAGAGTAGATAAGATGCACTTCCCTCTTTTCATTACAGAGAAAGAGGACTACAGAAAATGGAATATTCTATACCCCATCAGATTTATTCATTAATGTTGCTTAACTGATTTTTTCTCTTTGTCTTTTAATCTTTCTTACAAAGGAAAGAAGCGTAGAGCTAAGAAATGTGCTTAATAATGAATTTGCTGTAAAAACTAAACATATTTTTTAAATTAAAGAAGGAAAAACAAAAATACTTGGTAATATAATTTCCCCCAAAGCCCTATATAAGGGCTGTTCTGTTTTACAAACATGGTTAATTAAAGGTGAGTACTTTTACCCCACACTTGGAACTGTTTATTTCTAGTTCCCACTCTGCTATAGGGAAATGGTGAGGATTAACTAGATTTTAAAAAACATTTTTAATTTCCCATAAAAAGAACTGAGTCACTCCTGTTGCTTATTAAGGTAATGTCACTCACAGGTTTCCAAACTCTTTTATCCCACCTGCAACCAAGAGATTCATTGGGATGATGGGTGGGACCTTTTATGATCATTCCCTCATGCCGCCTCTCACTTCCCAACCCTGATTCCTTGAATTCAGTCAGTTCTCTAACACCCCCATGATGGCAAAGGCATGAGTACAGTAATGTAGCTGATCTTTACACATCCAGATTCTCTACTCCCACACCAACCCCAATCTTCAATGTCATCTTATGACCCTGGGAACTTGTGTTAAGAGTAAAGAGACATAGGACAACAGAAAAAAGCACTGCCCCTAAAGTCAAAGGACCTGGTGTAAATGCCTACCTCTCCTATTTACTACCTGTGTAGCCTTGGGTAAATAATTTAAACTTTTTGGGGCCTCAGTTTCCTTATTTGTAAAATGAAGGAGAAATAGACAAATTCTGGGGTCCCTGCCAGCACTAGATCTATGCTCTTATCTCACTTAATTGATACCTATAATACCTAAGGGCAAACAGTAGTTAATTCTAAGTCAGAAGAATCAAATTGCCTGCCTTGTAGCAGGTTCCTTTCTTACTTGGAATGGAGAGGAGAAAGAAATAATAGCAAATCAAGAGTATTTTTACAGGAAAACACAATCTCGTGAGTTATTTTATGCAACGTGTAGAAATTCTCTATTTTACACTTTTTACAACTACAGTTGACAATGTCTCCTGCAGGACAATTTTTCCATTTAGGAACCACATATGAATGACTATATCACTACTAAAATAATCTACCCTAAAAGAAACTAAGTTGGGCCAAAAGAAAATCCAGTCACAGGTCTTATAAGAAATTTAATATACCCAAAAGAGCATGAAGCTGAATTCTGGTCTCAAATCCACCAGAACTTGGAAAAGTCATTGAATCTAAGTTTCAATTTCCTCACCGGTAAAACGGGAATTAAAATATACCTTCCTCAATCTACCTCACGGGATTCACAGACTCTTAGAACTGACAAAAGATCTGAGAAGACCTCATCTTATTCAACATAGACCCAAACTGGAATTCCATCTCTAATATTGACAAGAAGTCATCCTGCCTTAACTTGAAGACCTCCAAGGAAAAAGGAATTCACTGCCTCCTGAGGAAGTCCATTACATTTTAGAACAGCTTGGATTATTAGGAAGATTTTTCCTTCATCAAACTAAAATCTGCCTCTCTGCAATTTCCACCCACTCATTCTCATTGTGCTTAATTTCAACAAAACAAAACAACTCTAATCTTCCATGACAGCCTCCAAATACTTGAATAGGGTTATCATCTCCCCTCCTGAGACTTTGCTTCTCGACTCTCAGCATCCTGATTTCCTTAGATAATATCATCTCTAGTTCTCTCATCATCTGAGTTGCAATCTTTTGTGTTGTGGAGAACAAATGAGAAAAGGGTAGGAAAGCATTTTGAAAGCTTCAAAGTATTGCCCGAGTGGAAACCATCATTCTTTCCTTCCAATTTTCCTTCTGGTTTTCATGGGTAACTGTGTTCACAAAGGATAGCAAATAAATTTCCTACTGGAGATGATGCTCAGTAAATATACTAGAAAGTAGAGGAAGGAACAAGTAGAATCAAGGAGTAGCTATAAGTGAAGTAAATAGAATTGAGACCAAATATCATTTTTGCAGCCTAGTATGATTTGGAAAGTCCCTGTAAGGATCAAAAAGATCAGTCAGAATGGTGGTATTAAAGGAATTCCTAAATGCCTTTGATGAATTCAAGTCTCCAGGCCCAGATAAACTATACCCTTGGGCACTGAAAGAGCTGAGAGATCGGAAAGCTGAGCCACTGTTAACAATATCTGAAAAATTATGGAAAATGGGAGAGGAACCACAGGAAAAAGAAGGGTAAATGCTTTTCCCATCAAAAGAGAATGGGATAGAGTGATTCTACTTCTGGCTTTGGTAGGAGAAGGAAACAGGAGAAGAAAGAAATCATGCAGGAGACTTGCAAGAGTTTAAACAAGTAAAGGAGATGGCCAGAAGTGGAATTTCAGGAAAAGTAATTTGGCAAAGATTGGGAGAAGTTGAGGAATCTTTGAAAGAACCATTTCCACGACCAGATCCTATCCCTGTGGAGAAAATGGAGATAGATAAACTAGAAAACAATACTCTTAGACATAACCAAAGTTGGTTAGCTAGCTTAAAGGGTTGTTGCTAATGGTTCAGCATCAATGAAGCAGGCAATCTCGAGTGGAGAAGCCCAGGGGTCTGTGGATGGCTCTGGCCCTATGCTCTCCAGAATTTTCATCAGTGATTTGGATAAAGGTACAGATCACATGCTCAATAAATCACAGATCACACAAAGATAGGAGGCAGAGTTAATATACTGGACAGTGGAGTCAGGATCCAAAAAGGCCATGAATATTAAGCTAGAGCCATGGGCTGAATCAAATAAAATGAAATTTGATAATGATAAATGGAAAATCATCCAGTTGAGGACAAAAATCAATTTCATAAGTATAAAACAGAAGAGACATGGTTAAATAACAACTTTTTTATGAAAAATATTATGAAAAAATGATTTTAGTGGACTACAAGCTTATTATGAGTCAGTAATGTGATATACTAGCCAAAAAAGTTAATGTATTGGGTGACATTAAGGGAGATTAGTTTTCAAGAATAGTCCCAAGTCTTGATAGGTACACTTTTGCTTATTTGCCTAAAACTTGGCCTCCCGACCATTTCCCAGCTATTACAACACCCATGCTGCCATCATCCCCATCTCCATCACTCTCTGCCCTATTAAGAACCTAAGACTTAGCCTTTGGGGAGGCCAGGGTTGGAAAGGTGAGATTCTACCTTTCCTTATCCAGAAACAGGCTTCCATGACACTCCCAGAGATTCCCAACCATGATATCTCCTCCCCCCCCCCCCCCACACACACACACATATACTTTTCTATATTCTGTTTATTTCTTGTCTTTCCCTAGTAGAACAGGGACTATTTTACTGGCATGCATTTGTATCTCCAGTGCTTAGAACAATACCTGACATGTGGTAAGGGTTTTAAAAAAAACCTATCCACCTCACAGTTCCAGAGTACTCTGAGTTTGTCAGATCTCATCTGGAATATTGTGTCTACTTCTGGGGGTCACAATTTTAAAAGTACATTCAACCAAATGGAGAATGTCCAGAAGTGAGCAACCAAAATAGTAAAAGTTCTCAAGTTCATGACTCGTGAAGACTATTGAAAGACCTGGGAATGTTTTGTCTGGAGAACAGAAGAACCAGAGTTCTTTACAAGTATTTGGAGGGCTAGTATGTGGAAGAGAAATTAGACTTGCCTTGGTTGGTTCCACAGGGAAAGCTAAGGAATCTAGAAGATAAATGACTTCCTTGAATGTGCCCAGTGACTCAAGTGGTTATACGGCCACTCCTTCTTAATGACACGTGAATATAATACAAGAAAAAGAGACTTATAAAAATACCTGCCCAACAGGGTATCTCACCACTATGACTAGCTAGAGCCTTCTATAAAAACTGAATTCTTGTGCCAAGAAAACATGCTACAAATCGTGTTGGCCTTACAAAACACTGCCTTACTATTTCCAGGCCATAGTTATTTAATTATTTTAGTAATTATTCATTTACACATACACCTGCAAGCCAAAAATAATGTAGTATCACAGTACTGGAAGACATACTTACGTCCAGGTAAACTGTATTTAAACCACCAAGGATAAACTAATTTTGAAAAATGCTGGGGAAGGAGCTCTTGGCACGATTATTCAGTGTCTCCAAAGCTGTAGGACTCTATACAAAAAAACCACTGAGCTTCATAAATGCTTGTTGACTGACTGACTGATGGTGTCAATCATTGTGCTAAACTCAGGATTACAAGACCTCCCCAAAACCCTTCCAGACCCTCTATTCAACCTTTCAGGGATTAGCATCAGTTGCTTTGGCTGTTGCTGTTATTTGTCCTTTGCTCTAGAAGAGGACCATGACATCAGGGAGGTGATGCCATGATAGGCAAGTGAACCGAATAATGGTTGAAGTCACTATGACTTCATGTCTATAAAATACTGAGATCCTTCAACACTTCAACAAGCTGCTATCTGCCCCAGAGGGAGAGAAAAAAAGATAGAAAACTCAAGGGAGGCGTTTAGGATTTACTTGTTTATTTTTTAAATCAATATCTAGGTTAGTTTTTAGTCTTATGACCTATCTCTCTGCTACTAGCATTTCTGGTTGGAAAAGTCCCATTGAAATTCATCCTAGAATTTTAAAGATAGAATAAAAAAGATAGGACTCAGTGCCCACCAGAGTCCCTTTCAGCCTTCGAATTGGACAGTTCTGATTCTGTAACATCGTCCCACTTTAATCATACTACACAATAATTCTGGGCAACTAGAACTTTGAAAATGTTCAAAGAAAACGATTGAATTTTGTTTGATTAGGCTTTTTTAGACCTTTTAGATTATTTTTTCCTTGGTTTTGAAACATTTTCAGTGGTATACTGTTCCTCTCAGTGAAAGTGAGAATTTTGCCACATTGCTCTCTCTTAAAATTACTGGACTCTTAAAATTGCTTAGAGGGTGCTCATTGTCTAATTTGCAAAGGGGCTAAAATAAAAAACACTTTTAAAATATCCAATGAGCAATGTCACTGAAACCAGACTCTACCAATGATGGGGATACCCACTGGACAACATTTTCCAATTGTATTTTCTGTTTCCTAAGTCCTTGCAGTTCCCTCCCCTTCCAGTGAGAGTGGCCAGCGTCTGAAGGGGAGTTACCTAAGCCTGCCAAACCAACCCCTTATCTCAGAGGATGAGGTGGAGTAACTGTTTTCCCTTGCTGCAAAATATGAGCATATTAAGTAACACTTTTCTAGCTCATGCACCTCAAATCCTGGCTGAGTGACAGTTTTTGAAAATGAAATTTAAAAATCATAAGGGCTTTCTTCTTTTGGGGAGAGGGTCGCTGGGATAGGCTGTCTCCACTTCAAGGCCAATTTCACTCAGCACAGTTTAGCGGAACCCCCCTCTGCTTCTGTATATGCTGAAAATTCAACTGAAGCATTGTTCTGCTATGCCCCATTTCCAGGTCCGTCTGAAAAACACCAGTCTGACATTCCCAAGCCAATTCAGTGGTACTATATAGGATGCACCTAGCACTTAAGTCCCAGTGGAATGAAAAACACAGATGAGAGATTAAGATAATGACCCTAACATCTCCATGCAAAAACATTTAGCTACACAGTCTGCACCAGAAGCAGCGAGGTGGTGAAATACATATTGCTTTGGACTTGGAGTCAGGAAGACTTAACTTCAAATCATGCCTCAGACACCTAACACCTATCTAACCCTGGGCAAGTCATCTAAAAAAAAATCTGTTTGCCTCAGTTTCCCCAAATGTAACAAGAGGATAATATATGGCACCCACTTCCCAGGGTTGTTGAGATGATTAAGTGAGATGATATTTGTAAAGTACATAATACATTGCCTGGCATTGTGCTTAATAAATGGTATTTGCACCTCTTAAAATGCCAAATAAATGCTAACTATTCATGATGAAATGTCGCATCATTATCACTTTGTAAAGGAATTCCCTTAAACCAATAACCAAAGTCTTAAGGAAACCACAATAGTTAAATACACTATTGAAGCAGGGGATGACTCCACTTCTGAGTCATTCTACTTAGTGAACTTCATCTTCAAAATCCCTCACTTGGGTTTTTCAGTCTCACGGATAAAGTGTCATGCCACCCACCATGAGGAGATTTGAAGAAAGTCAACTGAGGACATGACCTCAAGTCTCCATTCCTCTCAGAGATGCAGAGTTAGAAGAAATGAGGACCCAGCCTCTCTGGTACATATACCCCCAAGATATTACAAGAAGCTTGTCAAAGGAATTCAGGGAATATCTCAAGTAACTATGTTATCCTAGTGAAATGTTCCAGAAACTCTAAGAGGATTTCCAACCAATGAAGTTACAAAATTTTTGGCGTATCCTTGGAGAATAAAAACTAACTTGTTTTGTTTCTCGTGTGTCTAAGCATGGTGAGCTCTACAAAGTATTTCTTTTCATAGAAAAGGGGAGAATGGGAAAGTTCACTGAAAAGTTTAATGAAAAGAGATGAAAATGGTTGGGAAACTTTGAAGTAGACCATCAAGTCCGCCCACCATATTGTGGCCACTGAACACAGAGAGAGCCATGGGTCTTCAAGAGAGCTTAAAGATGATTTTGATGACCTAAATAACTCACAACCAGTTTAATGCAATGCAAAAGTTTCTATCTACTACTCCTTCCCCTACTGCCTACAAAATTGCTCATGTTTCTTCCATCCCTAAAAATCCCTAATAAATAATGCAATCAACCATCCACTGATTCATAACCAAAAATTATATTCCCAAGAACCTGGAAGAATGTTTGTCTCTCTGACAGAAGAGGGACATTTGGTAGAGATGTATGCTTGAAGGAGAAAAGTTAGAGAGCTCAGTTTAAGAAGTTTATGATGTATTAGGGGTATCCAGCTTGAAATGTCCGATAGGCAACTGGTGGTGCAGGACTGAAGCTCTGAGAAAAAACCTGGGATGAATTTATAGATATTTGAAACCTCTGTATAAAAAAGTAACGGCACCAAGAGAAAGAGTTTAGAGGAAGAAGAGAAGGCCCAGTAGAGAACACTGAGGAGCACCCCCAGTTCTGGGATAGGAGATGAATGATAAATCAGGCAAAACAATGTATAATAAGTGGTCAAACAGATAGGAAAAACAGCTAAAATAACCAGAAACAGAAAAACAACATATGTAAGTCCTACAACTGTATAAAGTATAACAACAAAAGAAATGAAATTGAATACTGTGAAATTATAATAACCAACTTTGGCCTAGAAGAAGACATAGTAAAAGGTAACTCCTCGCATTTCTCTGCAGAGGTGAGGGACCATGGGTGCCAAATACTGCACACGAAGCCGAACTTTTTATAAATTATTTTTTGTGCTGTATTTTTTTCCTTCTACTTAAAAAATTCTTTATTCTAAGGAATGGCTCTCTGGAAAAAGGAAGGAAAGGATTCATTGGGAAGTGTAAGTGACAAAAAGTCAAAAGACATAATTAAGAATATTTTTTAAACCACCACAGTAAAAAGCCAAATAACTTCTTACATATGATCTTAGATATGGTTGCTTTTTCAGTCATCTTTGCCTAACCATTCTGATTCGTTATGAGAGAGTTCATCAGTATAGTCGGGGAGTACTCAAGAAAAGGCTGTAACAGGAAAACAGAAACAAATGAATTACAATGTATCTAACAAATGAAATTATGGTCCTTTATCAAGAGAGCTAGTTCAACAATCAAGTTTTTAGTTCCTCATCCACAAGGATGGAGAACACAGAGGAACTCTCCTTTCCACCAAGTGTGGAGTACTGATAAGAGTACTGAACTTGAGATTCAGGAGAGACCTGAGTTCAAATCCTGTTCTCTGGCACTTATTACTTGTGTGACCAGTGGCAAGTCATTTCATTTCTGACCCCATTTCCTCATTTGATGAGAAAAAAATGGCAGACACTAGCTTTAAAGCATTCCCAATTATGATGAAAAGTATAAGTAGTTACTCTTCTCAATTTCTTCATGCTCACTTCCTGAGCTACTTCATGCCAGCTGAGTACCTCTCCCTCCAGAACCAGTTCAGGCCAAGCGTGATGTCACCCTGAGTCCCAGAAGATCTCATGGCACCTCAACAATTGGGAGGGTTCCATAGATAGGATGAATCATGGTCAGTGGTATCAAAGGACTCCTGCCATGAGGACGTGTCAGGAAACCAGTCACATCCCAGAGGCCCTGTCATCAATTCGCCCAAACTGCCCAATCCCACAGCTCACATAATAACCCTAAAACAACGTTAGCCAGTGATGAATGCTAATTATAAAAAAATTTAAATCACTTGCTTACTTGTAAAAAATGGCATATTTTATAGATATTGGAGGAGGTAGAGAGACTGGGAGAGACTCATTTCATTAGACTTGATTTCATCAGGGTAGGGAACTCTAGGTATATAAATTCCCTCTTCAGATAGGAAACTCATCTGTAACTTAGAGTTTTCACAGATTCCCTGGGGCACTGAGAGAGATTCAGTAATCTGCCCATGGTCATAGAGCCAAGATGTCATTATGTTCCAGAGATGAGACTTAAACCCATGTCTTCTTGACTCCAAAGTTATTTCTCGAAGTACCCCACCAGCAAATCATCATCGTCATCAGAGTTGGCATTTATCTAGAACTTTAAGGTTTATAAAGTGCCTTACAAATAACTCATTTTATCTTAACCATCCTGAGAGGTAGATGTGGTATGATATAACATGACATGGCATGACAAGATGCCCTATGATGCAGTATAAAATAAGATGACATAATAATATAAAATAGCATACTATAAAATAACATGTGAAGGAACAAAACATTTGTTGAGCACCTACTATGTGCTAGGCAATGGGTTGTAAATATTATCTCATTTGACCCTCAAAACAACTCTGAGGTAGGTGCTATTATTATTCTTTGTTTGTAGATGAGGAAACTGAGGCAGACCGAGGCCAAGTGACTTAAACAGCTGGGAAGTATGGGACTGTCCAGTACCCTGTCCACTACTATATCTGAAGCTGCTGTCTTCATCTTAGTACTAATGGTCAAACCTTTTGAGTTTACAAACATACTCATAACTAACTTCATTAACTGCCTTATTTCATACTTTAAAAGCCTAAGTAAATGTTTATGTTCCTTTTATTTATGTAGTTATCTTAATTTCAGGGGAAATTACCCTGAAAATCAAGGGAAATACTTCAGGAAATTCATTTCTCAGTCAAAGCCCAAAGAAATGCCACGTCCAACATCCTATTACAAGGTACTATCAACCCCTGCAGACCTTACAAAACCAAGCATATGATTTGCATCTCCTGTGAACTGAGCCAAAACAGCCTTCTCAAGGAAAAAGAAAAAAAAAGGAAAAAAAAGTCCATTATAGCCTATTCTCCGAAGTTTCCCAGCTCATTCCAATCAAGACCTGCCTTTATTGACCTAAAGAAAAAGCAAGATGCTTAGAAAACCCTGGTAGATTTCTTATATCTATGTCTTCTACTTGTTAATATCTTTGTTCCCTTTGACATTTGGACAGCAATACAATCACTGCAACGGAGGTTTAATGTTACCTGCTACAAAAGTCTAAGGATTTTGCTTTTACCACTTTAAAAATGTTCCCACGGCCATAGAGTTAAAGGATGAGGAACTTGGGAAACACTATCAAAGCAAAAAGAACATATAGGAATTCCTTTTTTCCTAAGCAGCATGCCAGGCAAATGTTCATAAATCAGACTCAGAAACACAGAAGGAAAGGAATGGAGAGATGTAAAGAGGGAAGGAGTCCACGGCAGGGTGAAGTTCTCCCTTACCCTTAGATATCTCAAAGGACAGCTATATTTCCAAAAGGAACTTCCCAGGGAGCCATGAGAAATGACATGCTTCGAAGCAGTCCTGAATATCTATGAGGGCCCCTCTTTCCTAGGACAAATCATTTGGTCTACAACAGGGGTTCTTAACCTAGGATTCATTAATTGTTTTTAAAATATTTTTGGTAACTGTATTTTCTTAGAATTGATTTTCTTTGCAATTCTCTGGATTTTTGTTTTACGAGTTTCAAAACATTCTTCTGACAAGGAGTCTATAGGTTTCACCAGATTACCCAAAGGGCCCATGACACACAAGAGGTTAAGAACCCCTGATCTAGAATAAAATATTGTTCCAGACCATGCTGACCTACCACCCCCTCCTCTCAGGCACCCCAACCTTCCATATTCAGGCTGCTGTGGGCACTAACCAACCCCAGGATGGCAGTAATCAAGGCAGAGCCATCAATAAATGAATAGCCTGTTAGGGGGATTCCAATTACATATGGTTAATTTCCATATAAGATTTTGTTATTTGTGCTGTTTGCTCAATTTTGTCTTGTTGGACACAACCTGGGATTTCAGTGTCATAGGAGTTCCCAAAGAGGAAATTCTCATTTCTGATACAGGTTCTCACCTTCTCTACAATTTAGAAAGAAAAGATGCCTGGGACACTGTGAGGTTAAATAATTTGCCTGGCATCATCTAGTACATACATGACAGGAGATAGATTTGAACCCAGGTCTTTTGACTCCAGACCAGCTCTTTCTCTACCATGTGGCCTCTCGTCATTTAATAATTCTATCATTTTAATAGCACCTTATTTTCTCTGTGAACAGTTACTTTATTAAACACTAAGTTTTGCAGCACCCCTGTCAAGTAAATAGGAAATCTGCTCATCTTGTAAATGAGCAAATAGACATAGGCAGACAAAATCATACAGAGAAAAAGAAAGTTTAAAAAAGAACTCCTAAGTTAGAGCAGAAATTTTATTTGGTCCATAAAGACCAATATTAGTAACAAGGGTTCCCAGAGTGTCAGCAAAACGTCTTTCCTTTTCACTGAGAGATACAAGTCCATCTTTTTTTTTCAACTATGGACCAGCCCCAATTCCCATTCTTAATCCCCTCGTCAGAGATCCATTTTGCCAACAATGTTGACATCACTCTGGTATCAGTCTCCCTTTGTAACATCTGTTTGTCTACACTGTAACACACGAGAGAATATTTATTAGCAAGCATTGCCAAGTACATTTATATAAAGCTAGCAGCTTCTTTGAATTAGTCACTTACTGGTGGCTGGTTAATATTATCACACCAACTAATTTTTTTTTAAAGGATCATAGCTAACACTGGCACCTGCTTCAAAATCAGATTCCAAAGGTCCTCAATTTAGCAGCAGAAAGAACTGTAGAGATCACCTAGGAAAAGGTAACATCAAATTGATCTAGTTTCTGACCTCAGAATGAAGTTCTAAATCTAATCTCTCTCTGTCTCTCTCTGTGTCTCTGTCTCTCGCGCGTGTGCGCACACACACATATACACATACACACACACACACACACACATCTCTCAAAAAAAGCTTTGGTTTCTAACTTCAAAGATATCAGCTGAATTAGTGTGTGAATGTCTAGACATAAACAAACATACATAGAGATGGCCAAGCCCCCACCACCAGCACTCACCTTCTACTTCCTCTTCATCACACACATGTTTCAGGAAGGAAGCCCCTCTGTCCAGGACGGCTTCATCCTCCATCCTATAGTAATAAAAAAGAAAAAACGAGTGCTCAGATTTCTCCTGGAGAGTTCCAGTTGAAGCAGCCCAGCTTCTGGGCAGGTTAATCTGCTGCGCGCTGCCGTTCATATCAGCAGCAGGCCACTTCTCTCTTCTACAACTCTGTTGTGGCTTCTCTGGAGGGGTGTTTAGGATTACACCGGCCCCACATAGCTCAAATTCTAGAATTAGCAAGTGGAGGAAGGGTAATCACAGACCAGCAGAGGGTTTCCCCCTCCCCACCCCCAAGTACTCTGGTGTGTTTGCAGAAAGCAGACAAGAAACCAGAGAGGAGAGGAAGTTTGGTGTCTGCAGAACCGAGGGCTGAGCGTTTGTGGAAATCCAGCACCAGCGAACAGCTCTGATGATACCTGCTGCAGAAAATGTATACACTCACGCCCCCCCTAAGCGCACCCACCCACATGCACAGAGAGAGAGACAGAGAGAAAGAAAGACCGTCTAACGCACAGTGGGAGCCTAGCCTTCAGCCAGCCTCTTAATACCAGCAAAACATACGCTTCTGTCAAGTGGCAAACTCTGAGTCACATGTTGGCCTTCCAGAGTTCTGACATCTGAGGATTAATCTGAGAGCCAGCTCTAACAATAGTCAAGCCATCCTAGCGGTCACTCAGACATGTCACTCATTCATGACTCTTCTCACTTTGGGTTTCCCCTTGCCGGCCAGCCCTTTAACTGTCTTCCACCGGCTATGGGATTCTTCATTTTAGAGCCATATTCTGCAGCTCTCCTGTCATGTTACATAATAGGATCTACTCTGCATTTTCACATGCTAAATAAGACCTCACGAGCCTTCCAAGTCTTGACAGCATTTTCGGGCCAACCGTTGCCAAGCATATTTCTAAGTTTACAGTACGAATTAAGGGTTATTTTCATACTCGGAGGCTCCTTTCTTTAATTGTATAAACTTTAGTAAGGAGAATTCCATGAACTCCATTTCTAGTGAAGCTAGGAGAAAGTCACTCCTGAGCTCCTCGGGGCCAAAAGGAGGATTTTATCGTCTGCTCATCAAATCCAATGTATTACTCACTATTGTAGATTTCTGTTTCATGCTTTTAAAAAATGGCTACTGTTATTCAGAAAATTTGTTATAATCAATCCAACAACAAGCAATTATTAATTCTCTACTAAATGATAGGTATTGTCATTTAGACAATACAAAGGTCAAATCATTCTACTCCCTGCCCTAAAGGAGTTTACACACTAAAGGAAAAGAAAACTGATAGAGATATGCAAGATAATATATATGGTTGTACAGCATGGGAATATTTCCCTATATTCTATTACATGAATACATCCATCCCATCCTCCCTAAGTGGTTTGCCATCAATCACCTGGAAACATGGAAAATCCCTCCCCTGAAGTCACAGGACCAGCAATCAAATCCTCAACCTGGGCCATCCTTATGCCTTTTACTCTATACAAACAGGAAACCCAAACTGGACTGCTAGCTAGCAGCCTTGAACAATGAAAGAGTATTGACTCTTAAGTCAGAGGATCTGGGTTTGAATTCCACCTTCACCACTGTCTGCCAGGGGCAAATCATTTCACCTCTGTGAGACTCAGTTTCCTCAACTGCGAAAGGATAGAGTTGGGCTAGATGACTTTGAAGGTCTAAAGTTACACTCCTGTGACACTGGAATCAGAGGTTCTGGGTTCAAATCCCATCTCTGACACTTAACCTTAACACCCTGGCCCTCAGTTCCCTCAGTGAGTTGGCTCTTTGACTCTATTTGCCCAACCTGACATGCCATCATCAGCCTCTGTGTAGCAGGGCGAGTCATCTCCCTGTTTGGACTGTAATGGCTGCCTCCTCACGTCCAGCTTTGAAAATTCTGATCTTCACAGAAGGGCAAGCTTACATGATAATCTCCTCTGTACCTTCCCTGATCTCCCACAATGAAAGCTTTCCCTCAAATTCTGTCAAATTTTCCTAAAATATTTTGCCTGGATCTCTCCTCTGGTCACATCACCAAGCATAATACATTGTATAATATTTATGTATACACATGTCATATTCTTCCAGCAAAATGAAGATAAACCCCTGGAGAATCAGGGCTTCATTTGTTGTCATTCAATGTCCACTGCCTAGAACAGTGTCTCACACATTAGAAGGCATAGGAGGGAAACACTTGTGGAATCAAAATAGAAAAGGAGAAGACTCTAGGTCAGTCACTATACAGTGTGATCCTGCCTTACCAAGGACCTCCACTGGCCCAAGGATCACAATTCACTGATATGACATTGTTTGTAGACCCAAGCAAGAAGGACAACTCAACAATGAAATCATCTTCACAGATGTCCAGAGCAGAATATCCCTGGACTTGTAGATCATTCCCGGCAATCTTTTTCCAATGTTCCTCTTAATGGATATGCAAAGCAATTGAATCCACCTTCTTTAGACTAAAATTAAACAAGCATTGATCAGGAATCTATGTGCCAGATATTGTGCTCAATGCTTTACTAACATTAGTTCATTTGATTTTCATGACAGCCCTAAGAGTTAAATGCTATTAAAACCCCATTTTATAGGGAGGAAACTGAGGCAAACAGAAGTTAAGTACCTTGCCTAGAGTCACACAGTTACTAAGTTTCTCAGCCCAGACTTGAACTCAGATCTTCCTTTTTTCCAAGTCCAGGGTTCTATCTATTGAACCATCTATATATTAGCTCTCCTTGTTTCAGCATTAACCAACAAAACTAACATTCCATCTTGGGACACTCCCAGGGCCTCTACAATTTTTCCCTACAAGAAGATCTAAGTTTATTAGATACTCAGTCTATAATTCCCTAAAGCAAAGGTTAATTTGCTGTGTCTGAGCTTTCTCTAATCTTCCATACAACAGAAGGAAGGCAGAGAAAAGATGCGTTACAGGGAGGGTTAAGATAAGGGCTAATTCACACATTGAGACTGTGATCCAATGTGGAGAAACCATCAAGTCTGGGTTCCTTCTGAACTATCAACTGACATAATTCCTAGAACATTCTTTGGCTATTTGACAAATGATTTCGATTTCCTGCAAGACAATATGTAACAAGGAGTCTGAAATCCACCCTGGGAAAATCAATTCCTTGTGACTGTTGCAGACGTGGACCCCGCATCATATTCTGAGAGCTGCCCCTTCTCTGCAAGAAGAGATAAGTTGCCACATTCTGCAAGCATGAGTATTGCAAACTAAAAATACAAAACCTGGGCACACACCAACATGCATGCTCTCAGTACACTCTACCATTCATTTTAGACAAGCCCACACAGTCTCCTATACCAAGGGAAGAGATGGAATCTTTGACTTCCTTCACCAATGTGCCATGACTGTCAACTGTTTGGATCCAAAGGGTTTTCCCCACTTTGGTCCTCTTCGATGTTGTTATTTGAACATCTGGAAACATCTCTTTAGATGGCACATATTTTCTAACCTAACACGATGTCTTGTGTAACTTTACCCAGACAGTCCCACAAACACTTCTGAAACATGACTTTCAAATTGCTTGTGCATTTTGCTAAAAAAAAAAAAAAAAAAAAAAAAAAGAACGGGAGGGAGAACTCTCTCACTGAAGAGTGTTCATATCACAAGCAAGAGGGAGTTCAGAATAGATTTGGAAGCTTCTCACTTGGCATCATGGGGATAAGGGTCATGTTAGTCTATCTTATAAAATTTACACTGAGCCAATATTGGCTTTTTGCAGCTTGGACTGCGACAGCAAAAGTCATAGCCCTGCTATATAAATCCACACCCAAAATGGAATTTTTCTTATTCTCTGTTACTCCGGGAGAGAAAACCCGCTGGAGTGCAGCACATGTCTAAATCGCCTGCCAAACCTATCCACTCTTTGCTGGGACCAACTTAACACAGAACAGGATCGTCGGGGGAATTCAAGCCCATCACAAGAACGACTTAGGGAAAGCATGAGCCATAGACCACAGGACCCCTGCTGTGTTCTGTGCTCCCAAGAAAGCCTGCCCCTAAACGTCCTTGCTGACTGCCAACATGCTCCCCAGCTGGTCTACCCAGAGCAAGCAACTGCCAGTCAGCCAGTCAGCACGTGGCAGGATGCCAGCACCCAGGTTTCAGAACGTAAGCCTGCCCCAGCACATTACTGTTAAAGGTTGAAGGTCTTTGGGCTCACTAGCCTTTAGACTCTCCTCAGTTACCCTCTCCATTCACCCCTCCCTTCCTGTAGCCCACTTTGAACATTTGATTTGCCTTTATTGTAGTAGTACTTGGTTATAATGTTATGCAGCCAATCTTTCCTTCCTTGCCCAGGCATTTAAGAAGGCGGTGAACTAGAAAAATAGATATTCCACCCATAGTGGTCCCCTATCTAAATCTGACCCTCACTGCCTTTAGCAGGTATGGAACTTGAGGTACTCAGGGGCAGCTTCCGAAGAAGAAAAAAATTTACCTTTATAACCTAGGGCAGAGGGTCTTAACCTTTTGGATGTGTCTAACGCTTTTTCAAAGTATCTTAAAATAAAACAAAATTAACAATAATTTCTTTTCATAAAATTAAAGTGATATAATCATTTTAATTAAAGGTATTAATTAAATTTAAAATTTCTAGGATAGTATTGAAATACAGTTATCAAAATACACCTACTCTAGGTCACGACCCTGTGTTCCTCTGTGGAGAGGATTTACTCCCCCCTTTCCACCAACAACTACTCCCACATGACCATCCCACTTACTCCCTTACCCTGGCTTACCATCCCCTCCTCCTCCAGGTTAAGTTGGAAGTTACATAAGGATCAAGTTAATAATAGGATTTACTAATTCCTCTCCCTCCCCCCCAAAAAAATCACCAAGGTTATGGTGTGCTGGGTACAGAATGACTTTCTCTTTTCAACACATTGAATCCACAGTTGACAACACTGATGATTTTCTAAGTCACTTTTATGGTATAAAGTTTATTAGTTAACAATTTCCTTAGACTCCACTTGTTTTAGCAGGACCATTCAGTCTCTTTACAAGCTTCATGGAGCCTCATAATCTCTCATTTTACAACTGCCATCCTAAGCAGAGCAAATGTTTAAACTGATCTTGCTACACGTGCCCTTTCATACTGAGTGAAAAGAAAGACTCAGGGGGAGGGAAGGGTTTAAAGAGCAGAGAGCCCATAGTAAGTGAAAGAATGTGCCTCCTAACTCCAAAGCTAACCCTTTTCCCAATGGGCCATGCCTTGTGCACATGAGTGCTTTATTTTACAGAAGTGGTACCAATCTCTCTCAGAACTCAGATCCAAACTGCCTCTGCTGATTTGCCTAAAAACTTCTCAAGAGAAAAAAAATCACCAGTTGCAATAGTCTATAATAGCAAGGTCATCAACACCCAGAAATCAGCTCTGGCATCTAAAATTGGGCACACAAACACACCTACCCTTTCCCAAAGCTCCTCCTTCTCTGTGACTTCTAATCATTTCTCTAAGCTTGGAGGATCACTTATATTATTAGAATAAGCATACAAGTATCATAGTGCCTTTTAAACTAAAAAAAAAACTTTATGAAGTCTTTTCTTTGAAATAAGTTATTTTTAGTTTATTTCACTTTTAAAAGAATCAGCTCACAAGAACAGTTTTAATTCTTAACCTGAAGTTAGGGGAACTTATCAGGGCTTAAGTTTGCTGCCACCTTTTGGTGGTATGTTGTCATTGTAGGCAACCAATGAAAATGGGTCAATAATCTAAAATCCAAAGGGCTTCATTTCGGTATATGTGTGAGTTGTGTTGTGTTGTGTGTGCTTAGGGGATTAGAGGGGAGAGCACTTCTTCTAAGGAGTCAGCCCACTGGCTCCATACACATGACATATAGCAGTTCAGTGACAAAGACACCTAAAATTTGACAAATGTTGCTTCTGGAAAGAAAAGATTTTGCTCCAAACTGGGGAAAGAAGCGAAGAATCTCTAAGGATGAAGAAGACAGTAATCAGAAGCCACAATGGATAAACAAACTACAGCATATCTCCTTCAAGTTCAGAAACTCTCTTAAGAAACCTATATATTGGCATAAATTCAGAGCAGAAAAGCCATAAGGCAAGTCAATCAGTCAACCAAGAAGCACTGATTAAGCATCCACTATGTGCCTAGCACTGTGCTAAGCCAAAAAGAAATAAGGCTAAAGGTAAGTAATAATTTTAAGAAGATATGAGGTCTTAAAAGAGGTGCCAAAGACAAGTGCACTACACTGAAGTTTCCTACCTAGATACCATGAGCAATTTCTTTAAAAAGCAGGTTGAGTCACTAGATAGATTAAAGACCATAGCATCACAAAATATAAAACTGACAAAATTAATAGCCAGTACCTTAAGAATTATTTCTAATTACCTATCAATGCATAGACTACTAGCTTAGAACCAAATTTGACACAAAGTTGGTAAATTTGAAGAAAAATTAAAATGAAACTAATTTAAAGAAGATGTCAATACTTACAAACGAGAAATGGATGAAATAATAGCCCTCTAACTAGGACTATGTCCCATGGAAATTTACCAGATCAAAAATAAGTCAATTAAAAAAGCCTAGAAACTTCCTTAGCCTTCAAACATCTATGGAAAGAGATGGTTAGGGATAGCCTAATCAAAGTCAAAAATATCCGTAGCTAATCACCTTTTATTTGCCAGAAAGAGCATTGAAATGCCTTCATTAGAGTTTTTCAGCCAATAGGAAGTGTCCAGCTAACTGAGATAATTTGGTCACATATTTAAAAATATAACACTGGACCAAAGAAACCTGGGGAGAGCCCTGAAAAATCTGTTATTCTTGAGTTCACAGGAAATGATAAAGCCATCACATATCACACTGTGACTTCCCTAACAGAACTGTGGCATCATTATTGTAGTTCACATTTCTATTGGGTTTCAAGGTTTATCAAGTCCCTGCATATAAGCAATCACATGAGGGAAACAGGGTACTACTATCTTCATTTTTAATAATATGAGGGAGATTAAGAGACTTGTTCAGGGTCAAGAAGGAGGTATCAGAACTAGAATTCGAACCCAACTCTTTTGACTCTAAGTTTGCTATACTTTTTCCATTATGCTAGACACTCTCTTAAGTAAAAGTGCTTGCTTCCCAACTTATAAACAGAATATCTTCAGACTATCCCACATGTGTATGAATGCCTTGATCACATAGTTCTGGGGCTCTGTGAACCTCCTCCTCACCAGCACTCCCTAACTCCCCATACCACTCCATAGAAAGCAAGAATTGTTTCCAAGCTCTCTTCTCACAATTAGTGCATATGTAGTAAGGTGGTAGGAACAGCAGGGAGACGTTCCTAATACTGCCATATATCCTTCTCCAAAAATTGAAGAAATATATATATTTTAATTGATATTTAGGCTACCAATCCCACTCAGAAAAATTCATTTAACCCATTATATGACTTAATTCTTGTACTAATCAAACTATTAGTATTCATACTAATTTTTTAAATTAAATTAAATTAAAATAATATTTTAATTATAGAATAGTGGTGTTATAACCATAATGTACAAAAAAGCATTCCAAGTCCCAAACAACTCACTTACTTATCTAGAACACTTTCATGAGTTGAAAGCAACCTGTAGGTTGAAAGGTTATAAAGCAAATTGTTGAAATTAAAACAAATTATCAAAGAAAACACCAAAGGATGAGTCCCATAAAAATACAGTCATCTCCTAGGCAGATCAAGTAAACATATTCTCTGTATTAGTAGAATACTGCATAAACAAACTCCAAGAATTTTTAAAGACATTATAGGAAGTATTTTACTCATATTTGGTTCATCTTTAGACAACGTATACCTATTTGAGTAAGCATCAGGTACCTAAGACAAAAAACTAAATATTCATTCCTTGACATGTTTTATGTCATAAAACTCACATTCCCTAATGAGAGACTTGGAACTTAGCTTCATTGTGAACTGTAGCCAACCAATAGTTAAAAAGGCATGGTTTCTTCCTTTAAATACCAGAAGAAAATCACCTTTTGCAAAGAAAAGTCTTGGAAGAAAGCTTAGATCTCCTTTCCTCACATCTCCAATCTCTTCACCTATATGGGTCTCCTAGCCTACTGGTAAGAACCAAATTGGAAAAACAAAGAAGAGCCCAAAGCAGTGAGAATCAAGCAGTCTTCACTCCCTTCTAGCCTTAAGAGAAGGAGAGCAACGACGATAAACATTTGTTGAGTGCCTGCCATGTGCCAGATACTGTACTAGGCCTCAGAGACACAAAGATAAAATGAAACCATCCCTGTCTTCAAGGAGCTTACATTCTATTGAAGAAAACCACAAGGACATATAGAAGTTGTTTTAAATGTATATATCAAGTAAGAACTAGGCAATTTCCAAGGAAGATCAATAGCAGATGGAGAGATGAGGAGATTTTCATGTAGGAGATTGAGCTGAACTTCAAAGCAAGCTAGGGATTCTACAAATTCATGGATTTGCATAGAAAACAGCCTGAGCAAAATCATGGAGGTGGAAAATGCAATATTATGGCTAAGAAACAGCAAACTCGTTGCTTTGGCGGGAATAAAGAACATAACAAGGAGAGTGATGTGAAATAAATCTGGAAAACTAGGTGGGAAACAGACTGTGGAGTATTTTAAATATCACATGGAAAAGCTAGAAAGAATAGGAAACCCCTGGAGATTTATGAGCAAAAGAGTGATAAGGCCAAGTCTGTGTTTCAGGAATATGCATTTGTGCTTGTTACTATTCAGTCATCTTTGGCTATGTATGCCTTTATGACCCCATTTTGGGTTTTTTCTTGGCAAAGATACTGGAGCAGTTTGCCATTTCCTTTTCCAACTAACTTTATAGAAACTGAAACAGAGTTAAGTGACTTATCCAGGGTCACACAGCTAGTAAGTATTGGAGGTTGGATTTGAACTCAGGTCTTCCTGATGCCAGGCTGGGCACTCTATCTATCCTTAGCTTCCCCTTTCAACTTGATACCATTCAGCATTCTAATGCCTCTAGGTTAAGTCGTGCTTTGTCTCTAGGCTATGTTAAAAATAGATTGGAAGCACTTTGTCGTAGCAAGTAAGTTCCTTAAAGCCATAGCACTACCAAGTTCCTCATCTTGGCTCTCTAGGCAAGACTGAGGAAGAGAAGCTCAGTCAGCTTTTCATTCAAAAGATTCTGCTTCATCCAATCACCTTTCCACTTCTTCTTATAGAAAAACAGAATCTACAGCAAAATACCCCAGGCTGGTTCTCTGGGAACTGCAGACAAGCCCCATCAGCTTTTTCCTCAACACACTCTCCAATGATCTCTCAGCAAGACAAGCTTCTTCTCACGGGAAAACAGAAGCAACGCATGTCTGGTGCCCCCGGTATCTTTCTCCTCTCAAACCAAAGGAAGCAAGACTACGCAACAGTACAAACTGTAGCAAAGTTCAGCTCTCTTCCAATCATCAGTTTCCAAGCACAGCTTTCCTGTGAGTTGACTCTCCTACTGGAGTTTTTATGCTAAGATTGGGATGATTTCTTAACTGCTCTTGCTATTCTCTTACCTCCTCTCTAGCTGGCTTCTTAATCCTTGCGGTTTCCCAAATCAGAGCCTCCCAGTTGTCAGTGACTCATCCATCTTTTTCTTATGAGGCAAAATTCATGAAATCTACTTTTTGGTCACTTAGGAAATCAACAGTTTTTATTTAATCTTACTTTAGCTTCCAAACAGTTATTTGATTTACTACTTTATTTTAGCCCCTCAACTAAAAATATAAACAAATAAAAGTCACGTGCAGTTGAAGAACCACAATGCCTCGCAGCCCAGGTCATTTTCCTACCCTCCAATCAGAAGAGGCAAGTCTCCATCCAGTCTTTCTAATGATTTCCCAATCTCACATTTTGACAGAAAAAAAATTTTTATATCATTTTTTCATACACAAAAGTTCTTTTTTCTGTCCTTTCAACAACCAACATGCTTACATATAAAAGTGGCAGTACCTTGCAATTACCATCTTTATATAGATGACTCCCAGACCCAGCCCTTGTCATATGCCTGAACTCCAATCACAAAGTCTCTATTGGACAGTTCCAACCAGATATCCTGTAAGCATATCAAGCTCAATAGATCCAAAAAAGAAATCGTTATTTTTTTCAACAAATTTACTTCTCTTCTGAACTCTTTTTATGTTAGGAACACCATCATCTTTCCAATTCTTTGGGTTTGAACCCTCGAGGTCCTTCTTAACTCCACACTCATTCCCTCCACTTGCCTAATAAATTGTCCATCTTATCATTTCTAATTCTCTATCTCTCACATCCATCCACTTTGAATGACTTAAGAACTCTGATTAACACAATGACAAACAATGAATCCAAAGTACTGGATTTGAATTCAGGTCTTCCTGACGCCAGGCTGGGCACTCTACCTATCCTTAGCTGCCCCTTCCAACTTGATACAATTCAACATTCTAATGCCTCTAGGTGGGCTTCTAAGATGCCCACCTTCTGGAAAGGTGAGAGACTAAATGCACAGATTAAAACATACATTTTTGGACATGAATGATCTGTGAATTTATCTTAATTATGCATATTTGTTACAAGAGTTTTGTTTTTCTTGGGGTGAGGAAGAGAAAACAAATATTTGTTAACTGGGGAAAAAAAGTTAATTTTTTAAAAGAATGTGATGAGGGTCTTCATAAAATTCATAAAACATCTTAACCTACTTTAAGTTCATCATGAAACAAATCCAACCCATATTTTTACAAATGCACGTGCCTATGTGTGGTAATGCAAAAAGAATACTGGCTATGGAATTCAAATCTCTAATTCAAGCCCTCCTCACCTATCAGACTATTCCAATAGCCTCTGAATTGGCCAGCCTGCCTCACTTCTCCCCCCATGCCACATCTGCCAGCTGCCAAAGTAATTTTCTGAAAGCACAGATCTGACCACATCCTTCCCCTACTCAAGAGTCTCCTGTGGCTCCCTGTCACCTCCAGGATCACTCCTTTGTCTTGTATTTTAAAGCCCTTCACAATCTAGCCTCAACTCACCTTCCCAAAATTATAACACATTACTCTATGATCCTGCCAAACTGACCTTCTTACTGCTGCTTATACATGACGCACCCATCTCTGTGCCTTTACAATGTCTGATCCCATTCCTAGGATGTCCTGCTCATCTTCATGCCCCCTTTAGAGCCTCCTAGGCTCAGATCATGGGTTACATTCTACATAAGGTCTCTTATCTGTCTTGTGTCTTCAACAAAAAAAAACTGTCATATATTTATTTTGTATAAACCTCTGGAACCTTCAGTAGCCTCTCTCATAGAACCTATCGGTACTATAATTGAATCTTTAAGAGGCGATAGAATCCTAAGAAACTACATTTAACTGTGTTTCTAGAGAGCCTGTTATATGTCATACCTAAAGAAAAATTAAAATGATGATAAGAATTAGTTTTTCTATAGAATTTGAACATTTCCAAAGTTCTTCACATGAACAGGGAGAAAAGGGATAAAGAGAACTTCTTTCCAATGATAACTGTTTCAACTCTTATCTCGTGGAGAAACATGATAAAAGATTCTTGAGAAGACACTAATTGGGGTCTTAAGAGAAGAAAATGGTAGTACTGTATTTCCAGAAATGAAAAGTCAGCAGTTGTAGAGATTGTTAAGGATGACTTTGCTTGTGATCTTTCTCATAGTTGATACACTGTCCAAAATCAGGTATTTGTTCTGTTGCACAGCTAGTAACCTTGATGGTTATTTAATCCTAGAAGATTAGTAAGTGAGAGGAAAACAGACAGAAAAAGACAGAGAAGAGAAACAGAAAGAGACGGAAGAGAGGCATCTCAGAGAAAATTGATTAATTAATGAAAGCTGATGTGATTCTAGTATTTAATATGGAAATATTGGAACATGACTCTTTGATTACTTTAGAACCCAGAATGAAATGAATAAAGAAAATGGATCAGTAGCAGGGGGAGAGAGGAGTGATTAGTCTACATAGACTACCCATGAAGGCATCAACCCTAAGCTCCTGCTACACCTACAAATTCACGTGTTATCTCCCCGGACAGCCTGTTAGCTCTCTGAAGACAAGAATATTTTCATTTTTGTCTTTGTATCCCCAGTGTTAGGGGAAGAATCGAGCTGGACTCATAAGTGCTTGATGCTTGCTGACTAATGGACTGGTTGGATGATCCTAGAAAAAGCTTTATAACCATAAAACAAACAGAAATATCTGCTACTCCTGTGATTTTTTAAATTTTTATTCAGAATTAATAAGCTCAGAAAAGGTTTTATGTAGGACGTAAACAAACTTAAACACAGTTTATCACATTAAAACCTTCTTGAGTTCTCTAATTACTCAAAGTGTCATTAATTAGTTGTTTTAAAAATTATCCAACCTCAAGTTTCTGCTTATTCTTGATCCTTAGGACCTACATTTATCCATTCGAATATTCGTTAGGGCAGCTCCACAGGAATGCAAACAAGTCAAGTGAGGAAAGAAAAATTAAATCCCTCTATTTGGTTATCATGGGGAGACATTAGTCTATAGACTAGAATGAGGCGGGTGGAACATCTGTAGATTTGTCATTTGGTTAGTCTGTTTCCACATCTTTGAACTGGGATAACAATGAGACCTGTCTCCCAGGGTTGAAGTGAGGATGAAATGAGTTAACATATACAAATCACTTTGCAAACTTTAAAACCTATATAAATGCTAGCTAGGAGTATAACACATGAAGAGTCTCTTGTTGCTTGTCTTTAGAATAAGAATTCTTAACCATTTTTGTGTCTTGGACCCCTTGGAAAGACTGGTGAAGCTTATGGAATCCTTCACGGAAAGATGGTTTTTTTAACACATCAAGTCTGATACTGAGGACAGTAAAGGAAGCCTATTTTACTGAAATATGGTCATCATAATATTAAAAAGCAAGTTTATAGAGCCCAGGCTAAGAAGCCTTTGTTTCTGCTCAGTCATTTCATTCATGTCTGACTCTTTGTTAACCCACTTGGTTTTTTCTTGGCAAAGATACTGGAGTGTTTTGCCATTTCCTTCTCTAGCCCATTTTATACATGAGGAAACTGAAGAAAACAGGTTAAAGTGATTTGCCAGGGTCACACAACTAATGTCAGAGGTTGGATTTGAACTCAGGAAAATGAGTCTTCATGACTCCAGGCCCCATACTCTACCCACTGTGCCCCCTAGGGGCACTACTATAAATAAATATTTGTTCAGGGTGACACATTTAGACACCAGCAGGGCTGGCTTTGGGATGCAGACTCCTAACTCCCAGCCCAGAGATCTTGCTGTTACACAACATAGATGCCAAGTGAATTAGGTCTCATAGGGGGAAAGGGTGGGAGAGATGTGAACCAAGAAGCAGGCAAAGTAGGATATGCTAAAGAAATGTCTGTTCATCTTTAACAACTTATAAAAACCATATGCATAAGAAATCAGATATACTTCACTTTAAGCAAACAGTCAATGACCATCTGGATTTACAAAATGGAGAATTTAGGGAATGATTGTTCACCATGCAAAGGTTCCATTGTCTTTGCAAAAAGAATCTTCACTATAGGGTTCCCCAAAATAGCAAACCTGCAATCTCACGGACCCTGCTGGACGAGGCCTTCAAGATCATATAGTCTTTTTATAATTTCTTTTATAGATGTAGATATTGAAGATATTTTTGTAGGTGGAGAACTTGAGGTGCAGAGAAATGGCACCATGTTGAAAGGTAAAATCAGAACAAGGACAGAACCCAGATCTCCTGAATGCCAGCCCTATGCAATCCCCTGCTGTCTCCCTAGAAACTTAAAATAGGATTCGACCTAATGCCTAATATCCAACACTTACATAGTGTTTACTATGTGCTAGGCACTATGCTAAATGCTTTACAATGATTATTTCCTTTGAATCTCACAGCAATCCTGGGAAGTAGAAGCTATAATTATGCCCATTTTATAGATGAGGAAACTGAGGCAGGCAGAGGTTAAGTGACTTGCCCAAGGTCACACAACTAGGAAGTATCTGAGACTGGATCTGAACTGAAGTCTTACTAGACCCAGCAGTCTACATACTTTTGTTGTTCAGACATTTCAGTTGTGCCCTTCATGACCCCTTTTGGGATTTTCTTGTAAAGGATACTGGACAACTTTGCCATTTCCTTTTCCAGTTCATTTTACAGATGAAGAAACTGAGGCATACAGGTTAAAGTGACTTGCTCAGTATCATGTAGTTAATAAATTCTGAGGCTGGATTTGAACTCAGGAAGATGAGTCTTTCTGAGTTCAGATCTGATGTTCTATCCACTGCACCACCTAGATAATTATTAAATTACCACTTGGCAAACCTTGAAGTGCTACACAGGTGTTTAATAAATGATTGTTCCCTTCTCCCTTTCCCTTGATTAAAAGCAGCTAGATGGCAAATTAGATAGAGCACCAGATCTGCAGTCAGGAAGACCTGGATTCAAATCCAGCCAGTCTCACTAGTTCATCTTGGGCAAGTCACTTAAGCTCATTCTGCTTCAGTTTCCTTACCTGAAAAATGAGGAGATAATAGCACCTATCTCCCAGGGGTGTTGCGAGAATCCAACACAATACAGATCACTTTGCAAACCTTAAAGCTTTATATAAATGCCCACTATTGTTATTCTTGGTGTTTAAGGCCAAGTCTAGAGAAATTCTGGAAACCAAGATTGATTTTCCATTCCCCTCTACTACCTCAATACACTAAATGAAAAATTACCAAAGAATTTACTTTAATTGATTTATTTAGGGAAATGCTCATGAAAAATCAACCTCTGGATGTGTAGTTTTGTCATTTCCCAGATTTTCAATGGACTCCCTAGGTTGAGATTATCCCAGGGTTTGGGGGAAAGGGTTACCCCAAGGAGAACTCACCCTTAACAAGCAGCTTGGCAGAAGGTGTGAACCAGAAAGTGGAGAATGGAAGGGAGAGGTACAAGGGGAAGGACAGAACATTGTGATAGAATGAGGAAGACAAGGAGGTTTTCCTTTTTTTTTTGTTTTATTTATACATTTTGACTTTTTTTTATACCACTGACCTTTCCCAGTATCCCTATCTCCACTAAACCCTTTCCTGTCACAAAGAAAAGTAGTGCAACCAAGCCAACTGGCACAGGAGCCATATTTGATGTTGTAAGCAACATTTGGCACCTATGGATTCCCCCCACCCCACCCCAGAAAGGAGACAAGTTTCATCATCTCTCCACTGAAACCAACATGAGTCACTGTTTTTCATCTGAGTTCAGCTGCGTTTGGGGTTTGTTTTCCTTCACTTTCCTGTAGTCCTTTGGGATACTCTTCTTCGGATTCTGTGTTTCTCACTCTGCATAGGTTCAATCAGGTCTTCTTGGGGTTTCTCTTAATTCATCAGATTTGTCATCTGCAAAACACCATTATATCCATATGTCACATCTTGTTCAGTGTTCCCCAGGAGATGGTTCCTTCCTTCCTTCCTTTCCAGTTATTTTCCTAACCACAAAATGTTCTACTATGAGTATTTTGGTACATGAGGGAATTTACTGTTTTCTTCCTTTTATTACTCAAATACAATTGTTATGTCCAAAGGAACCAAGGATCTCTCCTAATTGCCAAACCCAATGGTTCTTTCTTGGTTCTCATCTTTTTTTGACCAATCTGATGCATGGGATGCTGTTGGCCACCTA
The DNA here is from genome assembly GCA_028658325.1 of Potorous gilbertii. Classification (NCBI taxonomy): domain Eukaryota; kingdom Metazoa; phylum Chordata; class Mammalia; order Diprotodontia; family Potoroidae; genus Potorous; species Potorous gilbertii. The sequence goes on from CM053774.1 coordinate 116,020,275, forward strand.
CTCTTGGACATTCTCCCTTCTCAAGATACTGATCTCTCTTGATTCTCCACAGCCAGGAATGACTGCTCCTTTCAGCTGGTCAGTCATTCTATAAGCATTTATAAAAGCACTTACTATGTACTCTGCCAAGCACTGGAAATAAAAAAAGAAGCAGGGAACAGACCATAATTTCAAGGAGCTCACAGTCAAATACAGACTGTGCAAACAACAATGTGCAAACAGATATATACAGGGTAATTAGGACATAATCAACAAAGAGAAAGTACTAAGACTTAAAAGGCCCAGGGAAGCCTTTTTTGCTGAAGCAAGGTCCTTCAACTGAGACTTGAATGAAGTCAGAGAAGGCAGGAGACAGAGACAAGAAAATATTCCAGGCATAGGGGACAACAAGTGAAAATACCTAGCATTGATAAAGTGTCTTATGCAAGGAACAGAAATGAGGGCAATAGCACTGAATCATAGAATATATGGAAACAAGTAAAGTATAAGAATATTGGAAAGGTAGGAAAGGACCAAGTGGAAAAGGGCTTCAAATGCCATATTAAAGATTTTATATCTGATCCTGGAGGTAACTGTTTAGGAAGATCACTTTGATAGCTGAGTGGAGAATGGACTAGAAGGAGAAGAGAGACCGACCAAAAGTCAATTGCAATAATCCAGGCAAGAAATGATGTAGGACCACACCAGCGTGATGGCAAAAAAGAGAGGAATAGCAAATACAGGGGATGTCTGGAAGTAGAATCAAGAGGACTTGGCAATGGATTGAATGTGGTAAGGGAAGAAAGAGTAAGGAGTTGAGGATGAAACCTAGGTTTTAAGCCTGGGCAGCTGGGAGGATGGGGGGCAGTGAAAGAAAGGGAAGGCTTGGGGGGAGGCAAGGTAACAAGTTCAGTTTTCAAAATGATAAATTTAAGTATCTACAGGACATCTTGCTTGAGGTATCCAATAGACAATTGGAGGCAAGAGACTGCAGGCCAGGAGAGAGGTTAGGGGTGGATGTGTAGATTTAAGGACTTCAGCATAGAGATGATAATGGAGTCCATGGGAAACAATAAAATCACAAGTAATATTGTGTAGAGGGAGAAGACAGCTAAGAGCAGAACATCGGGGGGCCCTGGCTAACAGGTACAAACTGGATGAAGACCCAGCAAAGGAAACTGAGAAGGAATATTCAAAGAACTAGAAGGAGAACCAGGAGAGGGCAGCTTCACAAAAAACCTAGAAGGGGAGAGTATATAGGAGAAGAGAGTACTGGACAGTGTCAAAGGTTGTAGCAAGGTCTTGGTTACCTCTGCCAAATCCTTAGCCATGTCATGTTCCCTCACCGTGGGTCTGTCCAGGAGTTAGTTCTTATTTCCCTCCATGTTCTGTTTCAAGAACCTCATCTAAGGGAACAGATGGCAGCATCTTAGGACCCATGGGAGTTCTGATTCTCCCACAAATTCTCTCAATAAAAGTCTTAAAATGCACAAGAATGCACAATGATGAAGAAAAATAATCAGTTGTAAACTCTTCCATTCAGCCCAGGATTGCACAAAAACACTGCCAGAATTCTAAGGAAGTATATAAAGCAAAGTAGTAGGTGGAAGGTGACACAACCCAATTCTGCTACAAGACACAGGGACAGACCAGCACCCAAGCCCAAGCCAAAGCAACTCATCATCAAGGCAGCCTGAGCTCAAACCATGGCAGAAGACAAGGTACACGATTCCCCCAGAATTCAAGGTCTAGTCTTGCATACCATACTCAAGTCCAAGCACTGAGGCTGACTGAAGTCCAGAAACTAAAGTTGGAGATAAAAGTAAACAAAGGGAAATGCTGAACACAATGAGAAAATACCAGGACCAAAAGAAGGCCAAGGGGTAAACTCATAATTGGGGTGGGGGGAGAAGAGGAGGGCAGGTAACCCTACAAGTGAAAGGAAAGAGTCAGAAAAAAAAACAAAATCCTGGCTACATAGATCCTAAGAGTACGTGGGAAATAAATGAAAGAAGAGATACAAAATAAAATAACAAAAGATGAAAAAAAAAACCAAGGTGAAGCAAAACCTGGGAACAGATAGTGGGTAACTTTAATCAAGAATTTAAATCCCCAGAAATCAGAATAGACAAAACAGAAAACAATGACACCATCAGACAAGAAATATTAAAACAAATGCAGAAGATGGGGGAGAGGAATATAAAGTATAACCAAGAGAACAAGTCAAGGAGAGATCATTTCAAAATCACTGAACTACTTCACCTGCTCCAATACGCCCAGTTGATGCTTCTATGAAAATGGCTTCAAGCTTACTATATCAAGACCTCTGATAGTACATCACCAACTGCCTGTTAGACATTTTGAATTGGATATGTCATAGACATCACTAACACAAGTGAAAAACAACTCATTATCTCAGTCCCCAAATCCTCTCTTCTTCTGATTTTCCCTATTTCAGACAAAGGTACCACCTTCTTTCCAATTATCCAGTTTCTCATATTCAACTCTTCACTCTGCCCCACCATCAGCCCCAATCCAATCATCTGCAAAGCGTGGTCAATTCTGCCTCCAAAACACTTCTGTCCTCTTTACTCGTACCACAAACATCCTGCATCAGGTACTGATTACCTCTTGCCTGAACTGTTGTAAAAGCCTCTGAACTTGCAAGGACAAGTATCTTTGCCTTAACCCTTTAACCCTCTCTAACCAGTCCTCCACACAAGTGCCAAAAGCACTTCCTAAAGCACACTGCTTCCAAGTTCAACTTATGGACCACCTCCTTTCTACAAGAGGTTTATTTCTTCCTCCAAACCTAACTGCTACCTTTCCTTACCCAAAATTACACTGACTTTACATTGTATATACTTGATAGTTCCAAATGATTTCCAGATTCATTGCTCCCTCCACTGGGGATTAGGGCTCCTGTCTTTCAACACCTTTTCTACCACTATTTCTCTCATTTTTGATCTTTGATAATTTACTGGTGAGAGAAATCCTCAGAGTTGGCTTAATCTCTATTTTTGTTTATTATTAGTGACCTGTAACATTTTTTTCATATGATCATTGATGGTTTGCAATTGAGAGAACGTTGCCAGGCATCCCAACCCCTGGAAAATTTTCCAGAAAGCCTAAATGTGGGAAGTCAGGATGGAAGCTAAGATATGTCAACTTGGAAATTTTAGCTACATCAAGATCTAAAATATCCATTTCAATAATCTGGCATGATAGTCTCTGAATAAACAATGAGAATCATGTTATTCTATCCCCATAAGAGCCCTAACATAAATAAATTATTCAGTATTCAGGAAATGCTTTGAAGGTAAGTGATAGGAGTTAGTGTCCATTTTCAGTAAAATGAATTTGGAATGAAATCACCATTTAATGTTGAAAATTATGCCATTAAGAATCTGAATTTACTTATTTTTCCTTTTTTTTGTAGGGTGGTTCTATCTCATAGCATTACCCTTTGAGAGATCTTCTTTTCCTATATATTATTCCTAGGAAGAAGAGATTCCAGTTTTTAGTTTTCAAATCTTAAGTAGAGGAGGAGGAGCCAAGATGGTGCAGTAGAAAGATTCACATATGCTAGTTCCTAACCCACAGCTCATAAAATATCTGTAAAGAAAAACTCCCAACAAATTCTGAAGCAGCAGAAGCCACAGAACAACAGAGTGGAGGAGATTTCGGTTCCAGAGAGAGCTGAAAAACCAACACCAAAGGTCTGTCACACACCTGACCTGGAGCAGGGCCCAGCCCTGCCTTGGCCTCATGGCACCAAGAGGAGCAGATCTGAGCAGGCTTCAGGGACAGAATCTCCAGTGGCCACGCAGGTCCCTCCACCCACAGGCACAAAGGTCAGTGAGAGAGCCTTTTTGGCTGGCCAAGAGGGGAGTGGAGTGTCTCCCTAACTCAGGCCCCCTCGGGAGGCAGCAGCAAAGGCAGCAGTGGACAGGGGATCCCAAAGCAGGCAGGAGTTCGGATACATTATCGAAGGTCTCTGCATAAATCCCCTTAGGGAACTGAGCCCCAGCTACCCTGTCCCCACCCAAGAAGCTGAACTTAATCTCACACTGAATAGCAGCCCTGCCGCCACTGAAAACCCTGAGGCTGGGAAACAGCACTTGAATCTCAGACCCCAAGTACTAGCTGGGCAGATCTGGAGGCAAGGTGGATGTGGAAAGGAATCTCAGAAGTCAAGTAACTAGCTGGGAAAATGCCCAGAAAAGGGAAAAAAATAAGACCATAGAAGGTTACTTTCTTGGTGAACAGATATCTCCTCCCT
>CM053774.1:116025035-116041940 GCA_028658325.1 Potorous gilbertii
CAAGGAAAAAATATTGCAAGCAGCTAGAAAGAAACAATTCCAGTATTGTGGAAAGACAAACAGGATAACACAAGATCTAGCAGCTTCTACATTGAGGGATCGAAGGACATAGAATATGATATTCCAGAAGTCAAAGGAACTAGGACTAAAACCAAGAATCACCTACCCGGCAAAACTGAGTAGAATATTTCAGGGGGAAAACTGGTCTTTCAATGAAATAGAGGACTTTCAAGTATTCTTGATGGAAAGACCAGAGGTGAAAAGAAAATTTGACTTTCAAATCTTAGGTAGAATTTACACCAAATTACTTTTTAAATGCCTCTCTTGCACACACACACACACACACACACACACACACGCATATCAACTCTTAAGTATTCAACATATATGTAATCACACACACACAACTCTTAAGTAATTAAATACACTATAGTGAGTCTTTATTGTATTATTTCCTATTAAAACCATATAATACAATGTATACATGTTTTATTCAACATATATGTAATCACAGAATATCTGAACTATTTGGTTTAGGCTCTTTGTTTTACAGGTAAGTGAAGTGAGGTAAAGTCATTACCTTATCCATAATTCAGTAAATTAATTAAAGAAGAAAGTTGGATCCAGCACCCAGTAGCCAGCACCCAGCACCCAGGTCTGTTAAATCCCTACCATGTTCTCTCCACTGAATCACACTACCTCCCATAGATATGTGCCTTCTTGAAATAGATAAGCTTTGTGAGAATAAGGAATAAGTTGAACTTGACTAATATAGTAAAGGAAGTTTTCTAGCCACCCAACTTCTATATGAAAGTTGGTCTGAATGCCTTGAATAGTCTTGTCAAGGAACCCACTCATCAAAGTGGGTTAATTGTTTGAACCTACTACATAAACTTATATACATTTTACATCCAAAACAGTCATCTAAAATTGAAATGTCAAGTCAACAAGCATTTACTAAGAAACTAATTTGTGCCAGGTACTAGACTAAGGGCTGAATTTTCTATTTCAATCTATATCTCCAATCTGGCTGAGAGTTAGATATTTCAGGAAATTCTGATTCCCTCAAAGTGAGTGTTCACTGACAGCACTCACAATCCATTTATCATTCATATATTTTCTTGGAGATGCTCTAGCCAAAAAATTAATCATCCTATGGCCACTTGGGGACCAATCTCTAGGTACTCAAAAGGTTGGTTCTCTAACATATGACTTATGGGTCCATTACTAGATCCATACTCAGTCTTTCCCACTATGATAGAACCTACAAAAGGCTGGGCTTCAATATAAACCCCTTAAGAACTTGACTCACCCCCATACCACAGTGAGGCTCAGGAGAGGGTTTATTAGATGAGTTACTCACCAACAAGAAAAAAAACTTAGTCTGGCAAAATACTGAACAAGAGATGGCTAGACTGGAAGACCCAGTTACATGATGATAGAACTGCAGTAAATCCATGGTAAAGTATAGATCCATGGACACCATTCATTACTGCACAATGATAGTTTTATTGCCAATGTCAATATATTTAACAAATTTTCTACAAAAGAAGTTGTGGTTTTATTTTTCATATTATACAATGTGGAAGAATTCACACACACAAACACACACACACACACACACACACACACACACACTAGATTTCTAAGAAATACAAACAGCATGGGCATAATCTTGAATGCTGAAGTCCTTTCCCACTCGGTTTTCAGCCTAAATGCATTTCTCTAACATGGTTTGGTCTACATAGATGCACAAAGGTGGCTTACCTTTGCTCATCTTAATATTCCCTCCCATCCCATCTCTAATAGGCTACTTCTCAAATGGATTTTCACAATTTTCAACATTCATATTTCCTGAGAAATCCATATGCCCACTTAAATCTTTAATCCACATTAATCTCATGTCCAACCTTGCTTCCATTTCCCCTCCCCAATAAAAACAACAACAAATGCCCTGCATCCCACAAGTACAGAATTACAAGGGGTTAAAACATTATTAATTGGGGAAACACTCCAGATCTCAAGGGAGAAAAAAGTGCTTGTTGAACTAAGATTCACTGCTTACATGTGAGGTCCCTGCCTCACATAATGAAAGCATGAAACTGAGGCACTAACCAAAGTCGTTATTGACACAAGTTTAGTGAAATAAAATTCTTTCTCTGCCTCCTATTCAACCACCACTCTGCTAGGATTATGAAATCATATGGGAAAATAACATGACAACTCACTCCAAAAGTTCCTCATTTTAAAAAGGGGAAGGTGAATTAGTAATTTAATTTTAAATACAACAAATCCATGGCTTATGGAGGGAATAACATATACACTCAATTGAGTATCTTACCCTATAGGAAAGTAGGGGAAAGGAGATAAGGGGGCAGGGATGATAGAAGGGAGGACAGATTGAGGGGGGTAGTCAGAAGCAAACACTTTTGAAAAGAGACAAGGTTAAAGGAGACGATAGAATAAATGGGGGGCAGGATAGGTTGGAGGAAAATATAGTTAGTATTTCACAACATGACTATTATGGAAGTGTATTGCATAACTACACATATATAACCTATATTGAATTGCTTGCCTTTTCAATGAGGGTGGGTGGGAAGGGAAGAAGGGAGAGAATTTGGAATTCAAAATCTTAAGAACAATTGTTTTTACATATAACATGGAGATGTACAGGCAATAGGGTATAGAAATCTATCTTGTCCTACAAGAAAGTGAGGGGAAGTGGGATGGGGAGGTATGTAATAGAATGGAGGGCAGACTGGGGGAAGGGATAATCAGAATGCAAGTCATCTTGAGGTTGAGGAGGGGTGGCATGGGGAGAAAATTGCAATTCAAAATCTTGTATTAATGAATGCTGACTAAAATAAATCAAGTAATACAAAGAAATTACAACAAATCCAAAGATGAAAAGAAATAAAAGTACCTTAAAGGGAAAAGGGAAAACCACTCTTAAGAAACTCCCTAATAAAAGGCTTCCTTTTTCTCCCCCACTCTGCTGGTTTTATCAAGGTGGGCCACTAACTGATATAGACATAGGTGGAAAAATATATGTAAGTCCTTCATCTTTTAAATAACTCTTGCCACCAAGAGTGCTGGAATGTGGAATCAGAAGACTTGGTTTGGGTCCTGGATCCCGGGATGCTCTTCTTATCATCCATGTAACCTTGGACAATTTGTCCAGCCTCTTTGGACCTCAGTTTCCTCATCTATAAAATAAGGTACTTGGGCAAGATGATGTCCAAGGCTTCTTTCAGAAAAACAATATTCTGAGAGTCAGCCTTCAGTTATATTATGTGTTAAACTATCCAAGCAAGACAACATAACATGGTGAATAGACAGCTGGCCAAGAAGACCTGGGTCCCAGGCCTGTTTCTGAGATGTTCTCAGTACTGACCAGATGAGCTCAGTTATACAGACAGAGAAAGAATTCAAGAAGGGATAAAACTGTGACTTTTCTAACTTTTCATTCAAAATGCAATTTATCATTGGCTTCTCCACTTGAGGAAGGAGTCCAGGACAGCTTTACTTGCATTTAATGTCCTCCATGATCCGGCTTCTACCTCTCTTTCCTCTGTTTCACAAGGCTCATCTTCTTGAACTCCATGTTCCAATCAAACTCAATTACTTGTTGTTCCTGGATCTCCTTTTGACATCTCCAATCTCTATATCTATACCCACATCATCCCTCTGCACCCATCCCCACTGGAATATACCCTCTGACTTCCACCTACTGAGATCTTTCTCCTTCAAAGACCAGCTCCAAGGCCACCTCCGAGAGGAAGGGATTCTGCCCTAATCTCTCAGGCCACTCTTTCTGACTTCTATGTATCTCAAGGAGTTTGCAGTCTACAAGGAGGATTAGGCTGTACACAAGCAGTCATATTGTCAGTTAAAAAATGATTAGGTGTCTCTTGTTCCCATCCCTTCATGTCTTTGATAAAAGATTGTCTAAAGATCTTCACTCATTCTTCATTACTTAAAACCATATCCAAGTGTCTGTCATCCTTGGAAAAAACTCAGATTTTCACTAGACCCTACCATCCCCTCAAGCTTCTTCTGATATCCTCCCTGTATTTGACAAAATCCGAGAAAAAAACTGTCTACATTGTTTACTTTGACTTTCTCTCCCCTCAGTCATTTCTCAGCCCTTTGCAATTTGCCTTTCAATCTTATCACTCACCTGGAATGCCTTCTCCAAAATTACCAGCGATCTGGTAAATGCCCAATCCAATGGTCTTTGTTCAGTCATCATTCCTGACATCTCTTCAACTGTGACACTGTAGACAATCATATCCTCCTGGATACTCTCTGCTGGCTGTGTTTTCATACTTATCTCTCTTGGTTCTCCCTCGACCTGTGTGACTCCTTCTCAATCCCTTTTGATGGATCATCATATAGAGACCATCAGTTGCCTGTGGATTAACCCCAAGGCTCTTGATTATTCACATATTAAAGAGAGATACATGCATATATACATGTATCTGTGTGTATATATGTACATATATGTGTACATATACACATATACATATGTATACACACACACATATCCCTAGTGCCTCTTCTGAACTTCAGTTCCCACATCCCCAACTGTCTATTGGACCTTTCAAAATGGATGCCCCAAAGGCATCTCAAACTCAACATGTCCAAACAAAATTTATTATCTCTCCCCACAAATTCAATCCTCTTCTTAACTTTGCTATTTCTACTGAGGGCACCACTATCTCTCTAGTCACCCAGATTCACAACCAGAGTGTGATCCTCAACTTATTCCACCTATCCCAGCAGTTGCCAAATGTGGGCATGTCTAGCTCCCCAATATCTCTTGATTAGCTCCCCCTTTTCTCTCTACCACAGTCACACTCTGGTCCAAGTCTTCATCCACTTATTGGAGTCAGTAAAAAGGAACTACTTCAATAGCCTCCTAATTGTTCTAAGGCCTCTCCCTTTGCCAATCCATCCTCCACTCAACTAACAAAGTGATTTTCCTAAAACATAGATCTGACCATGACTTCCTATGACCTAAGATCAATTATAAACTCCTCTATTGGGGGTTTTAAGTCTTCCCAACCTTGCTTCAGTCTACCTTTCCAGCCTTATTACACAGTGCATCCTTTCTTTCATACTATTGGCTAGCCCAACTAACCTTTTCACTGTTCTTTATATATACAATTCCATCTCCCAACTCCATGCTTTCACAATGCCCATCCCCCATAAGGGGAACGTACTTCCTTCTCGTGTCCTCTTTTAGAATCTTCAGTTCAAGCACCAGTTTCTAAATCAAATTTGTTCTGATCCCCTGTCAGCATCTTTCTCTCAAAATAATCTTACATCTATTTTCTATTTGGCATATATCCTTATCTGAAGAAATGAGCCTCTCCTCCAACTGGTCTGAAAATCCCTTAAGTGCAGGGACCATTTCCCTTTTGTCTTTTTATAGGAGGGACTGTGGAGGCTGATGGATCAGTTGGGCTTTCATATCTAGATACTGCTGAAAATTTCCATGCATCGTATTTTTCAAGAGAGGGACCTGGGAGACACTCATTGTCCTGGCTAGCATATCCCAGCAATACTTGGGTCTTTTGCCTGTGTGACTGAACTGTCCAAGTGGGAAGATGTTGTTAAACATCTCAATCAGGATAAAACAATCAGCCAGAATTTATGTATCTACCATAAACTAGCTACTTCGTTAGAGTCAAGGGATATAAAGACTTGCCTTCACAGAGTTTATATTCAGTTTGTGAATTTGTTTGTTCTGTATATGCACTTATGTGTATGTGTGCATATCTATGTATGTACATACATAGACTACACATTTAGATATATAAATCTTCTCTCTGTAAATGTGTTTGACAAAATATATACAAATATAAGATAGAATATATAATTGATTTAGATAAATGTATTTATATATTTTTAAATAAATTAACATTTACAAATATAGAAGTATTTACAAATATAAGATAAAATATATAAAATATAACAATTTCCATGTAATCCTTTGTAATTTACTTTGCAATCCTGTCTATTTTATTTTATGCATTTAAAAACATTATTCTGAGGATACTATATACTTTCCCATCATGGAAACCAGAGGATCCATGATATTAAAAAGGTTAAGAACACCTGTACTAAGTAGATAAAATACATATGCAGAAACAAAATGTGCATGGATATGTGAGTGCACTCGTGTGCACACATACAAACACACAAAGGAATATGAAAAAAAATGACAAAACCTTAACTTCATCTGGATGTATTAAGCCCAAGGACAGCTCTTGGGGGACCATAGTTGACATCTTGCTTCCTCCTCCCCCCACTCCCAACACCAAGACCTATTTGTAGTCTAACCTGATGACCAAGACTATGGGAACTTTTGTGCTGAACCCCTTTTCCCTTTCCCCACTTTCACAATCTCTTATCTCTGGGTACATCATGTTAGGCCTCAAGCTTTGAGTTTGAAATGTGTCTAATAAAGGCCTGATGCTTTACACCTCAGAAGTCTGCTTGATTCTTTTGTAAGAACTTCACAAACAGCCAAAACAGAAGGGGTTGGTGTCACATGGTTAAATTAATTTGCAAAAGAATAACTGCCCTTTTTTTGTATCTCCCTCAATACAGGACATAATGTTTACAGCACTGGTCTTAATGTTGACTCCCATACCAGTCCTGGTGAGACAGTGAGGTATGGTGGATTTTGTTTCTTTGCTTTTAGTTGTTTTCAGTCATGTCTGACTCTTCATGTCCCCATTTGGGGTTTTCTTGGCAAAGATACTGGAGTGGTTTGTCATTTCCTTCTTCAGTTCATATGGCAGATGAGGAAACTGAAGTATGCAGGGTTATGTGACTTGCCCAGGGTCACACAGCTAATAAGTTATCTAAGTTAAATAACGTGCCCCAGTCTACACATCAGGAAGGGATTCAAACCCAGGTCTTTGGACTTTGAATCCATTGCTCTTGCCACCCTACTTATCTGCCGTACTCCATCTGTGCTTGTCGTGAAACAACATTTGGATCCAAGTTGTAGGGTGGGGAGGGATATAGTGACAGCAACACAGAGATATTCTCTCTCTCAAATGACTTTAAATAAAGATTTTTTTAATCTGTTATTTTTAATCATATAAATATTTTTTAAAAATACAAAGACATGAATTCACAAGGTGATTTTTATCCAAATGGATCTGTTTTTAAAGATGTTATGCAAAAGTGTCTTGTACCATCTGAATATTTTACCAGTACAAGTTTTGATGTAAAAATGGCATTTTCAGGGTATCTAGTGAAATCTTAATAGACCCAATCAATTAATAAACATTTATCAAGTGCCTACAATGTGCCAGGCACCACACGTAAGTGATGAGGATACAAAAAGAGACAAAAGACAGCCCCTGCTCTTAAGGAGCTCCCAGACTAAAGGGATATACAACAGGCAGATAACTATGTACAAAAGGAGCTCCCAGATTAACGGGATAGACAACAGGCAGATAACAAGACGCAGACAGGATAAATTACAAGTGATTGCAGAGGGAAGGCACAAAAGGTGAAACTTTAACTGAGACCTGAAGGAGGCCAAGGAAGTCAGAACATAGAGAAGTCAACTTCCTCCTAAAAAGAATATTCCCAGCATGAGCAGTGGCCAGGGAAATGCTCAATCAGATGATGAGACATCAGATGCAAGAAATAGAAAGAAGACCAGTGTTGATGGATCCCAGGGTATATGGAGGGGACTAGGATGTAAGAATGTTAGATGTAAGATGTAAGAAAACTGAAAAAGCAGGAGGAGGCCAGGTTGTGAAAAGCTTTGAATGCCATAGGGAGAATTTCTATTTGATCCTGGAGGTCACAGGGAACAGCTATGGTCATAGGAGAGTTGATACGGTCACTAGATTCACTACTTCAAACTATTGATTTTTTAAAGAAATTTTCAGAGAGATCTTTTTTTTTTCTACCATGACCTACATTTCCCATTTTATCCCTCTTCCACTTCCTCTCTGAGTGTTATACCTATAATAAAGAAGAGAAAAAGAGAGAGCAAAAATTTTCGGCAAAACCAACAAAGGATTTTTTTTAAGTCTGATGATCCATAATCAAGACCATTAACCTCTGCAAAGAAAGTTAGAAAAGGTGTATACTCATAGCTCTTCCTTGGAGCCAAGTTTGCTTGTCAGTATGATTTCAAAATATTCTATTTCAGTCACGTTGTGGTTCTTCCCATTTGAAACGTCACAGTTGTACGTATTGTTTTACTGGTTCTGCTGTATTCCCCTTGCATCAGTTCCTACAAGTCCTCTCATGCTTCTGTGATTTCATTACTTCAGACAGGATAGTAATGTTTCATTACAGAAATTCAACGTGATTTATTTCATCACTCAAGCTTGTTCTATCATTTCTCTAAATTCACTTTATTTTTTATAAACTAAAAATGAAGGAACAGTGGAAATGGGTGGAGGTGAGCAAAAATACGGTCATTTGACTGATGTTGGAAGACAGATAATATATAAATCCCCATCTTCCCTTGCCTCCACAACATGTCCTGGCCTCTTTCCAAGATAAGAACTGGAAGCGTTTCTAATTCTCTGTGTATTAAAATGGTGAGCACACAATGAAGGTTTAGTAAGCTCTTACCATTAGTATTAGCCATGGTAATCACTGCCATTAAAATCCTACTTCTGTACTCTAAGACTCAGGTTAGTATCCTAAGGTCTTCAAGGCTGTGACAGTGGAACATGGTCTCTGCCCAGTTCTGGGAAGCCAGAAAGGCTTCAATCCATGGAAGGGAGTCAAGAAGAGACCTCCCTTACACAGCAAATCTCAGTGTAAGAGTCTATGCTTGAAAGTGAACTCCTTTCTATAATCTCACCAATGAGGGAGCTTCCACATGAATGCCTCCATCAATGGAGAACTTAATGCCTTCCAAGACAGAGACACTTCATCCTACTCTGAGACAATTCTCATTGCTATTGTCCTTAAGTTTTTCCTTGAAGGAAGCCAAACTCTGCCTCAATAAAACTTCCATCAGTTGCTTCTGCCAACTTGTGACATCAGGGGCTAATTCAGACCCCTTTGGCACTTTGGTAAATTTTATTAACCCATTCTCAGAATCATGTTTTTCACACATAAATTAAGTACATAGGATGATAAAGGAAATCAACGATATTAAAACAGCTATCAAGATATTTTTAATTTAAAAAAAAAACCCAAGTAAAGAACCTCTAGTCTAGTATCTTCTGTATGACATCCTTTCAACTAAAGCTACCACCCCCAACAAAGTCTTCTCTTTATCAGGTTAAAGAGCACCACTTTCCCATCCTGTGACATCAACAAATATCAATCAAAGAATATCATAAACTCCCAACAAAGGCAAAAGCAGCTGCTGTGCTTTTCGAACTGTCTTTCTAAGAGGTTTGTGCAAAATATACACAGAGTAAATGGGAGGTAACTGGTCTTTAAACTATCACTAAGGTCCAGTTTAGCCAGGAGCTGAGACTAATCACCAAAAGGTGGACCCCCAGGGCACGATTCTTTTTTTGGTCATGAATAATTCACAGGAGATTAGGAAGTGTCCCTATTTTCTTCAGTGAAAGGGAGCACACATGTTCTGGGCAATGTGTCTTTCAAGGTATCTAACAATATCTTCAAAATATGTGAACTCCTTGAAGTTTTTGCCTCTCTTTGTATCCCTAGAACTCAGCACAGTGTCTAGCCCTGAGGACAAGGGAACAAGAGAAGGGAAGTAGCTTTTGTTAAGCTCCTGTTACATTCCAGGCACCATTTTAATTACTTTACAAATATTAACTCATCTGATCCTCAAATAACCCTGGGAGATAGATATTAATGTTATCATCACCATCCTCATTTTACAGTGAAGGGGAACTGAGGCAGGCAGAGGTTAAGTGACTTGCCCAGGGTCCCACAGCTAGTAGGCGTCTGAGGACAGATCAGAGCTGGTGGAAGTCAAATACTCCCTGAGATAACTGGCTGAAGCACCACAGGCAAGTCGCTGAACTTTTCAGTCTCAGTGTCTTCCTTTGTGAAGTGGAGAGAAAAGAAGGAAAAACCCCTAACTTCCAGGGTAGTGGTGAAGAGGAAATGAGATCACATGTGTCGGCTCTTTGCCAGCCCCAAAGTGCTATATGAATGACAGCTTTTATTAGCATTAAGAATTTCCAATCTTCCCCATCAGAACTGAAGCTGATTCATGACAGGAATGGTTTTTCATCTATAGTATCCACAGGGCTTAGCATGGTGCTTGAACAACACTTACTAGCTGTGTGACCCTGGAAATGTCACTTAATCCTGTCTGCCTTAATTTCCTCATCTGTAAAATGAACTGGAGAAGGAAATGACAAACCACTCTAGTATCTGCCAAGAAAACCTCAAATGGGGTCCAGAGAGTTGGACACAACTGAAATTAATCTATGTCATAAAACAGCTATCTTATAGCAAGGTCTATAGGAATTACAGTCTGAAGGAGGTTAACCAAACTATTGGACCTCTCAGGTTTTTATGTCTCTGCTCACAGTTCAAGTGACTCAGTTCTCTAGGTATCTGCTAAGCACTGAGTATTTGCCTAGCTATAGGTCACTATCGGATGAAAGAAGGAGACAGATCACCCAATTCTTGCCCTGAAAACATTTCTAGTCTTGTTACAGAAGTAAGGCCATCAAAGAAGAAAAATTAGGAAAATAATATTCTTATAATAATATACTTCATTACTTAATACTAATGACTTTATTATAAGTATTAAGTAAATATATCAACATAAGAAAAATTGGCAAGTATTTATATATTGTTTAATGTTTGCAAAATACTTTACAAATATCATCTTATTTTATCCTCACAACAACCTATCATCAACATTTTACAGATGGTGAAACTGAGGGAAAGCAGACATGAAATGACATTCCCAGGGTCACCTAGCTAGGAAGTATTGAGGCTGATTTGACCCGTGGGATCATTGATTTAGAGCTGAGAAGACCTTCAAGCTCTCAAGTTCAAACTCCTCTGAGGCACAGAGAACCTGGGTGACTCGACTAGGGTAACACTGCTAAAATGACCAAGATGGGATTTGAACCCAGGACTTCTTGATAAGTCCACGGGGGTAATAAAAAATTTTTAAATTACCAGGAATTGTGTTTTCTTGTCAAGTTTTTGACAATCTTTTTCGTGAATTAAGAATTCTTTTGCTAAGTCTTTTTCATTATCTTCCAAAAACTACAAATTCGTGTTTGCAGATTCTTTCTTTTCTATCTGAAGAAGCTCAGACTGTACAAGTCAAGCTTGTGAGCTGTCCATTGCTGTCAGGGCTTTTGATAACTAGGCAAACAGGTGATATAGTGGTTAGAATGCTGGACTCGGGAGTGCAATGCGTCAGGGTTTGAATCTTATCTCAAGCACAAACTAGCTTGTGTGACTCTGGGCAAGTCACTTAATGTCCTTCAGACTCAGTTTCCTCCAGGGTAATAATAGGCAGCTAGGTGGTGCAGCGATAGAGCCCTGGATCCGGAGTCAGGAAAACCTCAGACGCTTACTAGCTATGTTGACTCTGGGCAAGTCACTTGATCCTTTTTGCTTCAGTTTCCTCATCCGGAAAATGAGCTGGAGAAGGAAATGGAGAACTGCTCCAGAATCTTTGCCCAGAAAACTTCAAATGGGGTCATGAAAAGTCAGGACATGACTGAACAACAAACAAAAAATTAGTAGTAGTAGTCGTAGTGGTAGTGGTGGTAGTAGTAGTAGTAGTAGTAGTAGTAACGGTGGTAGTGGCGGTGGTGGTGATGGGGATGGTAGTAGCATCATCGTTACCATCCATTGCACAAGGCTTTGAGAATCAAATGAGAAAATGTCATCCATGTAATGCATTATTGACATTCGCTGTAATGGTTGCTGGTAACTTGGTTCAGCTTTCAAGGTGATTGTGGTCTATTATTTAGCAACCCCAGCCCTCCCAGGGGTGGAGCTCAAGCAGGCATCTGTCATGAGGGTTCATCTCACATTCCTCAGGACAGCCGTCCCTGGAGTTCTGAGGAATGAAGGAATTTGTGGATCAGCTCCACAGAGCTCGTCATCCTACAGCTGCAGACAGCATTCAACCCATCAGGGGAGGGAGGAGATTTAGCCACCCAACTGTCCACATTCATGGTTCTTGTCGGTTTTGGAATGTATGCTCTGGTCCTCAGCGATCATGAATGTTTGCAGGAAGATTGCATGAGTTTGTGCAGCAGAAAAACTTCCTCCATGTGTGGCTGCTTCCAGTGAGGAAGCTTCACTGAGGCTCATCCTTAAACAAACCAGGCACCTGGTCCCCTCTCCAGCTTAGTAGAACTTGCCAATGCTACAACTCACAGACAGCTCTTGAGAGTCTTGGGTCACCCTCACAGCACAATCAAACATCAGGACTCATAGCACAAGGGGATTGGAGCTGGAAGGGATGTAGAGGCTCCTAGTCAAACCAATTCATTTCCTGAATAAGGAAATACTGGCAAAGTGAAAGGACTTTCCTAGGATCATAAAGTAAGCATCAGGAATTGAATTGAACCCGGTCTTTTTACTTCAACAACAACACTTTCTGGCATTATGTCCCAATGAGTCACAGTCAACAAGCATTTATTAAGCACTTACTATTTGCCAGGTACAGCCTCATTGCTTTGAATACAAAGTACTCATTTTCTGAAACACAAAGCGGACTATGTTCTTGAATGGGTTTCCGAAGTAAATCATTTTGAAAACGTGCTGAAATTCGCCTGGTTCTTGGCTCCCCTTCATATCATGTTTCATTGAGAATCCATTCATTCATTCATTTTTAACGATATTGGAACAATGACCACCTCGAAAATAAATTCATAAATAGAATTTATCATTAAGCCAACAATCATGCAAACCATCCAATTTCAAATTAAATTGAGGCTACCTTTCCTCCATATCCTTACAGAAGCCAGCAACAGGTAAAAGGCAGAGAATAGAAGTGTCAATTCACATTTATCCACTTGAATGGAATAGTTAGATTCATTCTAACGTGTTTCTTTCCCCAAGGATCATGGGAAATAGCCCCCTAGTTTGTGGGCTGGAATTGCTGCTCACATAGTACCTGAGCTAAATTTTCCCTACTGCTGGACCTTTCCACCCTGGAAGATCATGGGCTTGGTGTGGAGGTCAGAAGATCCTTTCAGATAATCTATTGAATGGAGGTCCCAATGAGCAAAGTCCATGTCGTCTTCCCCCGCAGGGAAGAATGGTTTTTCTCCTGCTGTGGCAGCCTATACCCTAAGTGTGCATGTTCCTCTAAGATCTCTTCTA
The DNA here is from genome assembly GCA_028658325.1 of Potorous gilbertii. Lineage (NCBI taxonomy): Eukaryota > Metazoa > Chordata > Mammalia > Diprotodontia > Potoroidae > Potorous > Potorous gilbertii. The sequence continues at coordinate 116,038,326 of CM053774.1, forward strand.
GCTTAGCATGGTCCCTAGACAAAAGAGAGAGGAGGAAGGTGAAAAGAAATGGCTTGTCTCCAATGTGTCTGTGAGCGTAGGAGCTGGGGAGGGAAGCGCTTATCTAGCACCACTATTTCCTTTAATCCTCACAAGCGCCCTTTAAGGAAGATGCTATTATGATTTCCGTTTCACAGTTGAGAAAACTGAAGCCAACAAAGGTTAAGTGATTTGCCCAAGGTCATATAGCTAGTAAGTGTCTGAAGTCAGATTTGAACTGCTCTTTCTGACTCCTGGCCCGGTCCTCTATCCACTGCTCCACCTAGCTACCTCATTCTGAGGTAGGCAATAGAGTGGACTAACATACCAGTCCACAACATCTTCACTGAGGAGATGAAAATAAATCTTTTGAGACTGCTGCTAAATGATCAAAATATGATGTGACCTAATTCAGATGCTACTAAAGTATCCTATTCTTTAGGATTCCATGAAATGATACCACTGCAGCAACCTGGTTTTGTCATCTATAAAATTCACATCATAATCCTTGAAACCTACTTAATTCACAGTGAAGAAGATGTCTAGATCTCACTGAAAGAACTACACAAGCATTTTGCATCACTCCTACTAAGACTACTGCTTGTTGTTTAGTCATTTTTCGGTGGTGTACAACTCTTCATGACCCCATGGGATTTTCCTAACAAAGATACTGGAGTGGTTTGCCATTTCCTTCTCCAGTTCATTTTACAGATGAGGAAACTGAGTCAAACAGGGTTAAATGACTTTGCCCGGGGTCACACAGCTAGTAAACATCTGAGGCTAGACTTGAACCCAGGTTTTCCTGACTCTAGGACTTGTGTTCTACCTACTGTGCCACCTAGCTGCCCAGTACTACTGTTACCTTCTCTCAAAGCACAACCTCAGTAGAATTAGATGCAAGCATGTCTAAGCCTCAATTAGTGTAAATAATGAATTGCATATAGTGATCTCATGTATTTGAGTTCACACTTTCATGTCCATCAATTTGTAACTTAAACTAAGGCATAAATAATGTCAAAAAATGAGAAGAGAAATAAACCATGAGAAGTTATGGATTGACTCCAAGTTGCTCCCAATACTTCAGTGTAGCTGGGAGCTGAGATATAACCAACGAGCCTGAAGATGAGCAGAATGGCAGGAAGGGGGTAGTGTCATTAACACACCCTATGGACAAAGGTTTCTGAAGAAGAAGTGGACATTGTCAATAACACATGAAAATGTTCAAAATTACCAGTAATTCAGAAGTAGAAATTTTTTAAAACCCTGAGGGCTAATTTCTCTCAGAGCAGTTAAGCCAGGAAAGATACTAAAAGTTGATGAAAGTCCATATTAGAGAGGCTGTGAAAAGATTTCCAGGACAATTCGCTGCTGGTGGAGCTGTACATTATTTCAAACTTTCTTGAAAACAATTTGGAATTATGTAGTAAAAGTCACTCAATTGTTCACATTCTTTAACCCAGAAAGCCCAATGCTTTGCCCTAAGTCAGTAGAAAGAAAAATAATGTTGACAGTAGCATTATTGGCAAGGATAAAATGGAAAATCCAGAAACAAAAATGCCCAACAATTGGCAGTTGGCTGAACAAATGATGAAATGTCAATGTCTTTCGGTCAGGAAGCATTTTTAAGTGCCTATTATATTCCAGGAGTTATGTTAAGGACTGGGAATACAAGAGGGTCATAAGGTCCCTCGAGGACCTCACAATATAATAGGGAAGACAACATGCAAACAGGTACAAATAAGCTATACATGGATAGATAGGAAATTATTTCTAGATAGAAGACATTTACAGAGGAGTTGGGAAAGGCTATAATGGAATGTTATTGGAATAAAGAATGATAACTTGAAGAATTCTGAGAAATATGGAGTTATATGAAGTGATACAGAGTGAAGGAAGGTAAGCCAAAAGACCAGTATGCCCAATGACTCATTGATGCCTCTCCAATCCATCCTCCACACAAGTTGCCAAAGGGATTTTCCTCAAACACAGGTCTGATCAAGTCACCCTCCCTTCCTTCAAAAAAATTCCCATGTTTCCTTATTATTTAAAGTATCAAATAAAAACCCCTCTGTCTACTCTATGAAGCCCTTCTACATCTGACCCTGATTTACCTTTCCAGATTTACAACACATTCCTCCCATTCAGGCACAGTACAGCCCAACCAAACTCACCTTCTTAGTGCCCTCAGATATGATATATCTCTTATCTCTGCAACTTTGAACTGACTGTCCTCCATACCTGAAACACACTCCCTCCCCACCTCTGCTCCTTAGAAGCCTTTGCTCTCTTCAAAGTTCATTTCCAGGAGTGCTTTCTACATGAAGCTCTTCCTGATCCCCAACCCACAGGACCTCTCTCCGAAAAGATTTCCTCATATTTATGCTATATAAATATATATATATATATATATATGTATTCTCTCTCTCTCTCTCTCTCTCTCTCTCTCTCTCGCTCTCGCTCTCGCTCTCCCTTACACACACACACATACACATACACTCACACACACACACACACACAAACACACAGGAATATAAGTTCCCTGAGGCTAGGGACTTGCTTTGCTTTTGGTTTTGTATGCCCAAAACCTAGCACATGGTAAACGTTTAAGAATTACTGATTGGTTGAATAGCTGCAAAGTTTAGATTTGGTCAATATTTCAAGGAAACCAAAATCTGGATAGCAGAATCTGGAAGTATCAGACAAAGTTCAAGGACTTTCTGTTAAGAATCAATAAACTATATTTGGTGAAATGTACTTTATTAAGGAGGCAGTACCTGTCCTATCTAAACAAAGTGGATGAGTCAATTTTTAAAAATTAAAATTGACAAAAACATCGATGACATAACACGCAACAAACTGCTATTTGTCCGTAATATAAGTCAGTACTTCAAGGGTTGAAAAGTGCTATGTTTATTTTATCTCATTTGATCCTCTCAGTAACCAGGGAAAGTAGGCACAATTATCCCCTTTTCACAGATGAGAAAACTGAGACAGAGTGGTTTTTAACTCGTCTTCCTGCCTCCTTCCTTCTAGCACTCTTACTCTTTGTCACCTAGCAACCTCCATGATGGCATCAGGAAACACAGCTCAGAGGACCAGCTCTAAAAAGTGAAATGGTCCATGTGGGTGTCTACGCACATATGTAGTTTTGACACAGAGGGATCAGGCAAGAAGAGGGTGAGTCTGGGAAATCATTTTTGACCTCTACAGAAAAACAAGGCAAAGGCACACATTTCCCACCGACAGCAGACAATGTCATCTTTATGTACAAAAAGCAGCAGGTTTTATTTTTTGGCACAAACATCTGAATTTATTCACCTTTTTAATGCAAAACTTGTTTTTGAGGTAACTCAAACCAGGTCTACGCCTCTCGAAATCTTCCTGTTCCTTCAAGGTTCAACTCAGGTGCTGCCTTATCAGTTAAGCCTTCCCAGGACCTCTTTCCCCACAGTTATTTGCTTTCTCATTTTCTTGTGTCTTCAGTATACTACATATTAGTATCGTGTATTAAAGTACCACCTTTCACCTCAGTAGAATGGAACTCCTTGAAGTCAGTGTGTCTTTCATTTTTGTCTTTGATTCTCCCAAATCCAACAC
>CM053774.1:116042440-116086615 GCA_028658325.1 Potorous gilbertii
CTGGGGGAGGGGCCTCGCCGGCCGCGGGAGGCTGGCTTACCTCGCCTGCAGGCTTTGCAACTTGTGCTCAGTTTGGCCGAGAGGGGAAGGCAGCCGCGGTGGTGGCGCGGGCTGCTGGGGTTGCAGTAGGGATCCTGCCTCCTTCTCCCAGCCCCTCTGCCTTTTCCTCCTCGGGATCATACCTCTAGAGTTGGAAGAGACCTCAGTATTCATGGAGTCCAATCCCAGCATTTTGCAGGTGAGGAAAATGGGGTGGAGTGGGAACCCTAGTCTCCTGACTCCACAACCCGCTCCTGACGCTGCCTCTTCGCCTTCCCTACGATCGTCTTCCTTTGCTACAATTGTCTTTCAGTGTTTCCCTAAGAGCGCGCCTGTCTCCTCAGTGCTTCTGACAGTTACCTGCGGGTGAAGGGCTCCTTTGCCTCAGCAGACCCAGACTGGCTGCTCTCTCCGTCAAACCTCTGCAAGAATGCAATAGCCCAGGATTTGCAAGACACGGACCGTGAGGATGCTACGGACCATCGGTTAGTTCTCAGCTTGTTATGCCCCGGTTGAGACTTCAGTTCTCGACCATAGCATTTGTTTACGTAACTGATGGCTGCTGGCTCGGACTGTTAGCTCATCAAAGGGCTGTTTGGTGAGCCAACAAAGTGATCATTTGTTCTTGGAATTGTCCCAAGGCTAATTGCCTTAAATGCTTGGAAACAGCTTTTGACTTGTTAAAAGAGCGAAAGTTAAATAAACCAGCCGAGCAAAAATAGGAATGCCAGCGCTGTTACTATATGATAACTTACTGATTGCTGCCTGGAACTCCTGAGTCAAGACCTCCGTGGATCAGTAGGTACTCCTTTCGTTGTACCGGCTTCAAGCCCACCCCAGTCTCCTCTCTGTGCCACATTCGGCCATGTCTTTCTATCCATTATATCTGACATGCTAGAGACCTTCAAGCCCTTTTAATATGCAACTCAGTGATGGTAACAATGAAAACTAGCATCTATATAGTATTTTACACACATTATCTCATTTGATCCTGTGAGGCCCATTATACAAACAAGGAGACTGAGGCTGAGAGGAGTTAAGTGATTTGCCCAGGGTCGACATGCTAGGAAGTGTCTGACTCCAACTCTAGTATTCAATCTAGTGTGCCACCTAGCTGCCCAGCTCATTCTTTCTCCCCAGAAACACCAGTCTTCAGGTCTTCCCAGCTTCCATGGAAGGCATCACTATCCTTCCAGTTACCCAGCTTCCTTGGATGCCATCTTCCAGTCAGTTATTGCACATAGCCAGTTGCCCCATCTTGTTATTTCTGTCACCACTTTTCTCCTAACTCTAAGCTTGGTCTACACTCACACAACCACTCATTTCAGGCCCTATCATCTTCCACCTGGACAATTGAAATAACCTAATGGTTCTCTCAGCCTGGATTTTTCCTCAGCTCAATCCGTCATCAATGGATATCTACCAAAGTGATTTTCCTAAAGTTCGGGTTTATGTGACGCCCTACTCCAAAATTTCCTAATAACTCTAGGATCCAATATAAACTATGGTATTCCAAATATTTCACAACCTCAACCCCTTGCTAATCTTTGTAGTTTTCTACATACTGAGCCTCTCCCAAACACTACAGTCCAGCCATATTAGATTACTCCATAGAGACAGTAACCTATCCTCAATTTCTATGCCTTTATACTGGCTACCAGGTGAAATGACTAAGTCGTGATCTCCCATCTCAGCTCTACCTCCTCGAATCCCTAGCTTCCTTCAAAACTCTACGCAGGTACCACCATCTACAGAAAGCCTTTCCTGGTCTGGCCCAGTTGCTACTGTCTTCTCCTCTGAGGTCACTTTGTAACTACTTTGTGTCCATCTTGTATATAATTATACATGTACATGATATTTCCCCAATGAGGATGTAACCCTTTGAGAACATGCACTGATTTCACTATCCTTCGTATCCCTGGCCTATGTCTGGTCCACAGCAGGCACTTAAATATTTATTAGTTAGTTGGTTCTTCACAGTTTCTTGTTACATGAAATAACACATCCAGCATGCACCTCTCTGGCCTCCGAGGCACCCTTCTTTATTCTTCAAAAAGTAATTCTTTCAAAAGATGGACCTTTGTTTCCCGGAAATGTTGGGGGCTATTAGAGGAGCAATTGAGGAACTTTGTAATTTCCCCAAGGCAAGTCAGTCCATTCTCCCCCTTCTGTTTAAATGTGGGCCCAAAATGGTGTCCATTTGTCCAGTCTGCCTACTGTATTGGTGGATAAACTCCATAGATTGTCTTTCCAACTACATATCATAATCTGGATGATAAATTTTCCTTCTCTTGTTGTTGAAGCTTTTTTCTGATTGGTTAAGTCAAGTGCTTTTGAGTACTTATAGGTCTTTTCCAGGAGGATCTGCACTCTTCCACATTAAAGAAAGATGTCATCGGAAAACAGGAACATCCATCTGGAAGCCTTTGCCATCCACATAGACTCCCTCTGTAAATTGGGCTCTGTGCTGGACCCTTTCCAACATCTTACACCTTGCCTGGTATATCTAATTAGAGGGTATTCAAAACAAACTCATCTCAATTACTATTACATTTTTACATTGTTTTGATGTGTGGATAAGGGAACACCTTGTTGGAAAAGAGCCTATAAGACAACATTTTCTCAACCAAATCAGCTGGTTGTTTTTGTTTTGTTTTGTTTTTTTATCATTAGCAGTCAACAAATGTACTACGATATCACATTCTCTTGGAGAATGAAATGGCAAACCACTTCTGTATCTTTGCCCAGAAAACCCCAAATGGGGTCACAAAGAGTCAGACACAACTGAAACGAATCAACAACACTGTATTCTCTATGTTTTTTATTCAATTGTGTGATGGTAAAGATGTGGTCTAAGTATGGACTTTCGCTTGTGAAAGCCTACCTATTCCTTCACAAAAGAACATGTATAGATTATTCTTATTAAAATTGTATGTAAATACAAAACTACGCATATAAGATAGTGGTTGTTGTTTCTTAGTTGCAATTGGCAGGATATAAATACAGCCTAAGATTTTTTTGGCATTTTCTCCTTCAGATACCCTGTTAATTGGTCCTTGAAATGCCTTCATGGTTTTGTCACCTTGAGGACCTTTTAAGACTTGGTCTGATCCAGCTGGTTTTCACCATCCTTTTCTCCTTCGTACCATTTTTACCTCCTTCATGAGCAAATCAGGAACTATGATGTCACGGTCCAAGTGATGCTTCTACTTTCCTTGGTAGAAGAAAAAAAGCTTGTTGTAAAAAATTTTTGCAGACATTTTCCATTTTCTTCCACTTTTTATATTCATCTTGAAATGATGAAAAGGCTTCCATGAGGATAATTTTATTGCCGTTGGATCTCTCCAAAGTTTTCTTTAAGCTAGTTTCACCTTCCCCTGCTTCTCTCTCCTTTATGAAACAATATCGAGTCCGTCTTTCTCCACAAGATATTGACCAGCTAAATTATATCCTAAATCCATGCTGACCTTAGCTCTCTATTTCTCTGCAGTTGGCAAATAAGTAAAGTGTTTACTGATTAAGGCTCTTTTAAAGCCTTTGTCATCTTTATTCATATTAGTTTACCCTGACAATCTATTTACGGTGATTAGACTTGTGAATGGAAATATTGTAGTCTGTATCTCTGTCCTGTCTTCCAGTTTATTACATTTTTCCATCTTCAGTTACTTTTTTGAATAGATCAAGATGAAGTCATTTTCATCACATGCCATATATTTTTGCTATTTTTCCTTATTTTTATTTTTCTGGTTTTGAACTAATTTAGATTTTTACAGTAACAGTTCAGTGGTCTGGTTTCAGGAAGGACTCCCATATCAGTAACTCTGGGCTTTGCACTGGCCATCTCCCATGCCTGAAATATACTCCTTCCATATTTTTACCTCATAGAGCCCTCCCTTCCTTTAAGATGAAACATCTCAAACAAAACATTCCTTGCTCCTCCTCAAAGTTTCAGGGCCTCCTTCCCATAATATCATGTCATTAACTATTTTGTGTGAAGATTTATTGGCAGCTCAGTGGCATAGTGTATAGACTGCTAGACCTGAGTTCAAATCCAGCCTTAACCATTTGCTATGTGTGACCCTGTTTGCCTGAGTTTCCTCATCTGTAAAATGAGCTGGAAAAGGAAATGGCAAACTACTCCAGTACCTTTGCCAAGAAAACCTCAGATAGGGTCACAAAAAATAAAACAAGATTGAAAAACAACTAAGCAATATATTTTAACTTTATAAATACAGTTTATATTTTTATATGCATTTGTCTCCTCCCGTAGAATGTAAACTCATTAAGAGTAGGCATTGTTTCATTCTTTGTACGTGCATCCCTAACACCTGGTGCATAATATGTATTTAATAAATGCTTGTTGATTGATGAGTTGTATCCTGTCTAAATATAATCAGTTTCTCTTTTTTCTTGTGTGTTGTTATTCAGCATCTCCCAATTCTATTCTCAAAGTATCCATGGTATGTAAGTATGAGGCTTCTGTGTAGTCTAAAAGCAAGACCTGGGGCCCTATTGCATTGCCTTTTGTTTCGTGGTTCACCACAGTCAAAGAATTCATTGCCCATTTGTCTCTCCATATATAGCTCAGATGATGGGAAAAAGTCATTTGCCAGGCCTGTACTTGAAACCTTCTCAACTTGATAGAACCTGCCAGAGTTTGGGCTCTACTGCCATGGTCTTCAGAAATCTAGGATCACCCCAACATTACAATGAGGTATCAGAGTAGTATTTAGTAGAGTTGGCCTTTAGACAAGTCTAACTTACTTATTAATGGAGGAGTAAGGACATGGTTAATTCAAAGTCATAAATAATACAAACAATTTTCAGCTGTATGGTGTGTTACCTAATCTGAGTTTCCTTTCTTGCAAATGAGGTAAAGGATATGAATGTTCTCTTGGTAATTATGTTTTCCTGGGTTAATATTAAAACTGATACCATCATGTCAAAGACAGTCAACCATAACCTAGCTAAAGAAAGCAACCCAAAATTTTCATTTCAGAATTTGCCACTGATCATCCACAAAGTGAGTTGACTATTTCTGGGGGCACTGAATAAACTCATTATAGTGTTTGGTCAGCCATAAGGGGTCATTTCTGGTGAATGATTGAGGAAGGGAAAGAGTCAGACATTTCACCTGACTGGATTGCATCTTGCAATGAGCCGTCCCTCCTCCACAATGTGCATGCGGAGATTATGGAGCATCTCATTGGTACGGCACAAATGAAAATTGGGCGGAGTTTCAATTTTGAGAGGGTCAAGTTCTTTGTTCTTTTTCAATTAATGTTACTTTGTATTTAAATGAAAAGGGCAAGAGTTGGCTGCCCTCCAGCTGCTTCACTCTACCATCTTTTAACCACTAATGGGACATTAGTTCCATTTGCAGAATCAAAATGGCAACTTTCATTTTGATGTACTAGACCTTAGGCCATAGTACTGGAAAGGGACCTGAGAAGACATCTTCTAGTTCAACCCTCTCATTTTACAGATGAGGAAACTGAGGTTCAGAGGCCACATGAATGAAACCCAGGTCTTCCAAATCCAGAGTTCTCTCCACTGTAGGTGTTTACTATAATAAATGCATGTTCACTGATTCACATATTTGTTGTTGTTGATGTGGGATTATTTCAGCCACATCTTACTCTTTGTGACCCCATTTGGGGATTTGCCAAAGATATTGGAGGGGTTTAACATTTCCTTTTCTAACTTATTTGACAGATAAGGAAATTGAGGTAAGCAGAGGCAAGTAACTCATCGAGGGTCAAACAGCTAGTAAGAGTCTGAGACTGGATTGGAACTCTCCTGACTCCAGGCTCAGTGCTTTATCCACCTAGCTGCCCAATTCATATATGTCATTATACAGTAACTGGGAAATGTTATAGGATCATAACTCTAGAGCTAGAAGGAGCCTCTGGGGCTGCCTAATTCAACACCTAATTTTACAGATGCGGAAACTGAAACCTAGAGTGGTGTCATGACTTGTCCAAAGTTACACAGACACTTAAAGTAGCAAAATCAGAATTTGAACCTAGGAATTCTTAATCCAGTGTGTTTTCTTAGAAAGGCTGTTGATTATCTTAACCTTGTAACTCTGTGTAGTGATTAGAATGCTTTTCCTTGAGAATTTTCCTCAAGGCAAACCAAAGATGCTGAATTTTCTTTGATCTGATGTTTGACTTGCCCCTTGACCTGATAGGATTGGTTTTCCCCTATGCTGGATGTTGACAGGAATCAGTGAAGTGACCACAGCAGTTGTGGAACAGATGGAGGATGAAGATAGAGAGATAGGGAGATAGGCAGACAAACAGATAGACAGACAGATAGATAGGAATGTGTTGTTTTCCACTAAGACATGTAGGCCAATGGGGCATCTAGGTGATACAATGTGCCAGGCCTGAAGCCAGAAGGACTCATCTTCCTGATTTCAAATCTGGCCTCAGACACTTATTTACTAGCAGTGTGACTGGGCAAGTCATCTAATCGTGTTTGCTTCAGTTTCTTATATGTAAAATGTTCTGGACAAGAAAATGACCAATAACTCCAATATCTTTGCCAAGAAAACTCCAAATGGGGTCACAAAGAATCAGACACAATTGAAATGACTCAACACCGACACAAGGTAGGCCAATAGTACTTGGAAATATTAGCACAATAGTTGGACAGATCAAACCAAATAGAAATGGTCATTTGAATTTTTGTAAGGAGAATAGCAAATAACAGGATGTAAAATGAAATTCCACCCTAGCCTTTAACCAAGGACCTTCTATGAAATTAACCCTTCTGCACCCAGTTCCACTTTTAGAGACTAGCTTTTTGCCCCAAACTGTCCACAGAAAACAGAAAAAAAAATGGGAGGGAGGGAGGAAAAGGCAGAAGAATGTGCCATCTAGTGGTAACATGGAGAGAAACGTCAAGGAGTCTAGTGATGCCTCTCTAAGACAAAATAAATCTAGTCTTAGACAGCGATATAGCATTAAAGGCAGAAGGATCTAACCCTGCCCCCCAATTTTACAAATGAAAAAACTGAGGCCCCAAGGTTAAGTGACTCACCCAAGATCACACAGCTACATGCGTTAGAACTTTTCTAATGGAGTACAGTTTACGAAATTATCTAATGTCTCTGGTATCCCATTTGGTGAGAATTAAAATTAAGGCCCTAATACAGTAGAGCAGCTAGATGGCACAATGGATAGGGTGCTGGGCCTAGAGTTTGGAAGACCTCAGTCTAAATCCAGGCTCAGTCATTTACTAGCTGTGGACCCTGGGCAACTTACTTAACCCTATCTGCCTTAGTTTTATCATCTACAAAATGAGCTGGAGAAGGAAATGACAAACCACTCCCAGCATCTTTGCCAAGAAAATACCAGATAGAGTCATTAAGAGGAAGGCACAGCTGAAATGACTGAACAACAGCACAGTGGAGAGATTTTAAAGTCAGGGTCCCAAATGACAGAGACTGTCATGGCCCCTAGGGTACCGTAATCTCAGATTTGCTGCAGAAAAGTCACTAAACCAACCCCTCAAAAAAATTTCATCAGTGGCTCAGTGTAGTTAATGGAAAAGGGAGTAGGCCATTTTCAATCACTAAATTCTCAAGAGCAGTCCGAAATGGCACAGAAAAATCAGGACCATTAGATACAAAATTGGCAACTACAAACTTTGCCAGTGTATCATTTACAGACCAGTGACTACAAATTCCCACCTGCAGATTCCTAAGTGAGATGGACTGAGGTAGATTTATATATTTATATTATATATACATATATATATATATTATATAAATATATAATATATATATATTATATAAATATATAATTTATATATTTATATATGATTTATAGATTTATTGCTTCCTCCTTCTACCCTAGGCTTAAAATTAATGATTCCTCTTGATATGAGGGGAGATTCACTATTTTTCTTGGAAGCTGCCAACATTGGCACAAGCTATAGGAAGTGCATTCATCTGGTTTAACATGTCCCAGAAGTCTCCACACTTTATGTGATCCAACTCTCATGTTCATCCAGTTCACATATTTACCTGTGACTTGGCAAAACTTTTTCAAGCAAATTGTAGACTGGGGATCCTAAGAGGGAGAAAGGACCTTTTAAGATATCTAGACCAACATCTTTATTTTATAAGTCAAAAAACCAAGTCCCAGAGAAGAAAAATAATTCCCAAGGTCACACAGGGCAAGACTTGGAGCTGTATTCCTCTGATTCCAAGTTCAGTGAATGCCATACTGATTCTCTAAGGAATGTTCTTGGAGGGAGCGTACCTCGCAGGGACAAGGGAAGCCAAGTCACTTAAATTTTCTAGGCTTTTAAAGCATGATGAAATATGAGTAGGAGATCCTTGAGGTCCCTTTGGACTAAAAACTCTGTAATTTCAACATTAACCCACTAAACTATCTCCCTTCTGAAGCAATTTTAGACAATGTTTCAGATAGAAAGTCAAGCAAGCATTTCTGCTACATATCAATGAGCTGTAACATAAATAACAAGGAATTTCAAATCAGAAGGCCTCTTTTGAAATTCAGTTCTCCTTTCTTCTATCTGGAAATTTGATTTAAGTCTCTTATCTTGTCAGGCCTCAGTTTCCCCTCCTGAAAACTGAAGGGTGGAATTAAATGATCCATAAGGGCCTGTCCAGCTTTATGGCTATTTTTAAAAGTCAATAATGAAAACTGCGTTGGATAACCCCAGGTCAAGGTCTCATCCTCTTACTCCTACAGAGATTCTCCCACGGAACAATGACGGAGCATGGAAAATGACTGCCACTGTTTAGAAGCAAAAGGAAAAGCTTACGTGAGCCGCTAAGCTACCAGAACCCTGTGCTTGAGTTTAAATTTTTAAATCAGTGTCCTTTTAGGAAATGAAATCGAGAATGATCAAAGACTTTTGTGATAAAAAGTCTTTTGTCCTTTGCTCGCTGTTGATCCACCTGTCTGTTTCACATCACATACCTCCCAAACACATAGACGGGCCCTTGTTCCTTTGTATCACTCACTGTGGTCACTGCTGCTGGCTCCTCCCTGTCTCTTTGGAGTATGAATAGTCCTAGATGGTTGACTGATTTAGAAAGCTGTGCCTGGATATCCTGGACCTAATTTGTCTTAGCCTGAAGGTCACTTCCTTCCAATGGATCCTGGTCCAAGCTTGCCCACTCACTACCTTCCGCACAGACCTCTTCTTTGTGTTTGGAGGGTGGCAGGATCCTTTGGGACAGAAAATCACAGGGAAACAAACAGCTGGCATTTAAAATACACATCTGCCAAGACCTTTCTCTCTCTTTCTCTTTCTCTCTCTTCCTCTCCCTCTCCCTCTCCCTCTCTTCTCTTCTCTTCTCTTCTCTTCTCTTCTCTTCTCTTCTCCTCTCCTCTCCTCTCCTCTCCTCTCCTCTTCTCTCCCTCCCTCCCTCCCTCCCTCTCTCTCTCTCTCTCTCTCTCTCTCTCTCTCTCCCTCCCTCCCTCCCTCCCCTCCTCCTCCTCCTTATCTCTCTCTCACTCTCATTCTCTCTCTCAGCATCCTGGTCATCAGCCTCAGCTCCTCCCTTGCTTCTGAGTTCTGAACAAAAAATTATAGCATGCTATGAGCATCGTGGCCATTCATTAGGGAGCTCTGAAACTCCTGAGTCAGGAGCGCCATCTTCCTTTCTCCCATTAGAGGTAAGCGCTTTTGAAAAATCCACTTCTGAGCTCCCCATCCCTGACTACCACCCAGTACAGCTTTGGGCTTCCAGATCATGCAAGAGTTACTGGAATTCAGTCTGTAGTAGCTATTCACAGGGGAGTAGCCTAGACAGGAGGCTTCACTGTGGGAGCTTGATATGAAGTTTATTTGGGTCCACTAGAGTGCAAGCCTCAAGTCAGGAAGAGTCAAATCCGGCCCCAGACACTTGTTGTGCGATCCTGGCCAAGTCACTCAACTTCTGTTTGCCTCAATCCACTGGAGAAGGGAATGGTAAACCACTGCTGTATCTTTGTCAAGAAAACTTCACATGGGGTCACGATTGAACAAGAACAATAACCATGCATTTGCAGGAGATTTGCTAGAAAAAAATGAAGATTTTTTTTCCTTTTGTTTGGCTTTGTAATTAGTTTTCCAATATGTTTCCATTAAGAGTCAAACTAGTTCGAAAGAAGGAAGGAAGGAAGGAAGGAAGGGAGGGAGGGAGGGAGGGAGGGAGGGAGGGAAGAGGAAGCATTTATGAAGTATTTACTACATACAAAGCACTTTATTAAGTGCTGGTAAGACAAATAGAAAAGGAAGACAATCTCTCCCCTCAAGGAACTCATTTTCTAATGAGAGGAATTTTATATATTCCATATATATATACATGGAAGTTTCACTTGCAAATCAGATGGAACTCTCCCATGTTCCTTAAGGTATAGCAACAAAGCAGATAAACTTGCCTCTTTTTGAACATCACTTCTACTGATAAAATCCCATCAGTTCTGATGTTGAACCATTTGCCACTGGGCTGCAAGCTTTGCTAAGTACTCATTGGAAAGCATTATCTTTGAGATGAGTTTTGTATGTTTTACATACAAGGACTAATAACTATGGTGGCACTGTGCCCATTATGAAGGTAAAAGGAGCAGTGTGGATGCTGCATTCCCAGGATACCAATGCCCAGAAACATGCCAAGAGTACACAGTGGGAGCTCATTTATGTTCATTTTTTCACTAACTCTTAAGCATATTTATCCATTAGTTAGAATAGTGGATAGAGTCTGTTTACCTCAGTTTCCTCATCTGTAAAATGAGCTGGCAAAGGAAATGGCTGACCACTTCAGTATCTTTGCCAAGAAAACCCCAAATGGCATCACAAAGAGTTTGAAAAACAACTGAACCATGTGCTAGGCTTGTATCCGTGTGGAAGAATGTTAACTCCCAGGTTATCTATAAACTCTGTTGCACAACTGACAGAAATATCCCAGTTGATTTTCTGGAGACACAATACTAACTATAAACAACTCTTTCCAATTAAGTCAGAAGGGAGCAATGCACATGGGTCAATAATGAGTGGCTATATCCCCAGGAGACTCTTAAAAGACACCATCTAGTCAGTTGGAGGCAGTTGAGAGTTGGAGGCAGTTGAGGCAGAAACTAGTAGTTAGAGAAGAACAGCTCTTGCCCTCCAGAGGGAGACATCCCATCCAGTAGGTAGATACATACTAGCTAGATATGGATTCAGAGAGACAGTCACTGAAAGCTGAAAGTGTCCCTGAAAGCAGAAAGGAGAGTTAGCCAAAGATTCAAGAGAAAGCTGGCTGTAGCAATGGAGAGTGAAGCTTTGTGAGCACTCTACTATAGGAGAAAAGACTTCAGCACTCAGGAACAAAGAGCCTTGGCCACATGTACTGCCTACACATTGCTTCTCTATCATTATGCTGTAGGTTTATGCTCATTCTTTCTAAAGACACTGCATATTTGCCCTGATACTCTAGAACCAGAGGGCAAAATGAATATTGAAAGAATCCACTGACCACCTCCTGAAAGTTGAAAAGAGAACCTCCTAGGAATATTGTGGCCAAATTTCAGAGTTCCCAGGTCAAGAAGAAAATATTGCAAGCAGCTAGAAAGAAACATTTGAGTATTGTGAAAATACAATCACAGGATAACACAGGATCTGGCAGCTTC
Organism: Potorous gilbertii; assembly: GCA_028658325.1. Classification (NCBI taxonomy): domain Eukaryota; kingdom Metazoa; phylum Chordata; class Mammalia; order Diprotodontia; family Potoroidae; genus Potorous; species Potorous gilbertii. The sequence continues at coordinate 116,054,119 of CM053774.1, forward strand.
TACATTAAGAGATCGAAGGGCTTGGAATACGATATTCCCCAAGTCTAAGGAACTAGGATTAAAACCAAGTATCACCTATCCAGCAAAACTGAGCATAATACTTCATTCAGAAGGAAAATGGTCATCCAATGAAATAGAGGACTTTCAAGCATCTTGATGAAAAGAACAAAGATCAATAGAAAATTTGACTTTCAAACACAAGAATCAAGAGAAGCATGAAAATGTAAACAGGAAAGAGAAATCATAAGAGACTTACTAAAGTTGAACTGTTTTGCATTCCTACATGGAAAGATAATATATGTGACTCTTCAGACTTTTCTCAGTATTTGGGTAGTTGGAGAGATTATATACATGTAGACAGAGGGCACAGGGTGAGATGAATAGGAAGGGATGATATCTAAAAAAAAAATTACAGGGTGAGAGAGGAATATATTGGGAGGAGAAAGGGAGAAATGGAATGGGGAAATTATCTCTCATAAAAGAGGCAAGGAAAAGCTTTTTCAGTTGAGAGGAAAAGAGGGGAGGTCAGAGGGGAAAAGTGAAGCTTACTCTCATTACATTTGTCTCAAGGAGGGAATAAGATGCACACTCAATTTGGTAAGAAAATCTATCTTACACTATGGAAAGTAGGGGAGAAGGGGAGAAGTGGTAGGGGGTGATGATAGAAGACAGGGCAAATGGAAGGAGGAAGTAATTAGAAGTAAACACTTTTGGGGAGGGACAAGGCCAAAAGAGAGAATAGAATAAATGGGGGGCAGGATAGGATGGAGGGAAATACAGTTAGTCTATCTCAACATGACTATTATGAAAGTCTTTTGCATAACTACACATGTATATCCTATTTGAATGACTTACCATCTCAGTGGGGATGAGTGGGGAGGGAAGAAGGGAGAGAAGTTAGAACTCAAAGTTTTAGGAACGAATGTTGAGAATTGTTTTTACATGCAATTGGGAAATAAGAAATACAGGTAATGAGGTATGGAAATCTATCTTGCCCTACAAGAAAAGAGAGAAGGGAAGAGAGGGGTGTGATAGCAGGAAGGGCAGATTGGAGAAGGAGTAATCAGTATGTACAGTGTCTTGGGGGGAGGGGAGAGATGGGGAGAATATTTGGAACTCAAAATCTTGTGGAAATGAATGTTTAAAACTAAAAATAAATAAATAAATTTTTAAAAATGAAAATAATTCAAATACCTCTTTATTATTGAATGTTCATCATTTTCCATTTATGGGTTAACCTCAGATTTGCAAGGTAGGATACTCTGGATTCTAACCTGAGATCTATTGCTCTTCAGAACACACTATTCCATTCCCTCTTGTATTTTCTGGTGGGTTCAGAATAGTCTTGCATTATTCAAATTTATTTTCCTTTGTCTTTGAAGATCTTTCTCCTGATCACTTGCAGACCTTCTTGTTTCTAAACTGATTTGTTAAATTTAACCAGCATATTTCTTGGAATTTGCAGTCTGCTTTTTTTTTTCTAGAGGTGATCTATGAGTTCTTTCAAATGGTATTTCATATTCTGAGTTCAGAAGCTCTGAGCCATTCTATTCTATTATGTCCTTCATTGTGGTGTTAGAGTTTTTTGTCCTGTCATGTTTTTCTGGGAGATCTAATATCCTTAAGTTCTCTCTACACATCTTGTCTTCAATATAAGTATATTTTGTTTGCATAGTGAGCATAATCTCTTTTAATGTTAAGGGATTTTTTGTTTCTCTTCTTTTAGATTTTCCTTCTCTTCTGTATATTTGCATCCCCAAACCTATCATTCTCTTTTATCTCTTTAGCGAAACTTGCCTTTGCAGATTCCAGTTTTTCTATTCTGTTCGTTATTTTTGCTGTTGAAGTCATAAACTAAGCTCTCATAATTCTCTTTTCTCTTTTAAACCACTCAGGAATAGCGTGTTATGGTTCCATATTCTCACATACCATAGGATTCTCTGTCTCATCAAGTGTTAGATCATTTTTCTTTGTTCTATAATATATGGTGGTGGTTGTCCTTCATTCTCAAAGGGGACCAAAATGACATCACCATGATAAAGTGAAGTTTCAATGTGTATGACTATGGCTGATCAGACCAATATGAGCTCAGAATTCTGTACCACAGATTGGGCACAGATAGCCCATGTGAACATTTGGGGTGGTTACTCCAAATTTATGCATCCTACTTTTCCTTTGTGCTGTTTCAATTCTGCAATTTTTCTGATGTGGGCACACCATGCTGAGCAGTCCTGAGCCAGTGTCTCCCATGTTGCAAAGTCAAATCCAAAATTCTTGAGATAGACCTTGAGAGTGTCCTTGTATAGTTTCTTCTAACCACCATGTGATTGCCTACCCCATGCGAATTCTCCATAAAATAGTCTTTTTGGCAAACGTACATTTTGCTTTCCAACAATGTGGCCAGTACATTGGATTTGTGCTCTCTGAAGCATAGTTTGAGTGCTTAGCAGTTTAGTTTGAGCAAGGACCTCAGTGTCTGGTACCTTATCCCGCCAGGTGATCTTCATAATCTTCCTAAGACAGTTCAAATGGAAGTGATTCAGTTTCCTAGCATAGGGCTGCTAGACTGTCCATGTTTTGCAGACATACAACGAGGTCAGTACAACAGCTCTGTAGGCCTTCAGTTTGGTAGTCAGTCTAATACCTCTTCTCTCCCAAACTTTTCTTCAGAGCCTTCCAAACCCTGAGCTAGCTCTGGCAATGCATGTGTCAACATCATTGTCAATGTGTATATCTCTGGAAAGTATACTACTAAGGTAAGTGAACTTACCTACAGCATTCAAAACTTCTCCATTTGTTGGAACAGATGGTTCCATGTATGAATGGTGTGGTGGTGGCTGATGGAGCATCTATGTTTTCTTTGTGTTGATTATTAGGCCAAAATTAGCACAGCCAGCAGAGAATTGATCCATACTTTGTTGCATCTCAGCTTCAGAGGCTTCATTGAGTGCACAATCATCTGCAAACAGAAAATCATGCACCAGCACTACCTCCACTTTGGTCTTGGCTTGTAGCCTTTTCAAATTGAAGTTCTTACCATCAGTACAGTAGTTGAGCTGGATGCCATGTTCATCCTCATTGAAAGCACTTGACAACATGACTGGAAACATCATGCTAAAAAGCATGGGAGCAAGCACACAGCCCTGTTTCACTCCTCTCATGACTGGGAAGGTACAAGAGCATTACCTACTATCCAGAATCCAGGCAAACATGCCATCATGAAATCGACGTACAATGCTGATGAACTTCTCTGGGCAACTAAATTTTGACATAATTTTCCATAGGCCCTCACAACTAACACTGTCAAAGGCCTTGGTCAGATCTACAAATGTGTACAGACCTCTATTCTGTTCCTGGCATTTCTCCTGGAGTTGTTGGGCAGCAAACACCATATCGACTGTCCCTCAACTCTTTCTGAAGCCATATTGGCTCTCAGAGATATGACCATCTTCCAGATGAAGGATCATCCTATTAAGGAGGACTCTAGGAAGAATATTGTCAGCAATGACCAAGAGAGACACCCCCTCTGTGATTGTCACAGGACGATCTATTCCCTTTACCTTTATAGAGACAAACAATGGAGACATCCTTGAACTCCTAGGGAATAACCTCCTCTTACCATATAACCTGGAATATTTCAGTCAGCTTTTGTATGAGCAATGGTCCCCCTACCTTGTATATCTAAACTGGAATAGAATCAACACCAGGTGCTTTGCCACATAAAAGGAGCCTAATGACACTCAAAACCTCTTCTTCAGTTGAAAGTTCAGCTAAGGAGGGGACTGACTTCCACCTGAGGTAAATGGTCAATGGCCTTAGAATTGATTGATGATAGTCTGTTGAGAACACTATGGAAATGTTCAGCCCATCTCTCTAGGATCATGTCCTTATCACTAATCAATGTGACTCCATCACCACTGAGTACTTGTGATGCACCATAGATTTTTGGTCCATACATAGCTTTCAGGGAATCATAAAAGTGCTTTGGATTGTTACTAATACACACACAAAAAAATCTGCTACATTCTGCAGTTGAATTCCATAGTTCTTTCTCTGGATGTGGAAGGCATTTTGCTTAAAAGACTATTAGGAATTTTTTTTAAGTTCTTGCATTGCAATGAAGTGCCAAGTCTACCAGAAAAAACTCGCACACTACGGTCATGGCTGTGCACAAAGTTCTCCTGGTTCTGCTCCTTTCACTCAGCATCAGATCATTTAAGCCTTTGCAGGCCTCTCTGAAGTCTTCCTGTTCATCATTTCTTTTAGCACAATAGTATTCCATTACATTCATATATCATAATTTATTCAGTCATTCCCCAATTGATGGACATCCCCTTGATTTCCAGTTTTTGGCCACCACAAAGAGTGCTGCTATAAATATTTTTGTTCATGTGGGATCCTTTCCCATTTTTATGATCTCTTGGGGATACGGTCCTAGAAGTGATGTTGCTGGGTCAAAGGGTATGCATATTTTTGTAGCCCTTTGGGCCATAGTTCCAAATTGCTCTCCAGAATGGTGGATCAGCTCACAGCTCCACCAACAATGAATTCATGTTCCAACTCTCCCACATCCTCTCCAACATTTATCATCTTCCTGTTCTGTCATGTTTGCCAATCTGAGACATCATATTTTTCAAAATGATGATCTATATAATTGTGAAATTGAGACTATTGACTTGTCATACTTAGGTTTTCTCTTCCTTTCAAGTTTCAGGTTTGAGTTTTAAGCACCATTAGTCCAAGAGAATTACCAAACAACTTTTATAGACAGAATCAGAATACTACTAGTATCTCTTTATAGAGACTAAAGTAGGAAGTAGAGCCTAAATCACATACTCTGAGGAAGATTTTAGGAAACAAGTGACAAATAGACAAGGTGGTAAAAGCAAATTGACAAAACAGAAGAAAGGACTTTGCTAATTAACTTGAGCTAACTCAACCCAGTTAATAACAAGTAATTTCTGTTTGCTTTATGTTTAATCACATTAAAGGAACTATTTCTTAACCCTGGCAAAACAAAACCCATTGCACCCAGAAAACATTCGTTGTAAAGACTCCTGCCAGTAATGTTTTCTCAAAATGTAAGAAGGGAAATGTGATGGAAATAGGAGTTTGAAGGATTGTACATGAATTATTTTTTTCCCTCTGCACTACCCAGAGATACCTTAACCTCTTCCATCCACCACCTCCATTCATTCTGTCGTAGAATATAAAGTCATAGTGACTAGAAAGCTGGTCTTGGATTCAACCCCTGCCTCTGACATACTGACTGTGTGACCATGGACAAGTTAGACAAATTTTCTGCACTCTAGTCAACACTCTAAGACTAGAATATTCAGAAAAGGTAGCAATCTGAATCAAAAAAGGGAGTTCCTCACCTGGGACTCACTATGCCAGTTGAATAACAAACCCAGTTTAAAAAAACTGGTGCAGAAGGTCAAATTAGCTAAGACAATAGGATTACACAGGATAGCCTGCATGAACTGAGAGAGGAGTTCTGAATTGTCCAATGAGACAAAGTTTCTCCTCTCCATTGCTTACAAAAATGTCCTAGGAGACCAAAGGTCATTCATGGAGGGTCATCTCCCAGATCATCCAAGCAAAAATTACTAAATGACTCAATAACACAGAGAAAAAGCTGAGATAGCCAAGAGAAATCTGCAGGAATACATGGTCACCATTGGCCAGGTTCTTGGTTCCTAATACTTCCCAAGCACAAGGCAAAGTTTTTGACTTGAAAGTGAAAGTAGAAAACCATCATTGTTTGGTTATTGGTGATGGGAAGAAAGGAATCCTGAACTGATCAGGACAAAATGTATTGAGCTTTTGGAATCAGCACAAAGAAGATGTAGTCAACATTTCCTCTAGGGTCTGGCTCAAACTCTTGACATGATCTATTTCAAGAGTCTTTACTCCCCAGAGAAACCCTGTTTTCTGGGAAAGAGAATTTTTGACAAATTCTTTGCTGAGCTTAAGATAGTAAAGTGAAGAATCCAATGAAGACAGCCCCCCTGTAATGTGATTATGGTGAGGCAAATGACATTGTGGACTTTGGGTTGAAGGAGAAGAAGCTTAAGGAGGGGACATTGAGCCAATCTTTCAAATATTGTTGTCTGCCTCATTCTAAAATGTGTACCATAGACCCTAAGCCACTCGTGAATAGCTTTCATAGGTTCCTATTACTTCTTTGGGGATTTCTAAATTAACCTAAAAGTTTTGAGGTTTAATATCAAAGTCTCAGAGCCAGTAAACATTTAGGGAGCTGCCTCTTTCTATCTAAAGTAACCAACATGGGGAGATAGAATTTTTATTCAGCTTTACACATTTGCAATAATCCTTGTAGCCTTCTACATGAAGCATCTCCCAATTCTCCTTGAGGTTGGTGCCTTCCTTTTGTTGATAACCTCCACTTTAGCCTGTCCATAGTTTGTTTCTGCAAAATTGTTTGTGTGTCGTCTTCTCCAATGCAACAGTGAGCTGCTTGACTCTTTGCATTCATTTCTTTGCATTCCTAGTGTTTACCATGAGGACTGGAACACCAAGTTCTTAATATTGATTACTAACTAACATGATTTCATAAAGCCATTGTTGAAACTGCTTCCACATCTAAGGAATGAAAACTGCCTATTCATTGGGCCTTTCATGGTATGGAGAGGAGGAGAAGGGGAAGGAGGGAGAGGGGAATCACTATTTTCAGGCAAACCTCTAATTACTGTGGGTCCTTTAAGGTTGGCATGTTCATGGCTATAGTAGAAACAGATGACCCTTAGATGTTGTGTGTGGGATATATACCATATGTGCACCTTTGGGACCAAAGTAGCAAAGTGTTCCTTGAGACAAATTATTTTAAATAGTATTTTATTGTTTTCCAACTACATATTAAGGCAATTTTAATATTCATTTTTACAAAATTTAAGTCCAAATTTTTCTCCCTCCCTTCCCTCTCCTCTTCCTAAAATGCTGAGTAATTTGAGACAGGTCATAGATGTGCAATCACACAATCACATATTTCCATATTATTGGTACTCACTTAGGGTGAGGCAATACCCATTCATTGAATAGGACAGTTTAAGAAGTAGCCAGGGCATGGTCCCTTTAATGAGGCCCAGAAAAAGAAACACAACAGATTGGGAAGGAAACAGCAACAATTACTATTGATAATCACTGTAAAGCTAGGAGGGTCCAGAGGAGTCCTTAGGCAGGGGCCCAATCAACATCCCAGCTTCAGAGTGCAGTAGGTTTAAGGTTTTGGGAGAGGAGGGGAGAGGGGGGCTCTGCAGGTCACTTGGCCTCTAAAGGGACCAAGGTCTCCCATTGCATCCTGGGTCATCTCCACTCATCCTGATGAATATCTGGTCACTGGATTCAGATGGCTCTGGAGGAGAAGTTAGGCTGGTGACTGGCACAGCCCTCCCTCACTCAAAACAAAGTCATGGGCAGGTCATGTCATCACTTCTCTGATGGCATGGTCTTCTTCAGCAATGAAGGATGAACACATTTTACATATTAGTAGGACAAAGTTTTAATTCTAGTCAATGCACTCTGGAGAAGGGCAAAAATGGTGCCTATTCCATCATTTATTAAGTTAGTGGACTGCTTACTTTCATTATTTTTATAGCACTCATTTTATTTAAATGTAAATGGTTTAAAAGTGCTAATGTACAAGGAAAAGGGGAAGTAAAAATGAAATGTTTCATATCCATAGTTATCTCTCAATCAGAGTAGGAAAACAAAAACCTACAGAAGTAATATATTTTAGGAATTTTGATTTGGTGACGTTTTTCTTTTGATATTTGTCTATCATGTATGAAAGGTGCTGGGACATTGTGGATAGAGACCTAGTCTCAAAGACAGGGAGACCTGGGTTCAAAATCTATCACTCACACATACTGACCATGTGACTCTGGTAACGCCATTTATCTTCTGCTCTCTAAGGCTGTACACTACAGGGAGGGTTCCAACCTTCACTAGTGGAGGGAATTTCCTGATCCTGGAATTCCCTAACCCAATGGAATGACAGTTTCCCACAAAACCCCCATAGGAGGGCTGAAGTAGAAGGGGGAGAGAAAATAAATACTTAACAAGAGAAAATCACAGGTCTGGTTCCCATCCTCCTAACTTGTGTATACTGTAAAAATAGTTGATAAAGAAATAACATGCAATGATGACGAGGCATGGTTAATGGCTTACGAAATTTTCATGAATTATCCAAGTATAGTTGTTAGAAAAACTCATGTATCTATTTATGTAAGTGGAATAAAAGTTTTATGAATGGACTTTGTTAACACAAAATGAGAGGGGCAGGGAAAGAATACACAAGTGACTATATCATGCTCAGCAGTATTGGCATAGATTGTTGCATACCCTGGAATTCCTATGCAAAAAAAATGCTTCAGTAGTTTGGTTCCAGTGTGCAGAATCCATCTATATAAATCCAAATGATTAAGTACAGCAAGAAAAAAGTTAAAACAAAATTGACTGGTTTCCCCAAGGAAATACTATACAATGCCCATGACAATGTAGATAGGAAAAACCACAACCACAGAACAGTTAGAAGTCAATGTTACAAATTTACAAGGAAGAAAAATGGGATGATCCCTCCCTCCACCCTCTTGTGGACTTGCATACATTTTCAGTTCTCTTTTTAACATATTCATCTTTTATTCTAATTTTTTCTTTTCTCTTTAAAATTTTTTTATTATATGGGATTCATTTAGGCCCACCCTCATGGTGCTCTTTGAGACAAAGGACAGAACACAACTCTTCAGCTCTAACCTTCCTCTTCAGCTTTGACTCCCTATTTCCGAAAACAAACCCTTAACTGAAGCCCATGAGAACTACTATTCACCTTTCTTTAAAAAAAAATCTTTTATTATAAATTTAGCAATCAACAAGGTGGAGCAATGAATAGAATGCTAGGCCTGGAGTCAGGAATACCCATCTTCCTGAGTTCAAAACTGATTTCAGATCTTTAGTAGCTGTGTGACCCTGGGTAAGTCATTTAAACCTGTTTGCCTTAGTTTCCTCATCTGCAAAAATGCGTTGCAGAGGGAAATGACAAAAACTATTTTGGTATCTCTGCCAAGAAAACCCCAAATAGGGTCACAAAGAGTCAGATACAACTGAAACAAGTGAACAGCAAAAATATGTAAATATCAATAAACAAAATGTTGATAAAAATTTATTTTTTAAAAAATGATAGCTCTAAACAAAGGACAGTTTTTAGATGACTAGACTCTGAATGACCTTTAATAAGCCCAAAAATAACAATATCATTGTATACTATTCAGACCAAAATCCACACTGCATTTTCTTTAGTGAGCATTTGTTTATATGCAAGGGATTCTGAAATAGGGAGGATGAGGTCAAAAGAGAGACAGCCCCTGCCCTCAAAGTGTTTATATTTCACTGTGAAAACACAACCTGTACCCTGATAATTAGAATCTAGATATACAAAATAAAAGTCATCTGAATTTTAACCTAATATCCATGCCCTCCAAAACTGGCTTCATTGTACCTATATAGCCTTAAATTTCAATCAGTTATGGGAAAATTTATTTCCACTCTAGTAGATTTTGTTACTGTCCCTAACGCATTTCTCATTCCACTCCCCATGGCTGGGTACATCCTCCATCCTCTCCACCTGTCCAAATTCAACCTGGGCAACTCAACTAAATCTTTGAGAAAGATAATTTCAGTAATCTCGGCCACATATGACCAAAATAATGATAATTAATTATACTAATTATTAAGGCACTACAGAGAGGGTAAAACATGGTCCCTGCTCTCAAGAAATGAACATATGAGTTGTAGAGACAAGTCAAATCAACCCGTATTTATAAAGCACCTACTATGCGTCAAGGAGGATATTAAAAAACGGGAAAAACAAATCCTGTCCTCAAAGAGCTCACACTCCAATGGGAAAGGCAACAAACTGTGTACAAATGAGATACATGTGGGACCAATTACAGACACCCTTGGAAAGAAGGCACTAGAATTATGGCATAAATAAACAAAAAGTGATAACTATATGTTAAAACAATAATTCAGAAGATGTCACAAAACACATGATTAATTACCAAATGAGTGGAAGAGGGGGTAAATGCTATATGGGGTTAGAAGTTGCAAAAATGGGCTAAAAGAATTTTATATCTGGAAGAATGGATCATAATCTTAGAGGTGAGAGAGTTTTTCAAAAATCAACCTTCATTTTACAAAGAAGTGATTTGCTAAAGGTGGCATCCTTCAGCAAATAAGTCCAGGATTCAAACCCAGGTCAACAGATTCCAAATCTCTTTCCATTGCATCATGTTTCCTTCTACAATAATATACACTGATTGCATGAATCCATTCTAGGAGTATTTCATTTAGTAGTGCAGAAGGAGGGGCTGTATATTATCGATTTAAAGTTCCCCTCACACCCATCAAATTTGTAGAGGTAATCAAACATGGAAAGAAGGATTTTGGAAAGAGGTCAGGTGAAATACTGTTGGTGGAGCTGTAAATTAGTTCAACCATTTGCAAAAACAATTTTGAATTGGGCAGGAAAATTTACCAAATTTTTTCATATACTTTGATCCAGAAATCCCACTGTGGCCATGTATTTCCAAGGAAGTAAAAAAGCAAAGTCTTATTCATATCAGAACATTCATGTCAGACCTTTTTCGTGGTAGTAAAAAATAACTGGAAATCAAGTGGGTGGTCATCATTTTGAAAAGTAGTTAAATTGTATTATATGGATAGAATAAAATATTATTAAGTATTAAGAAATAAAAATATAAGGAATTCAAGGAAATATAGGAAGATGTGATGAACTTATGAAGAGTAAATCCAGGAAAAAAATATATATAATGACCTAGGCAAGTAACTTAACTTCTCTCTGCCTCATTCTCCTCTTCTGTAATGCAAACATAACAACAGTACCTCCTTCCCAGAACTGCTATGAGGATAATATGAAATAATGTGTGTGAAGCACCTTCTAATCCTCATGGTGCCTTATTAATGCAAGCTAGTTGTATTATAAGTGTTGTTATTGGAATAATAAGTACATTTTTAAAACACAAGATAGCAACTAAGCGCAGAATAAGGGTGTTGCAATTGTAACGGGGCACTGGATAGAGGCAGCCCCGAAATCAGCAGGACCTCAGTTCAAATCTAACCTCAGCCACTTGCTAGCTGTGTGGTCCTGGACAAGTCACTTAACCCTGTTTTCTTCAGTTTCCTTATCTGTAAAATGAGCTGGAAAAGGAAATGGTAAACCCTCTAGTATCTTTGCCAAGAAAATGCCAAATGGAGTCACAGAAAGTCAGACATGACTAATTGACCAAAAATAAAAATGATAATGAGGCTGGTTATTCTTGCTTGTTAAGTCATCCCTCAACTTAAAACTTAGTCTCTTTTCCAATTTTATCATTCCATGCTCTAGCGATATCCAGTGGCATACTGGATATTTTGTTTCACATAAATGCAGTTATAACCTCTTTTTCATTAATTAGCTCGATCTCCTATGCCAGTTCATTAAGTGTTATTTATTTAATGAACTGGAGAAACCTCCTTTACCAATAGTGTGGATGATTTTGAGACCAGTAAGCTGGGCCAGGAGGATCTGGATTCAAATCCTGCTTCTGACACATACTGACTATGTCACCCTAGGTAAATCACTTAACTTTGCAGACTTCTAGGCACCTCTCTGAGACTTTAAACTGCAAAGAAGGCAATGACCTACATGGGTAGAGAGAGATTCCCCACCTGAGAGTGCTCTCTCTCAATGAACCCCCTAGGTCCATCTTATGGCAACCATCTTAATATCATACGATTAAATCAATATCAAAATAACTAAACATGCCCTAGGAGTCTTGAGAAGAGGAGAGAAGGCTTGGAACAGTCAGTGAGATAGAGAACCAATCAGAGAGAAGAAGCAAGAGTGCCTTGCTTCTGAGGTGACCTAGCTGGGATGACGCAATATAAATTACAATAGGAGGTTTGAGAAAAGAAGGCACATAGATTAAGATAATATAGATAAATGATTTTTGGGTTAAAAATGTTAATTATGTTTTAAAAACAATCTCAAAAACAATTTTAAAAGGGGAATAGTGAACCTTCTTTTGGAACTTTCTCCACTTCTCTCTAGTTAGTCATTTTGGAAAATAGCAAAGAAATGTTGGGCATTTCTTCTTCATCTCCAACCCTCCAAACCTACATCAGAGAAGGAGCAGGGCATTTTCAAAATAACTCTTTCAGCTACCTTCCCTTTCCACAACTCACACCTGTACTACTGGAATAGCCTTCTAGATCACCTTCCCACCTCCAGGCTTCCCCTCTCCCCAATCTGTTTTGGCTCTGCCTGTTTAATTTTCCTAATGGACATTTTAGATGAAGTAATTCCCCACCTCAGCTTCTTAATAGCACTCCATTGCCTACTATCTGGACCATGTCCAGGTATTCAAGATTATCCACCATCTGCCCCTAACCTTGATTCCCTACCTATTCCCCAACACAAACCCGTAGCTGAAGTCCACTGGAGCTACTACTTCAGAAAAATTCTCTTTAAAAAAAAATTAAAAATTCTTTTTTAAAGATTTTACAGATTCCTTTTTAAAATTCCTTTCAAAATTCTCCTTTATTATAAATTTAACAATCAGTGAATATATTTTGATATACAAAGATCAAGAAAAGGGATTGTATAAGAAAGAGATTTTGTTGCTTAATTTACTTTTTAAAAGAAATATATACAAACAAAATATTAATAAAATTGGTATTTATAGCCTCCACTTTTTTCTTCCAAGAGTTTAAAAAACATTTTATGCTTTTTTGCATATCTATTGACACTCCCTAACCCACCCATCACCCATTTAATTCTTTCATTTCATAAATGAAGTGGACTTGGAGTTTGAGCCTTGGCTCTGCTTTTTATGACTTCTCCGACCTTGGGCAAGCAAGGTAAATCTGATGGGTTTTTTTTCAGGTAGCTAAAGCCCAAATGCAACTTAGCTTCCTCATCTTCAAAATGATGGACTAGATTATTTTGAAGAGTCTGTCCAGTTCTGATATATTGTGATCTTTGACATTTAGACAGTTTGAATGATTTTCTCTGGATCACATAGTTCAGTGGGAGAGCTGGGAACAGAAACCAGGTCTCCTGATGGTTGATCCTGTGATCTCTTTACCACATCACCAAACCATGCTCCTCCCAACCCCACCTTGGTGTGGGTGGAAACTTGTGGGCAGCTCATTCCATGTGTGTAAATATGTAGTAAAGCAATCAACACCTTGGCCATATCTGAAATTGCATAATTCTATTCTGTAACAATGGTACACCACTTCTTCTTCAAGAGGTAGAAAGTAGGCTTTATCATCATTCTTCTGAAGCAAAACTGAAGTGATGTTTCCATCCACCAGTAAGTCAATCAACAAGCACTGATGTAGCGCTTAGTATGTACCAGTCAGTAGGGCTACATAGCAAGCTGATTTCCTTCACATTATTTATTGTCATCATCCTGTAGATTGACCTCAAGATTCTGCTCATTTCATTCTGCAGCATACTAACCTTCCCCTAACATGGGTTGTGCTTCTCTGACTTTATTTGACAATATTCCTTCCTTTCCCTTCAATGCCCTTTTCTCCTCCCTTCTTCCTCACACAATCTGTAGAACTGGAATACATCCAATGAAATCTTCACCTATCAAAATTGCCACCACCACCCCCCAACAATTCATGTAAATTCATTCAACAAGCAGTGCTAAGCACAGGAAATACAAATACAAAAATGAGAGTCTCTATTCTAAAGGAATTCTACTGGAAGAATCTCACATATATTGCAATGTAATTGGAGCTCAAACGCAACCCTCTCCACACGTTCTCTGATCAAAGGAAGACTGGACTTCTAAGCAGTGAAGTATCAGAAGTTGTGACTTACCTGACCACACACATCCCTTACCACCTTTGCCTAGAGAGTTTGAGTTTACTTTTCCTTGGGAAATTTATCATATTCCAAGAGAAAGAGAGAATATGAGGATTATTTTAGCAACTTGCCAGAGCAGAGAAAATACACCCACTGGGGGGTGTCTATGAGAATTAAAGTGAGATAGTAACATAGCAGTGACAAGCCAAGGTGGGTCAGGCATCACCGATCTCCCCTGGTTTCACGACAGAGGCACCCCTGGAAGGGAGGAGGGATGAGAGTAGCTAGAGAGAATGGGTCCAAAGCAGGAATGAATTGACCAGAATTTTCACCCACACAAAGTGGGGGCTGAGAGGAGCAAAGTGATTGGTGACTCTGTTGGTTCGATCACCAACCTACCTCAAAGTGAGCCACATAACATAAAAAGGGAATAGAGCATGGTTTAGTGATGTGGTAAAAAGACCACCTGATTGGCAATCAGGAGACCTGGTTCCTGTTCTCAGCTCTTCCACTGAGCTATGAAACTCTGGGCAAATCATTCAACCTCTCTGAACTTCAAAGATCAAACTATATCAGAACTGGACAGCTCTTAAAGACAATCTAGTCTATCATTTTACAGATGAGAAAGCCGAGGTTCAGATGGGCTTTGCCTGCCTGAAGAAAATCATCAGATTTCCCTTGCTTGCCCAAGGTCAGTCAAGTCATAAAAAGAAAAGCCAAGGCTCAAACTCCAAGTCCACTTTATTTATGAAAAGAAAGGAATGAAGTAAATGATCTCTCAAGACCTTCCCAGCTCTAAAGTTCTACATTAAAATGCTTCTCGTCTTGTTTTAATTGCGGCAAGAATGAAATTATAATGACATCAGCAAGTGGAATGTTACAAAACCACTCTGACACAACTACTAAACAGACCAAAGCAAAAAACCTTGGTCTTTTTGGAAGTTGGGATCCTGGGTGTGGAACAGGATCTAGGCAGAGAATGGGGCAAATAAAATCATTGGTTCCTCCTGCTGCAGATTTCCCAAAACTGAGAGGCTTATGATTTGTGAGGCAGCTCCACCGGAGTTCAAGTCACTCAAAAGGAAGTCACCCTTCCCATCTAACTGAAATTAGATAAAGTAACAGAAAGCGAAATGCAAAAATCACACCTGCACCCTAAATGACAGTCAAAGGGTTATTGGCTACAAAGAAGTCTAACAGGAGGATGTTTCTGTAATCAAGTTTGCAGTTTCCTTTTCATTCAAGATAATTGTTAGATCAATATTTGACAAAAATAGATTTGTAACATTATAGGAACCAAGGTTATCTTAGAACTTGGGACAAGGAGATATTTCTTTTGTATTCTCTCATCCATTTTCAAATAATATTTTATTTTCCCCAAATTATATGTCAAACAATTTTTAACATGTAGAAAAAAAAGTTTTGACTTCCAAATTCTATCCCTTACTCCCTCCCTGTGATGGTAAGCAATCTGAAATTTGAAAGCAGGGAATTGTTTATATCTCATCTATTTTTAGAAGCAATAGAGCCAATATATTTGGTTTTACATGGTCCAAACATATTTCGGCAAGAATGGGTCACGGCCTCAGAGGCCTAGCAATAGAAAAGACTTAGGGGGCCATTTACCCCAAACCCCTCAATTTGTAGATGAAGAAAATGAGCGCCAGAGAGGTAAACTGAGGCTGAAAGTCATCACATAAGTAGGAATTTCCAGCAATGAGTTGCAAAAATTTGTCATTTTTAATAGATCAATTCAATTTAATAAGCATTTATTAAGTGCCTGATAGTTTTAAGGTTAAAATCACAGAAGTGCAGCATGGAAGGAACCCAAGAGGCCATCTGTGCCAACCTGTAACTGAATTGGAATTCCCTTTATGATACCCTGCCGCAAGTGGTCATCCATCATTTGGTGGAGACTTCTGTTAATGGACACCCCACTCCTGCCCAGTGTGGTTTATTTCATTTTATAAAGTTCTAATTACCAATGTTTGTCCTTATACTGAGCCAAAATCTACTTCTGCCTCTTCTGCCAATGTTATCACCTTTGTAGGCTACAGTAAAGCTGACTAAGCCTGTTATCTTCTCCACATGAGAGGCCCTCCAATAATTTCACACAGTTACCATGGCACTCGAATCTTTTCTTTTCCAGGCTAAACATCCCCAGTTCTTCCAACCAATATTTATATGATATGGACTGAGCCATCTCCAGTCATCTGGATCAATATCTGACCACTGGACCCAGATGGCTCTGGAGGAGAAAGTGAGGCTGGTGACCTTGCACAGCCCTCCTTCACTCAAATCAAATTCAATTGCAAGTTGTGTCATCATCTCTCAAGAACAAAGGATAAACTACATACAATATGGACTCAAATGTTCTCACCATCCCAACTGTCCACCTCTGCACAGGCTTCAGTTTGTCAGTCTCCTTTCTAAAAGGTGGTATCCAGAACTAAAGGATAGAGCCCAGGCATCTGGGACTATCTCCCAGGTTCTAACCGTAAGGTCCCTCTTCATGGTGGTGGAAGATAATATTAACTCTTTTGGTCACCATGTTGTTTTGTGAATACATAATTGAGTTTGTAATCTACTAGAACACCAATATCTTTTCCATAGGAACTTTCATCATGCCATGTCTGCCCCATTTTGGACTTCTTCAATTGGGTTGTTGAACACAAGTGTCAGGCTACATTTGTCCCTATTCAATTTCATTTCATTTCTTCATTAGATGCAGCCTAAGGCTGTCGGTGGAGACAGCTCAGTGGTGCAGTGAATAGAACATTGGGCCTGGAGTCAGGAAGACCCAAGTTCAAATCCCTCTTCAGACTCTCACTAGTTGGATGACCCTGGACAAGTCACTTAACTTCTGTTTGCCTAATACTCTGGAGAAGGAAATGGTAAACTACTCCAGTGTCTTTGTCAAGAAAACCCAAGGGACTATATTGACATGCAATAGTCCATGGGACCATGAAGAGTCAGACCTGACTGAACAACCACAAAGGTTGTCAGTATCTTATTCTATCCTTCTATATATTATCTATCCCTTCCACTTTTGTGTCACCTAGTAATCTGAGAAGAATCTCATCTACACCTTTGTTCAAATACTTAGTTACATTTTTTTTTTTGAAGAACAGAGGAACAAACCTAAATCTCTGAGATTCTATGCTGGGAACTTACCTCTGAATCTCTAATGATAACTCTTTCCAGTTGCTTCTCAATTGTGTCTGACGCTTCATGCCCCCATTTTAGAGTTTCCTTGGCAGAGATACTGGAGCAGTTTGCCATTTCATTTTCCAACTCATTTTACAGAGGGGGAGACTGAGGCAAACAGGTTTAAATGACTTTCCCAGAGTTACTCAAATAGTGTGTCAGAGACCAGATTTGAACTCACAAAGATGAGACCCAACACTCTATCCAGTGTACCACCTACTTAACCAATACCTCTCTGAGTTGGTCATTCTCTCAGATCTGAATCATCTAACTGCAATCAATTCAATTCAACTCATCAAATACTTATTTAACATCTATTATATACTGCCCATTTTTTCTAGGTGCTCAGGATATAAAGAAAAAAAATAGACTTTGCCCCAAGGAGCTTAGATTCTAATAGACCAGAGAACCCTCCTTATGTCAGAGGCCCCTTTGGCATTCTGATGAAGACAATGAGATCCTTCTCAGAATAATATCCTCAGATGCATGAAATAAAATGCAGAGAAAACCAATTACTTTTTAATAATTATCAAAATGCTGTGAAAAAGAAGTCATACACCAGCTCTAACCACTGACCCCGTTGGCAGGTCAGAAAGGATGGCATTAACAAGTGCGAAGACGTGGGAGTGATTTATAGATCTGGAGCCATGAGAACCTCAGAGACATCTAATCCAAAGCTCTGATTTTACATATAAGAAAACAAATATTCTAGAGAGTGCCCTATCCCAAATCATTCAACTTTCATGAAGAGATAACATCTGGGTGGCATCTTTTCATCTATTCACAAGGCTATCATGACAGACTTTGCCAAATACTCTGCTGATATTGAGATAAATAATGTCTACAGTTTCTCCTACAAAACTAGTGATCCCATTTAAAGCATGAATGAAAAGCAACTTCTGGGTGTGTCTTTTTTGAAAATTCAAGTTAAGACTAGAAGTGCAGAAGGAGACATTTTCTTTTCTTTGTTTTTTTACTTAATAATACTTGTTTATTCAAATGGGATTGAAATTTGTACATATGCATCACTCTTTTATTATTTTAGTTTATTTATTTTTAGTTTTCAACATTGACTTTTATAAGTTTTAAGTTTTCTCACCCTCCCTCCACAAGACTGCATGCAATTTGATATAGATTCTTCATATACATTCCTATTAAATGCATTTTCACATTAATCATGTTGCATAGAAGACTTAGAATGAATGGGAGAAACCATGAGAAAGAAAACACAAAATGAAACATAAAAAGAATCTGCTTTGCTCTGCATTCAGACTCCACAGTTATTTCTCTGGATATGAATGATATTTCTCATCATGAGTCCTTTGGAAATGTTTGCTGAGAAGGGCTGAGCCTACCAAAGTCAGTCATCACACACTATGGCTGTTACTGTGTACGATATTCTCCTGGTTCTGCTTCAGAAGGAGACATTTTCAGACATGATCAATGTGCAGGTTTGCTTTTGCTTAACAATGGTAATGACACTTAGCATTTTTATAGCACTTACTACATGGAGGCTACGCATATTTAAAACTAGGGAAATGTTTTTGTTTTCTGTAGCATTAGGTTTTTGTTGTTGCTTTATGGGGAACTAGGTGGTGCAATGGATAGAGTGCTGGTCACAGAGTCAGGAAGACTTTGAGTTCAAATCTGGCCTTAGACACTTACTAGCAGTGCAACCCTGAGCAAGTCACTGAAGCCTATGCCTCAGTTTCCTCATCTATAAAATGAGTTGGAGAAGGAAATGGCAAACTACACCAGTATCTTTGCCAAGAAAATCCCAAATGCGTTACAAAGAGTCCGACACAATTTAACAACAGTAACACAAACAAAGGTTTGCTGTTTATTTGGGTTTTTTTTAATTTAGGAAGAAAGATTTAGGAAAGAGAAAAAATGATAATAAGAGAAATGCCTTCCTCAAAAGAAAGGGAGAAAAAGGATGATTGAAGCACTTTTTTAGGCAAAGAGAACAGAAGAAAGTTCAGAGGATGATACTGAGAGACATTGTCCAAGCAGGATCAAATTAGAGCTAAGATGTTGAATTTATTATATACTTCTTAAACTCTGTATTAATAAGTCACAGCGTCACATAGAAACTTTTATGTTCTTCTTGGCATACAGAAAGGATTTTTTTTTTGGTGTTTTACAAATTCAGAATTTTTTAAAAGAGGAAAAAATAGAAAAAAATTTAATTGGCTGGAGTTCCCAGAGACACCCATGTATCTTGGGACATTGGCCTGCTTCTTCCTCACCAGAAATGTTCCCTTTTATGTCTTCATTGTTGAGAGTTTATCATACCTCTTTTTCAGGGAAAGGAGATCAGAGAAGGATTCACAGAAGCATCTGAACTGAGTCTTGGAGACTAAATAGGATCTTAACATGCGGAAACATGGCGGGGGCAGAACACTCTGATCATTGCAAAAAGGCAGGAGATTGAAGGAGCAGGTAAAGGACCATCTACTAGCCCAATCTGACTGGAATGCAAATTGTGTCAAGAGGAGTAATGTGAAGTAACTGGAAAGTAGGTTGGATGCAAAGATTTGACAGCATCCAGTGCTAGGCTGATGTATTTGCATTTAATCCTAGAGGCAGTAAATGGGAGTGGAAAGCTGAGCAAGAAAGTGGCATAGTCAGACCCGTCCATTAAAAAAATTCATTTGGCAGCTGTGTGAAGAAAACAATAAAGAGAGAAGATACTGGAAGAACTGGGTCTAGTTAAGAGCTATTAAAATAGCCCAGGTAAAAGGATGGTGACAATGTGAATGGAGGAGTATGGGGAGATGAAAGTGATGTTGTGGGAGTAGCATTGTGATTATCTTTCATTTATCTTGCATAGATTGTATTTGCATGTTGTCTTTTCTCCATTAAACTCTAAGCTCCTAAGTGCAGGAATCATCTTTTGACTTTCTAAGTATCCCCAGCACTTAGCATAGAGTCTAGCACATAGTAGGTAATTAATAAAAGCTTGCTGACTTGATTTGAAAAGCAATAAGACTTAGTAACTGATTAAATGCAACCACTGAACAGAAAAAAATGGAGGGACAAAACAGCTCCACTATGTAGCCTGGGTGTATGGGAGGATAGTCTTGCTATCAATTTGTAAAGGTGAGATTGAGTGATTTACTCAATCAAGTCACTTCAACCCAGTTAAATATGTGATAAAATGCCCAATCAAAGCATTTCAATTATAGACTTTAGACTTAGTGCAAAAAGTCTTTGAATTTGTAGTGACTTTGCATAAGAATCATTTTTCTGGTAGGCTGGGGAAACTCAATCATTCCCTAGGAGTCCTGTATAAATTTTTAAGGTAATTTAGAATTAGAGCTATCTGATACATTGAAAGAATTGATTCCAGGAAAATCCCACAGGAGGAACCTCCTTTTCGGGGAAGGAAGGGGGAAGAGAGGCCTTGCCTTCAGCCTTGACCTCTCCCTGGCTTTGTCTGGAAGAGGACCTTGGGGGGTCGGGAGAATGCTGGACTTCCCATTTTCCCATCAGGGAATCCTAGTAGCATCCCCTGATCAACAGCTGTCAGTGCCTGAAAATGGAGCCAAGAAATGGTAGATACAGATTTCTTAGGAAAGAAACTACACCAGGCCCCCTGGTCTGAAGGGAACTTCTTGAGGACTCCACACATGAGAGGAAAAGACTTTTGCAACCAGGATTTGTGAGATCTCTTGTCACACGTGATCTCTAAGCTTGAGCCCACTTTTCTTTGAATTCTGTATATCTTACTGTATTACTCTGTATATATTGACAGGAGAATGTGACACAGACTTTTGAGGAAACTTTTTATACCAACTCTTTTTACCATACAATTTTACTAAATACCCCTTTGTAAAATCTACCTGAGGCTGGATGACTAAAATAATGCTCAGACAATAACTTAGTGTGTTTCTTGTGGTGGGGGCTCAAGCCAATAACATTAAAGACTCTTCCAATTCTTCACCAGTGCCCCAGAGCCAGGAGGAGAAATGTAGCTCTAGAGACCAAAGCTGTTTGTGAAAGTGGGTTTTAGGATAAGGATCTTCAGAGCTTATATGGGCTACAAACAGAAATAGGAAAACTGAGGTATGAGCAAAAGAAATGGTAACAATTCATATTTCAACCATCAGAAACACATGGAAATGCTGAGTCCTCTAGATCACCAATTTACTTGTGTCCCCAGAATCAACTAGTTGTTTCCAAGGTCCTTTCCAATGAGGATACATTGTCTAGGTCTTCAAGATACTTAAATGAAAATTCTTTCATATAATGAATGATACATTTGTATCTTAATATACCAGTATTTTCATGTAAGGTGAGTCCATTGTGGACAATATTCAAGAGACTTTCTAAGTACTGAGAAATCAAAAGAACCTCTCTAAAAGGCAGTCACAAGGGAACAACCTGAAGGGGACAAGGATGGCAAGGCTTCATGTTATCAATTCAATCAACAAGTCAATTGATAGACAATTAATAAGCTCTTACTATAAGCTAAGCACTGGGGTAAACAATATGGATTTACAAAGAATAAAAAACTCCATGACCTCATCTGGGATTTTCTTGGCAAAGATACTGGAGGGCTTTGCCATTTCCTTCTCCAGGTCATTTTCCAGATGACGAAACTGGGATAGACAGGGTGAAGTGACTTGCCCACACAGTTAATAAGAGTCTGGGGCCAGATTTGAACTCATAAAGATGAGTCTTCTTGACTTTACGCTTTAATGTCTTGTGCATGGTATAAGAGCAGCATGATGTAAAAAGCCTGGAAGGAAGGAGGGGGCAGGGTACAGGGGACTTTAAAAGTCAGGTGGGATTTTATATTTGATCCTGGAGGTGATAAGGAGACACTGGGGCTGATTGAACAGGGGTTGACATGAGCAGACCTGTGCTTTAGAAAGGTCCTTTTGACAGCCCAGGGTAAGACAGATGAGTGGAGAGAAGCTTGATGCAGGGAAGTCACCTGGCAAGCTATTACAATAGACCATGCGTGATGCATCAGCAGCATCTTCAAAAATGAAGATTCAAGGAATCCTCTCCCTTAAAGGAATAATGGAGATGAGGAAGGAAGGAAAGATTTTTTTTTCTTGAAATTGTCACTCCAAGAATAGGCTGAATTTCTATCTAAAAAGTCGGAGGCTTTGATTAACAAGCTTTTTATCCATTCCAAATGAGGTGCTGAAATAGAACTCTCCTTCACTGAGAAGCAGAGGTTCTTAACCTGGGTTTCTAAATTTGTTCTTTAATATTTTGAGAACTATCTTTCACTATAATTTGCTTTCTTTGTCTTCAGGTATATTTTATTTAATGCATTTTAAAACATTATTCTGAGAAGAAATCCACAGGGTTTGAAGGACTGTCAAGGGAGCCATTTTACCAAAAAATAAAAAAAGTTAATCCCCAGAGACCTCAAGATAAAGGGCTTCTTCTGGTGGCTTTTATTCCCCTTCTTTGTGAGGATTTACAATCCCTTCTCTCTAATTCTTCCCTTTCACTGACTTCCAAGTTAGTGCTGGCAAGGATAGAGATAAAAAAAAGAGCCATAGTCAGGATAGGGAGAGCTCCTCTCCCTTCAGTAAATGGTATGGGACCGTAACTGAGCAATGCTTCCTATCTGTCAGACATCACTGCTGTGTTGGTTGGTTTTGTCTACTGGTCTCACTTTGTTACAAAACCAAGAGGGTTAAAAGGCAACTTGGTGGATGGATGGAAAGCTGGTTTCAAAGTCAGGACAGTCAGGGCTGGAGTCCTACTTCTGATGAACACTGACTGCATGACCTTGAGCAAGTCACCTCCTCTCAATCCTCCAAGGTCCAGAAAAGGTGTCCACATGCATTTCTGGAGGGCATCTCTTTAAGTGGGAGTCCCCTATGCCAGTGGAATTATAGGCTTAATTGCTATGGTTGATGAGATAATATTTTTGAAAACTGAGAAAAGTGCCTAGCATAGTACCTGGTATACATTAGGTGCTTAATAAATGTTTGTTCTCTCTCAACCTCTCACTTCCCTACAAAAGGTTAAATGGAAGTTAGGGAATATTAGCAGGAAATGACTGTGATACAAATACAAAAGATAAAAATTTTGAAAGAGATTGGTTGTTGTTGTTGTGACCGTGACATCAGGATGATGACATGACTTGCAGTTGACTTGGATTTGAGTGAGAGAGGGCTGTGCTAGGTCACCAGCCTCACCTTCTTCTCCTGAGCCATCTGGGTCCAGTGGCCTGATATTCATCAGGACGACTGGAGATGGCCCCAGGATGCAATGGGAGACCCTGGTCCTTTCAGGCTAAGGTCTTTATACATTCTCACTTTGAGTGAGATACACATATTCAATGAATAGGCTTCTTTAAGTTACTCAAGGGATGGCCCCTTTAATAAAAAAAAAATCAGACTGGGAGGGGAAGACCCTCAGGGTTCCTGGGAAAGAGAAGTAATTACTATTTAGTAATAACTAGTAACAAAAGAGATTGGAGAAGGGAGGGAAAGGATAATTCCAATACTATTTTTTTCTTCCTTTCTTAATCTCCACATCAAGTTTAACCTTGAGAGGAGAATCAAATGTTCTGTGGGGAAATGACCTCTAGGCAGAAGAGACTGGGCTCCCATCCCACTTCTGACACTTACCAACTTTGTGACTTTGGACAAGCCAATTACCCTCTCAAAGCCCTGGTTTCTTCATCAGCAAAAAGGAGATAACAACCAATATATAATAGTACTTACCTCCCAGGGAGATCATGTGTGTGACGCAACCTTAAAGTGATCCAGAAATAACAGCTAGCCTTCTAACAATGGACTACGTTCTCTCCTAATTTCCTTTGTCTTTTTTCAGGGCATTTCTCTCCAGGGATTCTTCAGGGGATGCAGTAGGCATGATACCCACAAGCCTGAAGCATGTTAACACCACGCTGGCATTAACAGCTGCCCCATCTTCCCATTGACATCTTTCAAAGAAGATGAAGTTCAGTCAGCCTGTCGATAAACATTTATTAAACAGCTAGTATGAGTCAGGCACTGGGGTGCTAGGGAGACAAAGAAAGACAGGAGACAGGATCTGTCTGCCAGGCAGCTGAGATGCTAGTTGTTAAACAAAATAGAAAGATATTTGTCCCCCAAAGGAAAGGATGAATGGTGGAAAAAACCTGCAGAACCATGGTGGTCATCATACTTTCACATGATGGAGCAGCTTCAGAAAGCCGCTTTGTGGGTTCCACATTCTCTGCCACTGACATCATCCCTTCAGGGCAGCACAATGGGAGATGGAGGGGGATGCTGTAGGTGGTGAGCTAAGATAAATATTCTTGTGGTGTAAGTCAATGAAATAACCGTATTACCAAATGGCCCCTCTCATTTTCAACCGCTGTACTTGCCCTTAGGGAAATCACCCAAATTGTTTGTTTAATGTAGCATCCTGAATGGCATGTAATTTGCTTTGTGGAGAAGGGAAGAGAATGATGTCTCTGTTTGAGCCTTGTGGTTCCCTCCTATTTTCATCCACTTACCATGACTGCAAAATGGAGGGGACTGACCAGACAAGGATTTTGGGCTCATCTTCCTGCTCTGCTACCTGTTGAATCTTCATGATGAAAGGGAACTTCAACATCTTTAAGTCAATCCCCTCATTTTTCCCCCAAACTTTCCTTTTTTCTTTATTTAAAAATCAATTTTTGCCTCAGCTTTCTCCTCTCTCATTAAAACAAGGAAAAAAAGCAAAACACTTGTAACAACGACGCACACTCAAACAAATTCCCAAATCAACCATGTCCACAACACATGTGTCTCTTTTGGCAGCTTGAGTCCATCCCCTCTTCTATTAGGGGATGGGAGCCAGCTTCATCATCCATCAGTCCTCTGGAAGCATGGTTGGTCATCCCATCAATCAGATTTCTTGTATCTTTCAAAATTATTAGCCCTTACTATGTTGTGTTTTTATTTTATAAATTGCACTGGTTCCGCTCACTACCATAAACATCAGTTTACACAAATCTTCCCTGATTTCCCTGAAGTTATCCTTTTCATAATTTATTATGGTACAATAGTAGACTATCTCATAATGTCCATTTCCTTCTTTTTTCTGATGAACTTCACTCTCTCAAAATACAGTCCTCATCCAGACTGTTTTAAAAAGTGTTCTCTGCCAAGCCTGGAATTTTCCCAAGCATCATGAAATTGCCATCTTAATTCTATAGATGGAAGGATCTTAAATTGCAAAGATCTTAGTATCAAAGGACCATCCTTCTTGGTGAAAGCATCTTCCTTTCAGTGTGTTGAAGCTTTATTTACATCATCCTTAATACATTCACTACTTTTGTACAGAAAAGGAATGTTCTGGCAGGCACAATTTTTTATCGTAAGTATCTGACCAGGTGTAATGAAGAATCCTGCGTTAGTAACCTTAGAAACTATTTTTGTGGCCTATTTTCAGTTGCCTGGAGTTGGGAAGACTCACCTTGCTGAGTTCAAATCTGGCCTCAAACATGTACTAAATATGTGACCCTGGGCAAGTCACATTAACCCTGTTTGCCTCGGTTTTCTCTTTTGTAAAATGAGCTGGAGAAGGAAGTGGCAAGCCACTCCTGCAACTCTGCCAAGAAAGCTCCAAATGGGGTCACAAGGAATCAGTTATGACTGAAAAAGGTAAACAACAGCAACACACAAACCGACAATTGTTGTTTAGTCATTTTTCAATCATGTGACTCTTCATGACCCCATTTGGGGCTTTCTTGGGAAAGATGCTGGGCTACTTTGGCATTTCCTTTTACAGATGAGGAAACCAATGCAACAGGGTGAAGTGACACAGTCATACAGCTAGCATGCGTCTGAAGCTAGCTTTGAACTCACCAAGACAAGTCTTCCTGACTCCAGTCTCAGAGTTCCATATTTTTGCCCAGAAAACCCCAAATGGGTCCACAAAACATCAGAAACGACTGAAAAACAACTTAATGAAAACAACAGGCATTTGATAAATGTTTGTTGATTGATTTATGATCTATGACAACTAAAGAGAGATCAAAATGGACAGACACAGAACTGAACAATTCCCTATCACACTTTGTAATGTTATTTGAAGTCAGGGAGACCTTAATTCAAATCTAGTCTCAGACACTTAAATAGCTATGTGACTTTGGGCAAGTCACTTAACCTCTGCTTTCCTCAGATTCCTCATCTGTGAAGTAGGCATAATAATAGTATCCACCTCCCAGGGTTGTTGCAAAAATCAAATTAGCTTCATCATTGCAAAGGGCTTAGCATAGTACCCGGAAGAAAGTGACACTATATAAATGTTAGCTGTTACTATTGCTTGGGAGGGGGGAACATTGGAGTACAGTGTCCATTTTTCCAACTAAGGATTTGTTTCCCAACCTTTAATCTTATATAAAATTCATTTAAAGTAAAATAAAAATTCCAAGCCTGAAGCTTTCTAAAGTTTCACCCACTTTCATGATAGATTTCTCTACTCTAGTGGTCTCCACTAGATTCTAGATTTCATTTTCCTAATCTAAAAAAAAAAAGCAGTAGCCATGATAATTCATTTCTTGATTGTCCATCCACATTTTCCCCATACTCTCCATCCACTGATATGCCATCACACAGAGGACAGCTGCTAACACAGCAGGAGACCAACATGGAAGCATTGACATCTAGTGGGATATCTAAAAATAAAGCCTGGAGAAAATTAAAAAATGACCAAGTACCCTGGAATAGACAGGCCTAGCATACTACCAGAGGTGCTGAAGAGGGTCAGCTTCTGCCAGCAAAATACTCCAAGAGAGAAGGAAGGAAGGAAGGAAACCTTTATTAAGGACTGACTGTGAGTCAGGCACAATGCCTAGCATTTTACAAATACTATCATCTCATGTGATCCTCACAACAACCATAGAAGGTAGATGCTATTACTATCTACATTTTATAGTTAAGGACACTGAGGCAGAACAGTGGTTAAGTGACTTATCCAGGGTCAAACAGCCGTTAAGTATCTGAGCTTGGATTTAAACTTGGATCTTCCTCACTCCAGACCTAGTGCTCTGTCCACAGCACCACCTAGCTGTCTCTAGGCAAGTCAAAGAGGCTGAAAACTTTCTGTTTAGGATTGCCCATTTCTACTATGAGTCATTGCAGTCAAATGAGATAATATATGTAAAGTCCTTTGCAAACCTTCAGGTACTACTTAATGTTAGGTACTGTTACTATTTGTTAAAGTTAAGTGAGTGGATAAGAGCTCACTACAGATCTCTGATGAATCCTGTTAAGTTTAAAACTTTAGTAATAAGCTTGTGCTTTAGATCTAACCAGCATAGCTGACCTTCAGAAGTCTTAGCCTGCCTTACAGAAAGTTTAGGAGAAGGGAGGGAAGACAGGTGAGGTGAGCCTTGGTACTGATTTCTTGATCTAAAAAAAATTAAATTTTTTCAGTCCCACCCACTGGTTGGTTTCTCTGCCAATGTAAACAGGAAACACTGCATTGTATTTAGGCATGCCCTTCATTCATGTCACAATTCTGAGATATCAATATAGAAGCCATTAGCTTCCCCTGCTCAAGCCCACCCCTTTTCCAAACAGCCCCCTTATCATCAAGGACAAGATGCAAGGTTCAATATGCTCAGAGTTATTATTGATTTCCTGCTCTCACCCCACCCCTGACATATCTAACCAATTACCAATCTTGTCCCTTTTGCCTTCACTACCTCTCTTCTACACGTCCCTTCTCTCTACTCACGTGGTCACCGCCCAAGCTCACACCCCCATCACCTCATGCCTGGACTTTTACAAAACACTTGCCTCAGGTTTCCCTCCTCAAATCCATTCTCCTCTTAGCTACCAAGGTGATTTCATTCTTGTCAATGAACTCCAGTGATTTCCTATTACGTCTAACATCAAATGTAGCCTTTGGTTGGTATTTGAATATCTTCACAATATGGTTCCTCCTTGGGCATGATGGAGTCAGCTAAAAATAGACTCAAGCGATTGATTGTTAAATTCAGTCCCCTCAGAAATTCACAAACTACAAATTAGGGGATTGATTTATTATATTGTTGCTGATCATCTAGACATAAGAAAGTGAAGAGAAAATTACAATGATGCAAATTTAATTTAAATGTGTGTTCTCTTATTTTTTTTGAAGAGTTAATTGTTAAACATTTACCAGAACACCCTTGCCACTTTCTACCTTTCCATTTAGTGAGTAGGCTGCTGGAAGTGGAGTCAGGATAGATCTGAGTTTGAATCCTGCCATAAACACTTCCTAGCTGTGTGATACTGAGCAAGTCATTTAACCTCATTCAGTCTCAATTTCATCATCTGCAAAATGGGAATCATATTATTATGCAATTATGTTATATATAATTCTATTACATATTATATTATATATTATGTATTACAGTATTACATTATAGCACCTCCTTCCCAGGGAAGGATCAAATGAGATGGTATTTGTAAAGTGCTCTGGAAACTTACATGTTATATATATGCTGGTTATCATGTTATGAGGAAAAAATGATGTATAGCGTTTTGTTTCCTGAAAACTTTGCTTTGGAGCTGATTTTTTGTGATCAACAGCTCTCCTAAGATTGGTTTATAGAAGGAATATAGAATTATGGTGGGTGTCAAAGAGGAATATATGGGACTTTTGTTTGGTTCATTATAAAAAATCTAAGGGACTTTTTTTCCTTTTTAGGGGGTTGTTTCACATGAGAAACAATGCCAAGTATGACAGACAAAAGAGGAGAGCAGCTGGTCCTGTGAGGAGAGTGAAAAATAAATATTACAAGGCTCACTTCCTTCACTGGTATCCTTAGGATGACAACACAATGCCAGCAAGACCCAAAGGCAATGGATGTAGCCAAGGGTGTGTTGTTAAATGTTTTAACAACCAGCTCTCTGAAGGAAAAAAAAGGGCAAGACACAGCTTTAACTTTAATCTGCGTTAACATTTTCTGTATCACTTTCTTAAGTCCAGACATTCAACAAACAATAAGTTGGTCAGTCAATAAGCATTTATTAAATGCCTACTATGTGCCAGTCATTGTGCTAAGGCAATCTCCAGTGCTTCCTGTACATATTTCATATTTCTGTATTTGATGCCTTAGAATTTCTATTTTTGGTTCTATATTTACTATCATAGAATTTATTATTTTAAAATTAGACACAATGAGAAGCAAAAGGCAGCATCTGCCCTCAAGGAGCTCACAACCTAATGGGGGAGAAAACAAGAAAACACATACGTATAAATAAGCTATATAGAGGATAAATAGGAAATACATAGCAGAAGGAAAACATTAAAATGAAGAGTATTGGGCAAGGTTTTCCAAATCAAGCCCTGATTTGTAGGGTTTGGGGATTTTCAGTATATAAATGCTCACACTGAAAATTTACCAATTGACTCTAGAGTCAGTTCATGATGGCCCCAGCACAACCCTGGATGTACTCCATGTGGTGAATGGGAGGTCATGGATAAAGGTCACGTTGAATAAGCAAGAATAGAGAGATTACAATGTCTACCACTGGGGGGAATGCCACATCATTGAATTTACTTGTCTATTGGAGTACTAAGATTTTGTAGGTCAAGCTCTTCCTCTAATGATTCCTCAGTGATTATTTCATTCTTACTAATAAAGAAAATTCAATTTTGTCTCCACAGAGGTAAAGAGGAAAATCAAGGCAAACTTGAATTTGTAAGAGTAGTAGTTACTTCTCAATTACTTCTGATAAAAGACTACATTCATAAATAACTCAACAGCACAAGTTTAGCCAATGGCTTTATCTTCTTCCCACACCAGAAATATTGCCTATCAAAAAATAGGTTGATTTCTATTCACTTCATTTCTCCCTTTCCTAGTCCTTTTCAAACAGAGATGTGAATAAACTTCATAATAAGCAAAAAATAGAAGAAAAGGAAACAAGAGGGAAATAAAAGTATTGATGATCCTTTGCCTAACCACACCCTAGCCAGTTAAACAACTGTTAAGAGATGATTGAAAGATGATATACAGACTATTTATTATTAAAAAGTTATGTGGTATCTCAGACTTCTAAGTTTCAAAGCTATGAATATGTCCTGATGCCACAACATGGCAGGGAGGTGACTGGAATCTCAAAAGCTGTATCAGAGGAGAAGCAACTGTGGCACATTGTAACAAATGAGAAAACCTTCTGATATAAATCTACTGACAGATTTATGTCTTGTCTAGGAAGCATCCCCTCGAAGTTCAGAGACTCATTTCCAAAATGACTGCAGGATGATGACTAGTATTTCAGCCTGGAAAAATAGTCAGGAATATAGCTTATCAGGTCACAGAAGGGTTACCAGGGAGAACCAGGTTGACGAATACACAGATCTCTGTTGTACTGAATGAAATGTAATTCCTACCCACACACACACACACACTCTTCACCAACAATACCCAACATTTGAGGTATATTGCGGATGAGTGTTCCTCACTTGTAGATGGATTTTACATTTGAAGCCTTACTACATGAAACTCCCTACTGCTTTGCAAAACCAACCAGCAAGTTGTCCTTCACATTTATTCAAAGCATAGAACATTTTTACAAAGTAGCAAGCTAAGTGATCTTCCAATAATAGAGGGATGCACTCATCCACTAGTTCCCATATTATCAAAAGGAACACACACACATACATATATTTACACACATATACATATATGTATTTGTGTATGTATATGTGTGTATATGTATGTATACATATGTTCATATGTGGCCAAGGTATATACATGACCAGGGTAAGTTATCTCTAATATTACAGAACCATTAATGTGGGATATCATCACACTTGGTTACTGTTCAGTTATTTCAGTGGCATTCAACTCTGTGACCCTCTTCAGGGTCTTCTTGGCAAAGATATTGTAGTGGTTTGCTATTTCCTTCTTCCACTCATTCGACAGATGAAGAAACTGAGGAAAACAGGGTTAAGTGACTTCCCCAGGGTCACACAGTTAGTTGATGTCTGAGATCAGATGCGTACTTAGGTCTTCCCAGGTCTGGTGTTCCATCCATAGCACCACCCAGTCATCATGCTACTTTCTACTATTATACAAAATCTGAGTTGTCCATTTAGGACAGCACCTTGTGGTTTCTGTGGGTTGTTGCATATCTCTTTATTGGGCATCATACTTTCTTTAGCTATAGCATTTGCTGAATTACTCTTTACCAGTATTTGCTGGTCATCAGTCTTTTCAGGTGATCTCTTGCTCCATCTGTAAAGCTGGAGTGGCTAGAAAGCCTCTCCCTGGTAAATGGGGCCAGAAACTCTCTTGATTCATATAGCCTTAGACCATGATGCTGTACCAAGCTAGGAATCTGGTAAAAAAAAAATCAACAAATACCATCAGACCAAAATGAAATCTATTCATGTCATAGATCTTCTGTTGTTCTTATTTGAGTTACCTGGTCTGAGTCAACTACCTGACTTGGGGTTAGAAATTTTCTTTAAATTTCTTGCAAATCTCTGAAAGCCATTTTGGGGAATCCACTCCCCACCGCCATCACGGACCACCATGGAACTATGATGGGGATGAATGACCAAGACTTTCCTCAATCTCATTCTTTCCCTCTGATGTTCCTGGTTGGAAAGTAAATAAACTTAGGGCGAGGAACAACAAACTAGGGGAAATCTGCAGGCCCAGCATTCTCAATCTTAGATCTCTTATTTGAAATTGCTCCCTTCAATATGTATACTTTCCAGTAATAAAATGGCTAAAAATGTGCTTAACATTCCTACCGGAGAGCAAATAAAGTTCATTTTGTCTCCCTACATTTCCTAAGGAAATGAGCCTATCTATAATAACTTCAGATATAAGCTATTAAATATTATTATGTCGCTTGTTTTTGTTTTTGGTCTAAAGTCAAAGAAAAATGTTTTAAAATGAACGATTGCTTTAATGATGTCTTTGATTTCTGATGTCTAAAACAATTTTCAAATTACTAGTTAAACTTGATTTAAAAAAAAAAACCTATTAGTGTACATGAAAATAATACTCTTAATAAAAATTTTACTCCTAAATGTCATGGCTTGACTACACATAGTATTAGATTTACATAGCCAAGATAAAAATGAGACAGTTTTTGCTCTTAAAGACCAAGCAGTCTACTCAGGAGATAGAGTATGCTCATAGAACAATTAACACAATATATAGACAAAGAAAAGCTAGGCAGTGCCATGGATAGAGTTCAGGGCCTGGAGTCAGGAAACTTCACCTTTGTGAGCTCAAATCTGGCCTCAGACACTAGCTGTGTGATCCTAGGTAAACCACTTAATCCAGTTTTCTTCAGTTTCCTCATCTGTAAAATGAGAAGGAAAGGGCAAACCACTCCATTATCTTGCCAAGAAAATCCCAAATGGGGTCACAGTCAGACACAACTAAAAAATAACTGAACAAAAACAAATAAAGGTAGA
>CM053774.1:116095444-116111209 GCA_028658325.1 Potorous gilbertii
ACCATCTCAGGGGGGAAGAGGGGAGAAAGTGAGGGGAGAGAAAAATTATTTTTACTTGTAATTGGGGAAAAATAAAACATTAAATTTGAAAATATATTATCCTCAATGCAAATTAGCACAGCCTAAATCTTAACTCATTTAGGAGGCAAGCAGAAGTTAAAATGAGCCTAGGCAATGCATCGAATGCGGAGCCAGAAAGCCCTGAGTTCAAATCAGACCTCAGACACCTACTAACTATGTGGGAGTCACTTAATCCTCATCCACCTCAGTTTCCCCATCTGTAAAATGGGAATAATAGTATCCTATCTTCCAACGTTACTGTGAGAATGAGATGATATTTTTAAGGTGCTTTGTACACCTTAAAGTGCTATGTAAATGCCAGCTATTATTACTGAAAACAAGATCTCTGGCACACATACAGTTACTTTATAGGCAAGGTCAGATCTCCCAGAGAACTACTGTATACCTTTTGTTTTTCAATCTCTTTCTAGATGGGGCAGTGAGTGGTGGTTTCCTTCTAGCCTAGCCGGGAAGCTCTCCCTAGTGGTCCAGATTATGGAAATTTGTTCAGCCTGTTTAATGGCAGGCATCCAACCCGTTGTTGTTTTTTCTTTCAGTCCACTAATATTTGCCACCATCAGACGAATCAGTCA
This sequence comes from Potorous gilbertii, assembly GCA_028658325.1. Taxonomy (NCBI): domain Eukaryota; kingdom Metazoa; phylum Chordata; class Mammalia; order Diprotodontia; family Potoroidae; genus Potorous; species Potorous gilbertii. The sequence goes on from CM053774.1 coordinate 116,096,098, forward strand.
AAGTGTTTATGGGCCAGGAGGTTTAAAAAGCAAAAAAATCCAAACAAACAAACCTGCTTTGTTGAAAGTATGGTGGGAGATTGGCCAGTAGTAGGGGCAGCGGCTCCTGAGGCTGATTTATTTCCCTATGTGGACTGCCACAGGGTTATGAATGCATGGTGCTGCTGTTCTGTCTTTTTGTGTTTATACTTTCCTGATCTGGGGAATCAGAGACAGGATGGACCATCCTTGTAAGCTTCAAAAAGTTCAAATGTCTCTTCAGTAACGAGTCAAGAAGAGCAGTAGCCGATTTGGATGAGGAGACATCTCTGATTGGACCAAAGCTACTGTGAATGACCTCTATGACAAGTGAGCTTGGTGGGGTCTCTGCAGAGGACTTCCAGGAAGTACTTTCTCCTCTCATTTTCCATTGGGGTAAGAAGGTTTTATAAGTTTGAGTCCACTTTTCCTAGAGATTGAGTGAGTATTCAGAGAAGAGCGTGCATCATCAGATCATGGGGGATGTCTTTGTGCTTTGGTTCTTGCTATACCTTCTCAGTAAATATTTCTCTGTGGAAGCTAATAGAAGTTTAATTGGTTAATTAATATTGGGGAGATGATAAGTGGTTTATCAATATTGGCTGGGGAGGGAAGGAGACACACCAGATGGGAGTTCATGTTTGACAGTACTGGAGACACCAATCCAAATACTTCAGGGTTACCCCTGGAAGCAGTAGCTTCCCTCTGTGGGTCCTGACCAGTCAATGATGTGGGGTTGGGAGAGTAAGTCCAGAGCCAGTACCATAAAAGTAATATTCCTTGAGGACAACAAGGAAATAAGGTGGATTAAGCTAGATTGTACACAAGTATCGTCTCTATCTAGGCAAAGAGCAGGGGAATTCTATATTTGCATGATGCCCTCCTCCTTTTTTTTTCTTCCTTTGTTCTGTACCCAGAAAAAACCAGGGAGAATCATTCTTTGCTCACCGTGGCTGTGCTCCACCTGTGGAGAGAAATGTCTCCTTTCCATGATGTCCTGTGGATTGATTTTTAAATTAGAGAAATTCCCTTTCTTCAGAGTGTATCATCAGTGTGGTGCAGCAGCAACACATTTAGCTTTCCGAGGTCAGATCCCTGACCTTGGCTACTTGACCAAGGGACTCCCAGAACCCCTTTGTCTTGGCAAAGTCACCTTGGGTTTTACCCACCAACCCCTGGTTTCCTCTTTCATTGCCAGAAAGAATCGTTCCTTGTGTGAACAGTTATTGCGTTTAGGGACACTGCATAAAGGCCATGGATGACCACTCAAGTGAGAGGCCCATCAGTCCTGACAGCTGTCAAGAAGCTCCCTCTTTCAAAACACAGTAATCTGAGAAATGCCCACAAAGACTAGAGCTATGATTTGGTGATGCAATCACTTTCTGCCGAGATAGAAGGATCCCTCAAAGTGTGCTGATTTTACAGCTCTCTTATGGAGGAAGAGATCCTTTTGGATTTTGTCTTAAGCTTTTCCTTAGTGCAGATACGGTACAAGAAAGGCAAGGAGGCCCCAAAGTAGGGAAGCAGTCCTTTCTCCTTGTGGGCTGCTGGTTCCATCTCTATCTAGGGAAATTAATATATTGATTAGCCCTCCAGAGGATAGCGGATCCTCCCAGTGGGGAGCGTCTGACTGGCTAATCCCCCAGGATCCTGTTGCCAGGAATCCGGACGTAGTTGTAACCTTGACAGCCGCAGCATGGTGTGCATCTGTTCGGGTTCCCATGTAATTCTTTCCCTGTGATGCTGCTGTGTGTATTTGTCAGCCCCAACCCTGAGTGAGGCAAAGCAAAGAGGGGGTGAGCTCATCGGAGTCTCTATGCCTTCTTTGGTGGGTAGGGCTGGACCCCCACGGGGTCGGATTGCATTCTTTCATCTGTTTTGCCTTGGCACCTTTGTGAAATCAGATGATGGAGCCTCCCAAGCTACACAGCAGCTCTCGAGGTGGGCTGCGTGATTCTTGAGATGAGCAAAGTCCTGGGTAAGTGTGTTTGGATCTGCAGCTCACTAAAGGGATAAGATATTTCTCAACATGGAGAACATGGGAGTGCTGTCTTATCAGTGCCTAGCACAATGTCTTCCATAAAGTAGGTGCTGAATAAATGTTTGCTTAACTCAATTGGGACCTTGAATGAGTCATTAGTTCTTTGGACCTTCATTCCCCTATCTGTGAAGTTTTTTGGGGGCCAGTTAGACTAGTTTCAAAGACGGGGAGACCTGGATTCAAATCCTGCTTGAGGTATTTGTTATCTGTGTGATCTCAGGGAAGTTACTTCACACCTCTGTGCCTCAGTTTCCTCATCTGTATAGCAGGAAGGCATCACACTTGTTCTCTGCTCTCTTATAGCTAGAAATCTGTTATAATAGGACTATAAGTAACTTCTGAAGTCCCTTCCAACTTGAAATCTATGTTCTTTTGAATTAAAATACTTCTCATTTGTCATCTATGTAGCTAATTCTAGTCAATGTTCCAACTACACTTAGTTGATGTGTGCTCCCCTGCCCTTCCTATGAGTATCTGCCATCCCCTCCATTGGATGCCATGGGACTTGGGGTGGCTTTGGAGGAGAAAGGTGGGGAGGAAGGAGGGAAGGAGTGAGTAAGACACAGTGAGGAGCTTGAGATGTGTGTGTGTGTGTGTGTGTGTGTGTGTGTGTATGTGTGTGTATGCTACTGGGGAATGTCTTTTGTTCAATCTTTTGTGTGCATGGGATTGTGTTATTTGATATTTGCTACTTCTGTGTCACTTTGCCAGTTCTTTTTGACCTCCCCGCTCTCCAGCTGAAATGTCTCTTGTTGTCACACAATGTTCCATTGAAATCAACTTTTGGAACCCTATGTCCATGCTTGTGGAAGACAAGACACTCATTCTTACCCTACCTGCCCCAGAAAGTGCCCTTCAACATTGGCCGCTGACATACATAGTGTATATATATATATATACATATATATATACATAGAAACAAAAACTCTAATAACTGCTTCTGTCAGGCAGTGGCAGATGGAAATGAGCTGTATCAGCTTCAGTTACTTGATTTGGGTTTTTATTTTGTCTTTCAGAATTTACCTAATTCTAACTCAAAGTTTTAAAACACTGTAGTCAGTCACCACCCAGATTTCAAATACATGACTTGGGAATGATCAGCACCTCTTGAGGTGTTTGGTTGTACTTAGCTTGCTTGTCCCTCCCCCAACCTTTCCCCCTTTCTCTCTGCTCAGGGCCAATTTGTCATCCTGTACTCCCACACTGGGAGCAAGCTGTTTGAACTGGTTTGATGGGCATGGGAAGCCATCTGGCTCACTGTCCTTCCCCCAACCATTCTTTTTTTCCTCTTCAGAATGGTGTTTCTCTCTCTCTCTCTCTCTCTCTCTCTCTCTCTCCACACACACACACACACACACACACACACACACACACACACACACACATTATTTAGAACGGAGTGGTTCTGGAGAAAGGGAAACCAGTGAGCAAGTAGGTCTCTGTATTTACCTCATGATGGCGTGCAGGTTCCTCCTAAGGTGGGACACATGGAGGAGTGTAATGCCAGACCCATAATACATGTTGTGGGAAGGGCGGTTGCAGTCAACACCTCAGCAAAGAGGGATTCTTAGCCTGAGGTCCATGGGCACCATGGGGTAGGTTTCAGAACTTCTATGAACTTGGATGGGAAAAAATTACATCTTTATTTTCATTCTTTAATGGAAATTTAACATTCAATTATTAAAAATAATTATTTTGAAAAAAGAGTTTGTAGGTTTCATCAGACTATCAAAAGGGTCCATCTCAAAAACAAGGTATGAAACTTTTCTTAATTGAGAAACATCCTTCTAGTTTAGTTCCTGCTACTTCTTCTGAAAGGATGCTTCTACTATAATTTATACATTTCTGTAATCCCCCACTTCCTCCTTCCTTTCCTTTCCCTTTTCCTTTACTCCCCTCCCCTCCATTCCCCTCCATTTGCCTCCCCTCCCCTCTCCTCCCTTTCCATTCCTTTCCTTCCTTCCTCCCTCCATGCTACTTCAGGACTCACTGTCCCTCCAAACGGGAATTTGGAAATGCCTGTGGGCTCACAGTTATTCAGAGGGTGAATTGTGTGCAAGGAGTGGTATGAAGTTAATTCAGTGACTAAGTGAAGCCAGATAAATGGTGGGAAAGAGGGGTCAAACAGGGGTGATGTATCAGGAGCAGAGGAATATAGAATGTCATACATGCCAGTGAGACTTGAAAAAAACCAGATGTGCACAAGTCCTGCTGGCCCACTGGGAGTAGTATGTTGGCAAGATCCAAGACAAGTGAGCTGTCTGGCCGAGTAAGGCTCCATTGGCACCATTCATTCTTCAAATGTTCATCCTCTGATGCACCATGGGAATGCTTAGCATTTTCTCTTCTGAGGAACAGAAAATGAAACAGGGAACCTGGGAACAAAACATTCTTTCCATCCCATTGTTACAGGGACATGGAAGCTGCTGTAGCACAAGGGATTTGGGGACAGGATGGGGTCATGAGGAAGGTGGATTCCATAGGACAGGGGACTGCGTCGGTATCCAGTTTGCTAGATTGGCTCATTTGGCTTTTGGAAAGACAAGACGCCAAAATAAACAAGATGAGTAATTGGTGCTTGGTAGATCCCAGAAGGGAGCGCAGCAGGTTATAAAAATTGGCATTTATATTGTACTTGAAGGTTTTGCAAAGCGTTTTGTAGGTATTTCTTTTTATCTTCACAACAACCTCAGGAGTTGAAACTATTATGATCTTTATTTTACTGTTGAGGAAACTGGGGCAAAGAGAAGTTAAATGACTAGCCTAGGGTCACACAACTGCTAAATGTTCGTGGCCAGATTCGAACTTGAGTCTTCCTGACTCCAGATCCAGTATTGTCCTATCCCCTGTACCAACCAGGTGCCATGATTTTTATTCCTCCCTCCTTCTCTCCCTCCCTCCCTCCCTTCCTTCCTTCCTTCCTTCTCTTTCTTTGTTTTTGTCTCTCTTGAATAAGCTGTTATTAAGGAGGCAGACATAGAGGAAAACATTGCTAAAATATAATTCATTTTCTTTCTTTTTTAAAAATAATTTATTTGCTTTCAGTTTTCAACAATCACTTCTATAAGTCTTAAATTTTCTCCCTCTACCTCTCTGAGACAGCTTGCATGCAATCTTATATGGGTTCTACACATACATTCTTATTAAACACATTTTCACATTAGTCATGTTGCATAGAGGAATTAAAATGAATGCGAGAAATCATGATAAAAAACAAACCCAAACATAACAAAACACAACAGAAAATTCATTCTGTGTTCCGATTCCATAGTTCTTTCTCTGAATGTGGATGGTATTTTGTCTCAAGAGTCCTTTGGGAATGTTTTAGCAATTCATTTTCATTCTTAAACCTGGCCTGTTAGCTCTTTTTGTCCTGAGGTAAAGAATTGGAAACGGAGAGGATGTCCATTAATTTGGAAATGGCTGAACACGTTATTGTACACGAATGTGACTGAATACTATTATGCTGTAAGAAATTATGAAAGGGATGGTTTCAGAAAAACCTAGGAAGATGTATATGAACTGATGCAAAGTGGAGTGTGTGGAACCAGAATAATTTATGCAGTAACAGTGATATTGTAAGGGAAATCAATTGTGAAAGTCACTATAATACAATGATCTACTACAACTCCAAGGGACTCATGGTATAAAGCGTCCACCTCAGGTAGAGAATGGATGTATTCAGAGTTCAGATTAAAGCACATTTTTTTCTCTTTAATTTTTCCCTTTCCTCCCCCTGAACATGGCCAAATGTGGAAATATGTTTTGTGTGACTTATATATAATGCATATCATATTTATGTCTTTCTCAATGGAGGCGAGGAAAGAGTAGAGGGAATGAGAGTGTGTGGAACTGAAAATAAAAATAAAAAAATAAGCCTGGCCTCTTCCAATTTTCCCTATTGTGATTGAAGGCCTCACCATCCTCCCAATCTATCAGGCTCATTCCATTCCCAAGTATCTTTGACTCAGATGGGGTGCTAAGGCATGGTCTCTGGAGTCTATCCCTTTCTCTCTGCTTATACAGCCATCACCCTAGGACAGTCCCTTTTCTCACCTCTCCAATACATTTCCCACTCAGCTGCTAAAATGATCTTCCTAAAGTAACAAGTTGGACAATATTACTTCCTCCTCACAAATGTTCCGTAGCTCCTGTTGGTTAGTGGATAAAATGCAACCTTCGAAGCTCAGCCCTTTGGGCGCCCCCAGTCTGTAGCCTTCTTTTATCTTATTCTCCTTGGTAGAAGTGTACCTTTCAGCCAAACCTGCCACTAACTTCTCTCCAAAGTGGACATCTTATCTCCTGCCTCCACGTGTTTTTGCTGTCTATTCTCCCATGAATTACTCCCTTATCTTCACCTCTCAGAATCTTCATTGCCCTTCCTTCAAGGCCCAACCCAAGGAGAATTTCCTTGTCAAAGCCTTTCCTCTTCCTCTGCCCCTTCTCATTTGTTAGTCTTCCCTTTTGCCTCAGTTTTCCTCTCAATAAATATTAATAATTGCTAACTTTCATCTGGAGCTTTAAGGTTTTTAAAGCTCTTTATGAAAACAATCACCTTTGAAACTCTCTGGGAGGTAGGTGCTATCATCCTCATTTGATGCATGAGGAAATTGAGACAGACAGAGGTTAAGTGTCCTGTCACTTAACTAATCACACAGGTGGTTATTCTCTCTGGGCAAGACTTGGTCTCACCTGACTCCCAGACCTGCGTTCTCTTTACTGAATCACTGTTAGCTGAGCTAGACTTGATCATGGATGTATTCTAGGCTCCTGGAAAAATAAAAGCTATTGGAGGGACTTGGCCATCCTACCTTTATGTATTACTACTCAGAACTTAGCAAAGTGTTGTGTACAAGGGAGCCTCTTAATGAATATTTATTGAATTGGGTAAAATTAAAGAAAAGAAAAGATAAGTGTCATCCAGAGATACAATACAAAGTGTCCCCAAAGTCTTAGTGCATAGTTGAGATAGAGAGCACGTGTGTGTGTGTGTATGTGTGTGTGTGTGTGTGTGTGTGTGTGTGTATGTGTATGTGTACCAGGGAGAGAAGAAGCAATTGCTTATGAAGTGCTAACGATGTTTCAGGCATCCTGCTAAATGCTTTACAAATATTACCTCCTTTGATTCTATTTCATCCTAAGCTATTCAAGCTTCAAATCTCTCTACGACTTTGGGGATACCCTGTGTAACCCAAGGAAGATCTTATTAACTACCCCTCTGTGTACAGTATTTTCAAAGCTCATCAGGAGATAACAAACCAGAATGAGAATTGTTTGCAGCGTGCCTGAGTCCTTAGAGAGCTCAGGTGGATCTCACCACTTTCTCTTTTCTCTTGGAGTAATTGTCTCTCTTGAAGCAGACACTGGCATTGAAACCATGTTTTCCTGTCACAAACACTAGTAGCAGGGCCCAAGATTCTGGAGAAATCCTTGTAGAAAGACTTGGTTGAGGAGGGAACCAAACTGCTCAGTAAAATCACAAATTTCCCTTCCATTCTCCAGCAAGAAGTCTTTTAACCTCAGAGGGAAATGGCACTTAAGGCACTTGACTACCCACTTCACCAATAACATTGCCCAGAGAAACTTAAGGCTGGAATATTATGAAGGTAACCTTAGGAAGAAAAAATGTACCTAAGAAAACAAAGCTACATCTGAACATTATTTACATTACTTAATGTCAACCATCAAGCATTTATTAAGCACCTAACATGTTCCAGGCTCTGTGCTAAGCACTGGGAATCAAAGAGGCAAAGACAGTCCCTGTTCTTAGAAAGGTACAGTCTAAAGGAAAAGACAACATGCCAACAACTTCATACAAATAAGCTATGTTCAGTCGCTTTTCAATTGTGTTTGACTCTTCTTGGCGCCATTTTGGGTTTTCTTGGCAGGGATAATGGAGTGGTTTGCCATTTTCTTCTCCAACTTATTTTACAGATGAGGAAACTGAGGCAAACAGGGTAAACTGACTTGCCCAGGGTCACACAGTTAGTAAGTTATAATTTATAGCTATAAATGGGATAAATAGGAGACAATCAACAAACAGAGCAGCATTAACATTATGGGGAATGGGGGGGAGGCTTCCTGTAGAAGGTGGGATTTTAGCTAAGGTTTGAAGAAAGCCAGGAATCCAGGAGGCAGAGACAAAAGAAGGAGATTCTTCTAGACATGGGGGACAGCTGGAGAAAATGCCCAGATTCAGAGGATGGAATATCTTTTGTGAGAAACAGCAAAGAAGCCTTTGGATTGGAGAATACTTGGGGTGAGGGCAGGAGTAAGGTGTAAGGAGAAGGGACTGGATGGAGAAGTAGAGGTAAACAAGAGCCTTGAAGTAGTAGGGAGACAGGGATGTAGTGAGTGCATGGGTGATGTGCTTAGACCTGGGTCTTAGTAAGATCACTTTGACAGTTGAGTTGGGGAGACACTTGAGGCAGGCAGACTCCAGCCCAGCAGCTCCTGCCACAGTCTGGGTATGAGATGATGAGAATCTGCAGCAGAGTGGTGGCAGAGATAGAGGAGAGGGAAGAGAAAAGGGGCAGAGAGATGCTGGAGGTAGAGAGAGTGAGGAGCAAAGGGTGATATCTGGGTTGCTCATTGGGGAGATGGACGGAGGATGAAGGTGCCCTCTGAAGTCATAGGAAAGTTAGGAAGAACAGAGGGCTTGTATGTGTGTGTGTGTGTGTGTGTGTGTATGTGTTTGGGGGGCATCGATGCCATGTGAGCAACATCTCTAGAAAGAAGCCTTTACTTCAAATGGACATTTTGGCCCGCTTTTTAATTCCTTAGGTGACTGCTGATCTTTTTTTCTTGTCTTTTCACAGGCGTCCGCATCTTTCTCATGGTATCTGGCTGTCACCCTGAGCACTGATGCTTGACCTACTGTAAGTCAGAAAGTCTCATTTTAATTTCTTAGCCGTCGTTCTTCTTTGAAAAAATGAGTTTGGCAAACTCAGAGTCGTGGATGGTCAGTCTTGTTAAGGAGAGGCCTCTGTGTTCCTGTAAGACTGCCAGCTTGCCAGTTCTCCTGGTCTTATCTCGAATTGTTTAGTGCCATGGAGCTCCTCTATTCCATGTGAATTCCCAGAGTGCTCAGGGCGATATTGGTGGCCTTTCAGTAGTGCATAATTGTTGCTGGGGATGAAAACTGTCTCTAATAAAAGAGTAGAGAGACTAGAAAGGCATATGTCTTTTTTTCCTTTGTGATTTAATAGAAAATGCTTCTCTTTCTGTCTTGATGTCTATTAGTTAGCCTTATGGATGTATGGGATTTATGCAGGCTTACTGGATTGCATGTATGACAGTTTTTTGAGTTAGGGAAAAAAAAGAAAAAAAATACATGGAAGCAATGTGGTATTATTTGGAGTTTCTGGCTATTCAAGTGTTCCAAAAACAAATCATAAAAGTGAAAAACACTCTATATATTCATTTCCTTCCTTCCTGCCCCTCCTTGCACCTGAAAACTGGTTGTTAAACATTTACCACCACACCACTGGTTGGAGGGAATATGGAAAGATAGCAAATGGAATATTTTTCTGGCGTTAGGGCAAGGGTGGACAAAATAAAATCTGGAATATAGGTCAGCCCCCCCATTCTCTCATTTCCAAGATGGCCAGTAAAATCTATTTGCAAGTTGTCCCTCAATTTGTCCCTGAGAAATAGGTCCATGCAAGTGTGAATTTGTTGGCAGTTGGCAAGTGTCATTTTCTGAGAGGATCATGACATGAAGTCCACTTGGAGGCCTGGTGAAGGTGTGTCCTTATGTTTGGGTGAGGAGACAGCACGGTGAATGGGATACAGCATGAGACTGGGAGTCAGAAAGATTTGGCTTTGAGTCCTGCCCGAGACTTATTAGTTGTGTGATCTGTTGACGCTACAGACACATTTTACTCATCTATTTGGGTCTATCTCTCTATTTCTCCATCCACTTATCTATTTAGGGTACACAGTATTAATCTACAAAAAGTTGGGTCCAGAATTAAACAGAAGGAGAGAGGCTAGACTGTCTTTAAGAAATTACAAAGAACTCTTAGTAACTCAGAATAAAGGCTCATATTCTATCAGTGTTGTTATATGACTTAGAATCATGGGATGCTATAAAGGCAGAAGAATTAAAAGCGAGGAGCACACAGAGGGCAACTGAGAAGGTAACACATCATTGGTGTGAACAGGCTGTGACATAAAACAGGGAAAGAATGAGAAAGAACATTGGCTTGCCATGTGACAACAATGAGGAATGGAGCTTTGTACGGAGACAGAGACGGTAATCTAGGTAGACCATAAGAAAATGGTTTATTTTTTCTTTACCATAATTCTCATAGAGTGCTTAAGAGTTTGAGCACTTGCCTGGAGTTAACAAGAGACTCTGTGTACTGGGTGAACTGTCTTTCTGGTGTTTGGAAGTTCCTCTGGTCCTTTTTCACTTATCCCAAACTTTTCAATACTATCCTCTAAAGGGGGAAGTTGAGGCAAGAGAATAGAGGTCTAGCTTCCCACATGTGCTGGCCTTTGTATTGCTGTAAACTTCTAGTCTCTATTTGCCCCCCCTTTACACTTCAAGTCAGGCAGATAAAAAACTTCTTAATCAAGCAGTTTTAATGACCATTTTTTAGCTTGCTGAGTTATTTTGACGTGTACTGTTGATGAACGAGGTCATAAAAGTTAGTGTTGCAAGCCATATACAATGAATATGAAAGGATAGAAAACTGTCTTAGAAGACAGGAAGACATGGGTTCAAGTCCCACCTGACGCATAGTGATTATGTGACTCTAGACAAGTCAGTTTAGTTTTGCCTGCTTCATCCATCCATCCATCCATCCATCCATCCGTCCGTCCGTCCATTTATCTATCTATGTATCTATCTGTCTGTCTGTCTATCTTCTATTAGTACTCCAGGCAACTCTCTCAGACTCTAAATCAAGAGAAGATGCTAAGTTACATTGGTAAAGGGAGTTCCCTATACCTGTCAAATCTCAGATCCGCTCCTTCTACAATCAGCCTACTTCTTGACAGACCATGGCTCTTGAGGAATATGGAGGTGGCAGAGTCTGACTGTATTGAGAGATTCTAAACTTTTCCCAGACAGTTTTTACTTTGGCAGCCTTCAGTTTCTCCTTTCCTGACGTGTCAAACTGCCCTACTCTGTCTCTGGTGACACCCAGCACCCAGCAAATAGTCAGTGAGACATTTTGTTTTGGAAGAGCTCAGTGTATGGGATGTGGGATCAGAGAAGCATCAGAAGGGAAATGGAAGACTGGCCCTGGCCGAGTCTCTGATGCTGGCAAATGAGGCGTACAAACTGAAACACAACCAAGGTTTTCTTTTTGGCCACTGTGACCTATGAATGCCTTTCTCGATTCTCCTGAAATCAGCCGCCTCACAACAACACTTCAGCTCCAGGACTCCCTCATCCCGTGTCTCTTGCTCATGATGGGCTAAATTTCCAACCAGTACGACACACCATACTTCAGATGAACAGAGGAAATTCTATCTCCCTTGATTCATCAAATAACCACAGCAGACAATGTTACCTTGGAAAAGATAATCACCTTCTTTTCAAACACTGAGTCTTTTTCCAGACACCAATACCCCTTAGAATATTTTAAATTATAGTGAATGTGAAATATGAGAATTTTATGCCACTTTTCTCTCCACCTCCCTAACACATCAGGAACTGACAGCTGGTCTTAAGACTATAACCAGAGCCTATCTCTGGCCACTGCAATCAATACTGTGTGAACTTCAAGGCTGCCAAAGAGCCCGAGAGTCTTTTATGGGTTTTCCAGATTTTTATGATAGTCTTGAAGGAGACCCTATTTATGGCTCTTCAGTTCTCCTTTGATCCCAAATCATGGATTTGGACCTGAAAAAGATGTAGGAGATTAGCCAGTTCATTTCACCCATTTTACAGATGTGAAAACTGAGGGAAACAGGGTTAAGTGACTTGCCCAAGGCCACACAGCTAGCAAGTGTCTGAGTCTTCCTGACTCTAGGTAGGTAGTTAATAAATTGTTGCCGACGACCCGCATCCCTACACCGTTCAGTGAAGTGGTTGAAAGAAAAGGGTCACGGGAGGCGGGAAAAGATAGACCAATTCCGTTTATTGATCTGAGGGTTAGGGTTTATTATAGGGTTTATATAGTCTGCGTGAGATTCTGCTGTCTCCTGTCCCAGTGATTAAATCAGTCAGTGTGATTAAATCTTTAATCAGTCTTATAAGACTGATTTAATCAGACTGAGAGTCTAGGGGCATCTATTTTATATATTCCTTTTCTGTAATTCTCTTGTTTGTCTCAGAGACAACAACATCTAGAGGGCATGGAGAGCCATTCCAGAGCACAGTCTCAAAGAACAGTTTCCCCAAAGGTCTATCCTGATCTTGTCAAATGCACTCCACCCTGGCCCTCAACAATAAATGCTTGTTAACTTGACTCCTTTATCAGAATTCTTTTAGTTTGTAAGCTCACTGAAGGCAGGGACCGTCTTTCTTTTTATTAATTGTATCCCTGGCACTTAGCACAATGCCTGGCATGTTGTAGGGTCTTACTCAATGTTTATTGAATTAGAAGTTAGAGTAGTACAGTGGAAAGAGATCAGAACCTGACTTGCAGAATCTGGGTGTGAATCCTCGCTCTGACACATAGTTCATGTGACCTTGGGCAAGTTAACCTAATCTTTCTGGGCCTCAGTTTCCTCATCTGTAACACAAGATGGTTGGACTCAGATGGCTCTGAGGTCCATGATCCGATAAGTACCTTATAGTCCTTTAAGCAATGACTGTTTGCTATCAACGAGTTTAACTTCCCTTTAGGAAATACTTTCTGGAAGGATTGGTTCCAGCATTCCTAAAGACTTTTAGACTCTTTACTTCCAGAAGTGCTAGGGTTGTAGATAGCCCTGGGAATGAGAGCTAGAATGGTATATTGGACAGAGCTCTGGCCCAGGAGTCCGGAGTGCTTACTTGTTATATACTGGTTGTATGACCTTGGGCAAGTAATTTCACCTCTCGGTGCTCTAGGTAACTCTGAAAACCATAAAATGCAGCGTTGATGCCAACCTGTGTTGGCAGGAGGGATTCTTACTCTGGAGATCCCCATATCTGTCACAGGAGCAGCCTATCCCTATTTATATTTTCACAAAACACTCTCCCCACAATGACCCTAAGAGGTAGGTAAGACGGAAACAAGAATTTATTAAGTACCTACTATGTGATAGGAAATACTTTATAAATATTATCTCACTTGGTCCTCAAAACAACACTTGGAGGGAGATTGCTGTTATTACCCTCTTTTTACAGTTGAGGAAACTGAGGCAAACAGAGGTTAAGCAACCCTCCCATGATTATACAACTGGTAAATGTCTGAGGATGGATTTCTACTCATCTTCCTGACTCCAGCTCTCTACCAGGTCTTAGAAATCACCAAATTCAACCTCCTCATTTTATTTTTAATTTAAAAATGTTTTGTTGATGTTCCCAATAACTATTCCTCCTCTCCCAACTTCCCTTTATGACAGAAAAAAACAGTTAAAACTCACCCATCAAGACAGATCAAATTTGATAAGGATATTTCATAGATGTAGATTAGTGACCACAATAGCAACAGGTAGCACTAATATAATACTTGAAGGACTGCAAGAAAAGGGAAGTTTGTTTCGCCATTGATCACTTCTTCTCCATCACTCAGTCAGCAACCATGTATTAGGCACTATTTTGTGCCAGGTACTACAGACAGAGACAAAAATGGTGCACATCAATCGTGAGAATGGCATTGCATTTATATTGATCCCTGAAGAGTCTTGGTTTTCTTTTCATATGTATTATTGGTGTTATTGGGTCTCTTTTCTTTGCTCTATTTAACAGCTTGTTCAAGTTTCTCTGGCTTCATTATAGTGGTTGTTTCTTACAGTGAAGTGGCATTACATTTGGACACTCTTGATTTGTCCTCAGTCAGTGGGCATCTACTTTGTTTCCAGTGGGCAACTAGATGGTGCAGTGGATAGAGCACCAGAGCAGGAGTCAGGAGCATCTGAATTCAAATATCACCTCAGATACTTGACATTCACTAGCTGTGTGACCTTGGACAAGTCACTTAACCCCAATTGCCTCATCCTGGGTCATCTCCAGTCATCCTGATGAACATCAAGTTACTGGATTCAGATGAGTCAGGAGGAGAAGTGAGGCTGGTGACCTGCACAGCCCTTCCTCACTCAAAACAAAGTCAAGTGCAAGTTATATCATTTCTCTGATGGCGTGGTCTTCTTCGGCAATGAAGGATGAGCACACACACACTTTGTTTCCAATTTTTTGTGACTATAGAAAAGGGCTGCTGGGAACATGTTGGCATATATGGAGATTATGACATGTTATCTATTTTGGTGTATGTGGGGTGTTTCTGATTGGGGCAAACTTACTTTGAGATCTTGAGAAGGGAAGCTCCAACCTGTCATTCATTACATTGCCAATATTTTCTTTTGATTATATTTGTTATTCTGAAGATCGTGATGATATGGTTCAAGGTCTGGGCTAGTAATATTTAGAGGGCTGGTCACCCAAATTGTCAGACTTCCTGCTAAATTTCTGCCTAAAGGACTTGCAACCCTCACAGAATTTCAAACTTTAGGACTTTAGATGAGGAAACTCAGCTCAAAGCCCTGGATTCCTTGTTTAATTACCTGATGTTTTATTTATTGTTTTTCTTATGCCTCATGGAGAAAGGGAAACCAATGGTTCCTCCTTCCCCTAGTCAAAAACTGTCTGTTTCCTTAGCTGTTTTCCCTGTTAATCCATCTCAATCTCTCTCTCTCTCTGTCTTGGTCTCTCCCTGCTTCTCCCTGTCCCCCACTTTGCCCTCCCTTCTATCAGCCCCTCCCCCTTCACTTATTCCTTTCCCTTCTATTACTCCGTAGCGTACAATAGATTTCTGTACCCCACTGAGTGTGCATGTTATTACCCTTTTGAGACAATTCCAGTGAGAATAACAGTTTGAGTGTAGCCTGCCATCCCTCCTCCTCTGTAGTTCTTTCAAGCCTCTCTTACATGAGGTAATTTTCCCCATTGTC
>CM053774.1:116111709-116129310 GCA_028658325.1 Potorous gilbertii
TTTAATTTTTTAGCTAGCATCCCATCATAGTCAATTTACACCTGTCCCCGGGCAGCTAGGTGGTGGTGCAGTGGATAGAGCACCAGTGCAGGAGTCAGGAGGACCTGAGTTTAAATCTCACCTCAGACACTTGACACTCACTACCTGGGTGACCTTGGACAAGTCACTTCACCCCAATTGCTTCATCCTGGGTCATCTCCAGTCATCCTGAGGAATATCTGGTCACTGGATTCAGATGGCTCTGGAGGAGAAGTGAGGTGGTGACCTGCACAACCCTCCCTCACTCAAAACAAAGTCAAGTGCAAGTCATGTCATTATTTCTCTGATGGCACGGTCTTCTTTGGCAATGAAGGATGGAAACACACACATACACACACCTGTGACCACTGTCTATGTATATTGCTTCTAATTGTCCTAATAGTGACAAAGTTTTAAGGAGTTGTAAGTATCATCTTCCCATATAGGAATGTAAACAATTCCACCTTACTGAATCCCTTAGGATCTTTTTTTTTCTGTTTACCTTTTCATTCTTCTGTTGAGTCTTGTATTTTAAAGTAAAATTTTCTATTCAACTCTGGTCTTTTTAGTAGTAATGCTTAAAAGTCCTCTATTTCATTAAATATCCATTTCCCCCAAAAGATTAAACTCAATTTTTCTGGGTAGATTGTAATCATAGCTCCTTTGCCCTCTAGAGTATCATATTATAAACCATCCAATGCTTTTAATTTGTAGAAGCTGCTAAATCTTGTGTCATACTGACTGTGACTCCATGATATTTGAATTATTTCTTTCTGGCTGCTTGCAATATTTTCTCCTTGACCTGGAAGCTCTGGAATTTAGTTATAATATTCCTGGGAGTTTTCATTTTGGGATCTCTTTCAGGAGGTGATTTGTAGATTCTTTCAATTTTTATTTTACCTTTTGGTTCTAGAATATCAGGGTAGTTTTCCTTGATAATTTCTTGAAAGATGATGTCTAGGATCTTTTTTTTTGATCATGGATTTTAGATAGTCCAACAATTCTTAAATTAATTCTCCTGAATTTATTTTCAAGGTTAGTTGTTTTTCCAATGTAACATTTCTATTTTTTCATTCTTTTGATTTTATTTTATTGTTTCTTGATGTCTCATGGAGTTGTTAGATTCCACTTGCCCAATTCTAAATTTTAAGGAATTACTTTCTTTGGTGAGCATTTGTATCTCCTTTTCCATTTGGCCAATTCTGCTTTTTAAGATGTTTTCTCTTCAGTGGATTTTTGTGCCTCTTTTACCCATTTGGCTTATTCCATTTTTTGAATTTTTACTTTCTTCAGTATTTTTTTGTGTGCCTTTTTTATGAAGTTGTTGACTTTTTTTTTCATGATTTCCTTGATCACTGTCATTTATTGTCCCAATTTTTCCTCATGTCTCTTAAATGATTTTGAAAATTCTTTTTTGAGCTCTTCTTGCAATTCTTTTTTTTGAGCCTGAGACCAATTCACATTTTTCTCTGAGACTTTGGATGTAGCACTTTTGACTTTGTTGACTTCTTTTAAATTTGTCTTTTGATATTCTTTGTCACCATAGTAGCCTTCTATGACAAGGTTCTTTTTTGGTAATTTGCTCATTTTCCCATCCTGTTTCTTGACTTTGAACTTTATGTTAAAGTTGGGCTCTTCTCCTGAGATGGAAGGAACACTGTCCTAAGCCTCAGGTTTTTCATGCTGCTTTTTTCAGAGTTACTTTTGGAGGTCTGTAAGTTTTCATTTCTTCCAAGGTGGTGTGATCTAAGGAGAGGTGTGGTCATTGCTCTCATGACATGTACTCTCTGGTCTGTGAGTGACTATAAGCACTGTTCTCCAGCCTGGAACTGTGACTAGGGTTTTATTTCTAGGGTTTTACCTTGAGACTGAAAACATCTGATGTGTAACAGATAGATGTAATTCCAAACCCAATACCCTTCTTGAAGGTAGGAGAGAAAGGAAGTGCTCACTCAGTCTTGGCTATCCTACAAAGGCATGTTAGTCACCTTAGCCATGTACTTGAGCATCCTAAATCTGTCTATAATTCTATGTGACATAGGCTCACCTATTACAAAGATAAATGGAAATTAAAAGTCTTATATTAATATTAAAAAACAACTTCATATATGCCAGATGGGAGAAGGAAGATATGACTAGATATTAGTTCATTTGAAAAAGATTTGGGGTATTATTGGACTGTAAGACCAATATGAGTTACCAGTGTGATATTGATAGTTAATTACTTGATATCTTAAGTTGCACTGAGAGGCATAACATCCAGGAATAAGGAAGTGGTAGTTACACTGTATTCTGTCCACTTTAACTATATTTAGAGTATTTTGCTTGGTTCTGGGCACTATATTTTAGGAAAGACATTGGTAAATTGTATAGCATCCAGATAGGGCTTTTCATTCCTTCCATATGAGGATTGGCTGAAGGTACCAGGCTGGGGTTCCCAGAGGTGACAGGATTTAGGCAGGGAAGCATAACTGTCCTCAAGTACTTAAAAAAGCTATCACATGGAAAAGGGATGAGACTTTGGTTGCAATGAAAAAAAAAATTAGACTTGATTTAGGGAAGAGCTTTCTAATAGTGAGAGCTATTCAAAATGGGAGGTCATGATTTCTCACTTACTGAAAGTCTTTAATCAACTTGTTGGATATATTACAGATTTGGATCTTTCAAGTTTGTGCCACTGAGGTCCATTTAACTCTGGGATTCTGGGATTATATTATTGTGTAACCCTGAAAAGAAGAGAATTTTATCCTAAAGTTTCACATTAAGGGTTTTTTTTAATTGAGTCTCAGAAATACATTAGGCTCACTACTTTTCTGGAGGACAACTAGACACTAGGTTATGTATTTCACATTCATTTAGCACTTTAAGTGTTTTTTTCCCCACAACAAACTTGTGGAACAGATAGTGTAAATGAGAGGTAGCATGATGGAGTGGCTAGAATAGACCTAGGTTCAAAACATACCTCATATACTTACTAGTGATGTGACCCTGGGCAAGTCATTTCAATGTTGCTGGGCTTCAGTTTTCTCATTTGTAAAATGAAGAGGTCGAACTGAATGACCTCCATAGTCCCTTTCATCTCTAAATTTATGGACTTATAATAACATCTACCTTAAAAATGAGGAAAATGGGACTAATTTGGGTTAAATGCCTTCCCTGATTTATATATGTGTGTATGCATACTTACACAGTAGTATAAGTATATATACATACATGCCTACACATATATTCCTAAAATATACATATATACACATAGTAATATGCTAGTAAATATTTAACAACTTACTCTCCAAAAAAATGCATGAGAAACTTTTAAGTTTAATCTCTATTACTAACATTTTCTATATTACTTTCTTAAATCTAGATAATAAATCTTGAGTTCTTCCTAAGTCTTGATAATAAACAAGCCCTGATTTGTAGTGCTTGCTGATTTCTAAAGTGTAAATGCCTCTACTGAAAATTTAGCAATCAGCCCTCATGAGCCATTTTGCACTGACTCCATCATACCCCTGTATGTATATATGTAGACACACACACGCATATATACTTATAGTTTTTATATGATCATATATATTTATATACACCCCTCATAGATGCACATACAAACATCATAGGCACATACATATGCACACACGTATAAGTATGTATATACATGTTTACTTATGCATACACATACATATACACATGCATGTACATATACAAAAATACATATACACACATATATACACATACACAAACACATACACATTTGTCTCCATTAGAATATAAATTCTCTGTAAATAAGCATTGCTGAATTGATTGTATTTGTATCACCAGTGCCTGGTGCAATGCGCAGTATAGAGTAGGTACCTAAATAATGCTTATAAATTAATTAACTCAAAATAGTCAGTGACAGAGCCAGTGTCTCTTGATTCTAAGGCCAGCGATGTTCTTTTCACTTGTCATGCTGCTTCTGGCTTGTGCCGGGCAGCATAACCTGCCCTATTTGTATTTTTTTCTCCTCACAATGAAGGGGGTGGGGGCATGCGAACTGCTCAGTAGCCTGTATTATGAGGACTAGATTAACCTCTTTCACGACCATCATCTAGGTTACTAGGAGAATGGTTTCAGGGTTCCATCATTCATTATTGATGCTGACTTGTTTTCTAGAAACATCATTTTACCAAACGTATGTTTATGTGCCCACAGAAGCCCATTGGGAAACAAACACGAAGTCTCTAGGCTTTAATTTGCAGAGCAGATTCCCCAGTCCCGTCACTTAACATTGTAGAAGATCTGCTTGGCCTTAATTGGATGAAATGAACAGTGTCCTGACCACTTGTGGTCCTTAAGGATCCCAGGGTACTTCCATTCCTTAAGGTAGGCGAGGCCCTGGACAAATGCCAACCCTATTAATTAAATTACAGCCTCTCCAGTTTCTCCCTGCACTTTTGTCGGACGCTGTGCTCTCTAGTTCTGGGTTCCAGGTTACCGGATATGCATTGCGCCTTTAAATTGCTGTTCCATCCTTAATAGGGCAGATTTCCCGTGATAGATATGATAATGATGTGTTCTTCACTTACAAGGAGTCCAGAAATTCAGAGAACACTCAGTGTGTGAGTAGAAAAAATCACAATGGGAGACGCAAAGCTCATTTTCCCACACAGTGAAAGTTTTTGCTGTAGCCTGGGCTATTCAAGACATACCATAAATTCCGCATCCCTCCCCATTCAAATGAGCCTGGTCAATAGCTTCATGCAAATGAGTAGTTTTCAGGTAACATGAATCCTTTTGGTGCTTCCAACACTTATCCACAGACATTTTCTTTTTTGTGTATTGAGACTTTACATAAACTCTATTGTGTAATGTTCTATTCACAGATGAAAACAAAGTATTCATGTCTTATCTATTATTTTATAATTAAAATTATTTTTCTTCTCAGAAACTCCCAGCGTGGAAACTCTTTCTACAAGTACGACTTGACATTCCCTCTGTGAATCGTAGTCTTAAAGAGTTGCCTGGAATAGAGATGATGAGATTTGCACATATTCTCAAAGCTATTATGTATTAAAGTCAGGATTTGACCCCAGAACCTCCCAATTTCAAGGCATAAATGCTATTGACTATGACATATTACCTCTCAGTGCTTAGGTTTACTCAAATACCCCAAATGGATCTGTCACCTCATCAATGTGGACGTTTTCTTCAATGACATAGATTTTAGGTCATCTATACCTTCCCAGCATGTAGAATTCTTGTCCATGACCACTCATCCAATCTAGTGGAAGCCTTCCTTACTTTTCTTGATAGCATGAAGATATCAGTGGAACTCAGAGACTGTCCTATTATTATGTCTTACTTTTGCCAAATGACCACCTCATCTTTTTTGATCACACATTTCTTTGAAGGCATCCTTTATTTTTCTTCCTTATTTGTTGTATGCCAAAGGCTGTACACACCCACATGTCTCTTGTCACTGTCCTCTGAGTAATAATTTTAATTCTTTGGAAGTTGTAGCATTTCATGATTTGAAACTATAAAACAACATTGGTTTCTGTTAGTAGATCAGTTAAAAAGATGAACCTTAATTTCAGGGAGAAGTTTGGGGTCATTAAAAGAGCATTGAACTTCCTTACAAGACAAACCAGCCCACTCTCCCCCTACTTAATTTTAGATCTAATTCATTGTCTAGTTTCAGTATCTGTGCAAGGTACTTATGAACACATTTTATAGGTTGTCCATTTAATTGTATGACATATTCTGAGCAGTAAACATTCTTTATGTTTACTGTATTTACTGTATTGAAGGCTAGGTCGAGGGTTACGTATCTTACCTAAGAGGCTATATAATATTTAAAAGTTGGATGTAACAAGCACAGTGTAACCCCAAAGCAAGAATACCTGGAGAATTTCACCATCTATAGGGAATCCTTCTTGATCTTGAACTCGGTGCTGATTGTCCTCCATGAAAGGAGCCCATAACTTTGGCAAGCATATATCTCTCTGTTTTATGCCTAGCCTGATTAATAATTAGTGTCATAGAGTGAAGCTATCTCTTTTACATTTTTTTCAGGAAATCTTACAGAAGTTTGATGTATGACTGAGAAGTACCGTATTGTAAAATGGTGTTTTGCTCTACTGAATCAAAACCTTTTTTCATGCTCATAAAAAGAAACAGTGCCATAGCAGCTTGTTTATTTTCTTCATCTTTCAGTCAATTTTGTGTTAGTGAAGATTTGATCTACTGTGAAATATGACTGACAAAAACCTACCTGTTCCCTCATCAGAGGTACCGTCAGTAAATGTACAGATTATGCTTAAAAAGAAATGTAAATATGTGAGAAGTAGCTGTATAGGTCAGTACTTGATGTTGTCTTAGCTGTTGTTTTTGATACAATTTTTTGGTACTGTTAAAATTTGAGATATTTTCCTTGTCTTTGGTATGATATGATACTGTTTTTTTGGTACTGTTAAATTTGAGATATTTTCCTTACCTTTGGTATCTTCAGATACCTGATGAATTGATTCCTGATGAATATCCATGATCAATTGTTTTACCTCTAACACAGTTCCCATCTCTGTGTACATTTGGTCTAATCCATCTACTTCCCCACCTTCATTCTCTTTTGTTCCAATTATACCCCTTCTATAAACACATCCAGTACCATGTTGTTATAGTTCAAGTGTGGTGGCTCCACTTTTCTTCGTGATGAAAAGAGTTTGTTATAAACATCTTTGCAGATCTTTTCCATTTTCATCTCTTTGTTGTTTTAATTCCAGGTTTATTCCTAAATTCTCTTGTGGCTTTGCTTGGTTGCATCTGTTGTCAAGCCTTTCTTAAATTGATCCATCATTTATTGTTTCTCTGTATTTTATGAAGCAATATTGTTCACAGTCATCTACAATTTTTCTTCATAATATTTTACCAATGAGTTTATATTTTACAGTGATATGACCCTTGATTGTCATATCTTTCCACTTGGCAAGTAAGTCAGATGTTTGCTGATTCAGGAGATTTTAAAGTCTCTTCAGGAGACTTCTTTTGTGCATACAGCTCTCTTCTTCAATCACCTTCCAGGGACTCTATTTTGATGAAGGGTTCAGACCAATTATCCTTCATTATCTGGACTTTGTTACCTTCCCTCCTACCCCTAGCTTTTCAGCTCCTTTTCATGTGGTGTTTTTTTTCCGATTAGAATGAAAGCTCCTCTAGGACAGGCTCTCTTTCTCTTTCTCTCTCTCTCTCTTTCTTGCTTATATATGTGTGTATGTGAGTGTTTTTATACAAAAGGTGTTTACTGCAAAAATATAGCCAGGACAAGTTACAAACATTTCCCACCAGTGCCCGGGGGCAAAATCTTCACTCTGCCACCTTAGTCCCTAGAGATGGTAATCTCAGTGTTAACTGTCTCCACAGCACTTGACTTCTAAGATTACTTCCAAATGTGGTATAGCCACTAGATTAATCCAGGCAGGATTCTCTTTGCTGATTAACTTTAGGCAAACCCCAGCATGGCTTCTAACTGCCCAGCTTCTGGTGACCTGACTCTCCTGATCTATCTTTCCATTTCCCCCTAATTTTCTTTTATTTTCAGTTCTAAATTCTTTTCCTCTTTCTTCCCTTTCCTCACCCACAGAGAAGGCAAAAAAGCAAAACCTATTCCACAAATGTAAAACAAAGGCTTACATTTATTGTTGTTCACATTTGTATCTTCAGGATTTAATTTATTGCCTGGCACACAATGAATGCTTGTTGATGTGACTTGTGATTTTCATTGATTGAACTTTTGTATGAGATATTATAATCAGGGTCCTATTTCTTCCATCATATCCAATTTTCATTATCAGTATTGGATTTGAATACATCAGGATATTGTCATTGTCGTTCAGGTGTGTCCTCTCTTCATGACCCCATTGACCGTAACTCTCCAGGCCCTTTTACTCTCCATTAAGTCCCAACATCTGTCCAAGCTCAAGGATTGTTGCTTCCAGGATACTATTTATCTCTCTCATCCTCTACTGTCCCCTTTTCCTTTTGCCTTTGATCTTTCCCATCATCAAAGTTTTTCCCAGTGAGTCTTGTCTTCTCATTATGTGGCCAAAGTATAAGCTTCAGCTTCAGTGTTTGATCTTCCAGTGAATAATCTGAACTAATTTTTTTAAGTGTTGACTGATTTGATCTCCTTCCTTTCCAAGCGACTCTCAAAAGTCTTCTCCAGCACTACAATTCAAAAGTGTCGATAAGGATATATTTTCTCTAATTGCATTCCATGCATTTTTTCATTTTTATTTCTTTTAGCTATGAAATTTTGACTTTTGCTCTAATAAGCTGGTAGTCTAACTGTAAACGCAATTAGTTCAGGAATGACAGTCCCGCCACCCCATCAGTTAACTTGTTGTTTCCTGAATGTTAGAATATGATCAGATTCATTTTGGTGGTACCATTCAGTACTCCTCATGTCCCATGCTTGCCACTTCTTTCTCAGAGGAAGAATTCATGATGTGTAGATATGAAGTTTATATGTAGCCTGTGAGTCTTTGGCCTATTTTATTCTTAATTCTTGTTCAATATTTTTAATGTTTTTTTTTTTTTACAGTTCTCAATGACTATATTGAATTCACTGAGTGTTGTATGTTGATTTAATTTGGAGATTCTTGTCAAGTTCTTTAGGAAATCTCTGCCTCTTCATCTTCTTCAACAGTTGTTTGTGTACAAATTGTAATTATTTCCATAATATTTTTTGCAAATACTTACCATGAGCACTGCAATATGAGATGACAAAATGTCCCTTGAAATTATGTTTTCTTATTTCTTTGGGCACACAATAAAACCATTTTGGTCAAGTCCAAGGAGAACCTGTGAGTCATCCTTTCACTCAGTGGCAAGTTCCTCCTGTTGTCTGGTTATATTTATAGTGAAAATGACAAGATTGATATGATTGGTTATTGAACAAATCTTACATTAAAAATGTAAACTTAGCACCTTCTGCCTTACTTTCTGCCATCATCTTTGCAGTAAAGGAAAGGGCTGCATAGAACTGAGGGCCATTTTGTATTTTAATTTGTTTCATGCATTACACTGGCCAAAAACTTCTTCATTCACTGATCACTCTATCTGTGATAAACCTCTCAGTACTCCGTCATCCATTCTTGGAAAGAAGATTTGATTTATTTCTAGTACTGTTCTCAAGTTTGTTATAGTGAGAATTCCTACACCACCAAGAAAAACAATGCATTTAATGTCTTCCTTTTCGTGTTAATACAGTGATAGGGAGCGAAATATTAAAGCTCTCAGGGATCAATTTAACAGAGTAGAACCTGTCTTGTAGGATATAATTGGGCTTCTCATTTCCTCAGGATCTGGTTGCACTGCAATATAAACAAGCTGACTTTTCATCCATGATCATTTTGAAGTGAGTATATTTAGAGGGCAACATGTCTATCTCTATTGATGTGTGTCATTCCCACTCAACCAGCATGTAGGCCAAGATATACGAATGAGCAGATCATTTCAAATTTTACCCTGCCAAACTTTTCAAAAATCATTCATTCACCGATGCCTTACATGTTTTGATTTAGGGGATAAAATCCAACAAAGTGTGAAAGGATGGATATTTCAGAACGTTCAGATACAGACTTGCCTTACCTTGACATTAGTACAAAATGGTTTTTTGAAAGGCCTTTCCATTACCAATTTCTTTCAGCAAAGTTTAGCCCCAAAACTTAGGCTCACACTTTACCCAGTATATTCCTGAAGACTTCAGGTCTCTCTGGTCTCCTCTCTGTGATTGCTATCTTCACTGATACAGATGGTGATCCTATTCTACTACAGTTGGCCACCTTTGTGGATTACTGAGATGACATGAAGAATCAGGGTGGTGTAGTAATAGAATATAATAATGTTGCTCTCCCTGTCATTATCTCTAACCTGAAAAGGAGGTCATCGAAAGAAGACAGGCTGGCTAGGATTCAGTATTCTGGTTCTGAAGCTTACCACTTATGAACTCATTTAATCTCTTTCAGCCCTTTTTCCCATTTTGGTGGCCCCAATATCTGACCATCTCTAACCCAACAGAAACTTTTACTCAATGCCTGGGTCCCTGGGCTCTCATATGGAAACTTTGGTCTTACCTTGCTATCTCTACACACCTTCTAGGCATGTCCTCACCACCTTCTCCTTTTCAAACATCCCTTTATGTGTTATCTTCTCCTGTTAGAATATAAGCTTCTTGAGGTCAAGGATTTCTTACTTGCTTGTATCTTTAACCCTAGTACTTAGCACAATGCCGGGCATAAGTGCTAAATAAATGTTCTATCTATCTATCATCTATCTATCTATCTCCATTGGTGGGTTGTCAAATGTTTAATATCTGGGTCTCTGGGAAAATTATGTACCTGGTACACCTTTAAGTATGATCTGCATTAACATTCTGTCCTCGCATACAACAGTTTATGTTAGGGATGGATGGAGTATTCAAGGAGGAATAGCACCTCTGGTGTGGGGTTTTGCCAAGCCCTTTTCAAGGCTATTCAACCACCCTTGGTGTCCACCTTCATCCAACTCTTACCTGTGGCTCCAACAAGCTGTAACTTGCACAGGGGCCACATCCCAATAAACTATCTTGGCAGGCAAGCTAAACCAGGTTGAGGGTAACTAATGGGCCTCAAACTATTTATGAGTTAGGGAGATATCTACCCCAAGAATATGAAGGCTTCCTCTGATGGAATGGGTGAGTGAGAACATTTTGTTCTAACAGTCATCAAGGCAGCCGAAGCAGATGCTATGGATCAAAGATGTCAAGGTCATCCACTGCATCCCTGGGCCATCGCCAGTTGTATTGACTTGTCATGCCGCTGGACTTGGTGACTCAGGAAGAGAGAATGGGGCTGATGACTGTACAACTCTGCCTTACTTAAATCTAATTCATGTGCAAATCAAGACATCACCCCACGATGTCACCGATCCCCTTCAGAATCAAAGAAGGAACAACAAAAATAATCTGAATTTTTAACACTTTGTCTCACTTTCTTAAGTCTAGACAATTGATACAACAATAATTCAAGCCCTGATTTGTCATGTTCGCTGATTTCTGAAGTGTCAATGCTCACACTAGAAATGTAACAGTGGGCTCTCCAGTTCAGTCTGGTTCTAACACACCCCCTGTATCTCCCTCTCTCTTTTGTTCTTTCTCTCCATCTATTTATCTTTCTTGGTCAGTAATTCAGTCAAATCCAACTCTTTATGACCTCATGGACTATAGCATTCCAATATTGTCCATGGGGTTTTCTTGGCAACAGTATTGAAGTGGTTTGCCATTTCCTCCTCCAGTAGATCAAGGCAAACAGAAATTAAGTGACCTGCCCAGGGTCACAGAACTAGTATTTCAAATACAGAGGCTATATTTAAAATTAGGTCTTCTTGATGACAGAAACAAGTTGGGGAGGCTCAGTGCCCATATGCCTCCTGGGCCATGTTTTGGAGTGTAAACCATCAAGTGTCACTCAGAAACTGAGCTGCTGAACAACAACTGAATATGTCTATTTAGATCTGTGTGCATGCTCTAGGAAAGGCTGCTGGGCTTCGCAGTCCCACCTGCTCTCCATAACCCTATTGTCATTTCTCTCAGCTCAATCTAAGGTTTAAAATGTAAAAATAATGAGTGTATAATAATTCATAAATTTATCATAATTCGTTTTCCCATTTTCCACTAATATTCTTATCCACTTTCCAATTTTGTGCAACCTAGAGGAAAACACACTTGCATTGCAGGTTTACTGAATTAATTTGTAGTTTAACATATAACATTGACATTCTCAATGACTTAGCAAACCACTGCCTTTAGAGATGTCCTGACTCCCAACACAGCAAGGCAACAAGTACTTACAAAGTGCTCATCACCATCAACCAAGTACTGAGTTATGTGCTAAGGATGCAAATACACTGAAGGCAGACAGTTCTTGCCCTTAAGGAGATTACATTCCAATGATGTCAAACAAAGGTGTGCGTATAAGACACAGAGGTAACTGGAGCTAATCAATAGAGGGAAGGCTCTAGTAGTGTGTGGGGTTTATAGGGGTAAGGTGGGAGGAAGGACAGGAAAGATCTCTTGCTGAAGGTAGAGCCCGAGTTGAGTCTTTAAGAAAGCCAAAAGTGGAGGTGAGGAGGAAAACTGTCCAAGAATGGAGACAGCCAGTGAAAAGTCACAAAGTCCAGTGATAAGTATCTTATGCTAGGAACAGCGAGGAGGCCAAGGTAACTGAATCCTAAAGTGTGAGGGGAGGAAAGCGTGAGAAGACTGGAAAAGTAGGAAAGGGCCAGGTTGTAAAGGGCTTTAAAAGTCAAACAGAGGATTTTCTATATTAACTTGGGGTGATAGGAAGACATTAAAGTGGATTATACAGGGAGGGGTGACATGGTCACATGACAGCATAAGAAGATTCCTTTGACAGCTGAAGGGAAGATGGACCAGGATGGAGAGAGACTTGAAGTAGGGAGATGAACCAGAGGATGTGACAGTGGTCCAGCTACCCCAGGGTAGTGTAAATGGAGGAGAAGGGGCAGTAATACGAAGGTAGAAATAAAAAGACAACAGATTGGATGTGTGAGCTGAGCGTGAGTGAGGGGACACTTAGTTGATACTAAGGTTGCAAATTTGAGTGATTGGGAGGATGTTGATGCTCTCCCAAGGAATGGGAAATTTGAGAAGATGGGAGAGTTTAAGGAGGAAAGACACAGTTCTTCTTTGGACACAGGAGTTTGAGGTGCCTACTGGACAGTCACCCAGAATTGCCACCTTGGCGTCGCTCTCAATTCTGCCTTCTTTCTTATCACCCCACATGTTCAATCAGATGTCAAGTCCTGGCATTTTTATCTTCTCCGTTTCTGACAGGTGGGAGGTGGTGCTTCAGAGTCATTTTAATCTACATTTGTCTAATCAATAGTGATTTGGAGCATTTTTTACATGACTATAGAAAACTTTGATTTCTTCTTCTGAAAACTGCCTGTTCAAGTTTGTGGACCATTTATCGGATTTGAAATGACTTGTATTGTCACACATTGGATTCAATTCTCTATATATTTGAGGAATGAGACCTTTATTAGAGACACTTGATGTAAACTCCTCCCCTCACCGTAGTTTTCTGCTTTCCTTCTAATATTGACTACATGGGTTTCGTTCATGCAAAACCTTTTACATTTCAGGCAATCGAAATTATCCATTTACATCCCATAATGTTCTCTATCTCTGTCTCTTGCCTTATCCATAGATCTGACAGGTAAAATCGGGAAAGTCATTTAATCTTTTTTGTCTCAGTTTCCCCATCTGTAAAATGAAAACGATAATAACATTTATCTCCCAGGGTTGTTAGAAAGATCAAATGCGATAATTAAAGGGCACATTGAAAACCTTAAAGCATGATAGAAATGCTAGTCATTAACAGTATTATTAAAAGCAGGGTAGCTAACAGTTTCTTAACTTGGTTAATGATGATATCAAAACATGAACATAATATAATTATGGATTATATATAGAATTGTATCATGGAATTATAGCTGGAATGGACCTCAAAGGCCACAGGGTTCTAACCCCCGAAAAGCTAAAGATGAGGGAAACTGAGGCCCAGAGAAAAGAAGGAAGAGAAAAGAATTAAGTTGGAACCAGAGATTGACAAAATCCCATTGTTCATATGCCTTCATGCTACAAGGCTGTATGTTGAACTCAGTAGGACCAGGAGAAACCATGGATCTCAAAGTGTGCCAAACAGTCAAAAACGCATTCACCACTTCCGAAACCTAGTTGCTCTCAGGCTAAAACATCAGCAAATCCCACTAGCATCAGTATCCACAAGCAAAACCAGTATCCACATGCACTAACCCCCTCCTCCATCTTGAAAGATTTGGGGTGGGAGGGTGCATCATTTTCCTCACTGGTTTTTGTCATATTGGGCTAAAAAAATGAAAAAAGGTCCTATGTGTGCTTATGTGAATGCTTCTGCACTCTGGAAAAGTGTCCAAAGATATAGCAAATGCCCTCTTTCTCATTGGCTCTGGTCCCCACCTTTGCTTATGGTAAGGATCATAGAGCTCTATGGGACCAAAATACCTCTTTTCCTTTTATGACTGAGTTCTTTTTTCCCCCTTTCAATCCCTGAGCTCATGAGTTTGGATACAAATCACAGTAAAACCATAGTCAAATTAGTATCAAAACCTCAAAGAAGTCTTCAAGATGAGTAGGTTTTCAATTTCAATGATACTACAGTAATTCTGCATCTGAGAAGGCTCTTGATGCTTTTTATCTTCCTTTCTAAGCCTCTCCTCCTCCTGAGGTGTAAAAGGAAAAATGAAAAGTGGCCATTTAGTTGAACAGGTAGCTTCCATACGCTAAGCTGAAAGGGTCCCAACCAGTTCCAAATCTTCCAACACAGTTTGCCTGTGATTCCTTCTCCATCAGCCTTTGGCCATCTTTGGACAGTCTCTGGTCGACTGTCATTTATGTGTCACCAGCTTGACTCCTCGGCTCTCCTCAGCTCCGATTTTCCGACTCTGGGCAATCATTTAACCTTTATTTGCCTCAGTATCCTCATCTGTAAAATGTGGATAAAAATAGCACCTACCTCTTAGGATCAAATGAAATAATTGTAAGCACTTAGCTCAGTGTTTGACCCATAGTAAACACGATATAAATGTTACCTGCTGTTATTGTTACATGTGGGAGCTTGCCTAAGCGATGGCATTCTGTATTCCTCCATTCCCTGCATAGCCTGGCTAGTGGTAGGATGGCCTAGGAGAGCTGTGGTGGCTGCTCTGAGAAGTCCTTCACTCTCTCAAGCCACTAAGACCCAGAAGAAGCTACAGCTATGATCACTGCAGGATAGAATTAGACCAGGAAGGGATGTCAGAGGACATCTAGTTAAACCCTCTCATTTTATAGGTGAAAAAAATTGAAGTCATTAATGTTAAGTGACTTGCTCATCGTTACTTGGTTGCTAAGTATCAGAAGCTAGAATTAAAATCTAAATTCATCAGTTTTTCCACTGTACGATGCTGACTTCCTAAGAGTTCCTAAGCTCTCTTGCTTTCAGTCTGTTGGTTCTTATTGCCTTCTGGCATTAAATTCCTCCCCATGGCTAGAAATTTTCCAGTCCCTTTCACAATCAGTTGAGGTATACTTGAAATACTCAAACATATGTCATAAGCATAAAAATAAACGTGCACACTTAAAATAACTAGGATGATTATCTCAATATCTCAACTAATTATCCCATGAAACTATTCACATCAAATCCACATTAGCTCAAGGTACATTTTAATTACACACTGGTTATATTACATTCCCGTATCATGATGGCACACGCATGTCTGATATACACAAGCAAGTAATACTAAGCAGAAAACACTGCACTGAAGCAAAATTAGCTGTAACAATATCAGCAGGCCTGTATAAATAGCAAATAATGCATAGGTATTGTTTATCATCCTTCATATTCCAAGAGCAGCAAAATGATATCAGTGTGTTGGGTTCAATGTGCAGTGTGTCCCATTGTGGCTGATCAGACCAATATGAGTTCAGAAGTCTCTACCACAGGTCAGGCACAAAGAGTCCATGTGAACATTTGGAGGGGAGATGGCTTCTAAATTTGCACACTTCTCATTTCTTTTCAGCTGCTATAATTCTGTTTTGCTCATAAAATGCAGCACCTTCTTTGATGGGAGCAAGATGTGTTTGACAGTCCTGTGCCAGTGTCTCCCATGTTTTACAACTGATTTTAAAATTTTTCAGAGAGACCTTGAGAGTGTCCTTCTGACTTCTGTGTGAGCACTTGCCTTGTGTGAGTTCTGTGTAAAATAGTCTTTTAGCTAAACATATGTTTGGCAGTAGAACAACATGGCCAACCCATGAGAGCTACACTCTCTGCAGTAAAGTTTTGAATGCTTGGCAATTTAGCTCAAGAAGGGACCTTGGTGTCTAGTACCTTATCTTGACAGGTGATTTGCAAATAAGCAGATAGCATAATTTATTGACCTCTATAGTTATGAAACATAAAATGCTACTTGTAGCAGATAAGCAAGTTAACTTAAAAAGCAAATAAAATTAACATATGCACCAAAATTGGTCAACCAAAGCAAGAATGTGAATTAGTCAGTTAAAAATATCAATTAATGAACATTGCCAACCTTAATTAGTTTTGCCATCTAGCTACCTGACTACTCACCTCTTTAATTTTACCTGGAACATTATAAATTTGCCTGGCCACAGGTATGGTAGACCTAGCTCTCTTGTAACCTGCTGACCTTTTTAGCTGAACCAATATAGTTGGTATGCACTGATCAAAATACCCATAGGACTAGATTCCTAAACCTGAGTTTGTTAAGGGTTCCAGGCTGGCTTTCTGGTCTCTATTCATTGACTTTGTGAGTCTTTATAGCTTCAGTTCTAGGTAGAAAAGATGCTGGCTGAGGATTTAGTTTTCTCCCTCTATCTGCTCAGTTTGATGAAAGGTTGTTGGGTTATAGGGCAAAGGGTTTTCTTCATGAAAATGTGAATTTGCAAGTTATAAGACAGCAGGGCAGTCTCTTACTCAGAGTCAGTTGAGCTAAATATCCTGCCCCTCTTTTTTCCTTTTCATCAGACAGTCCAGCTAATTCTCCTCTGAGCAATAAGTAGTTGCAGTGAATTGCCTTTATAAGGCTGTGACTATTCTCTCGGACAGCTAGGTGGTGCCATAGTGTGTAGAGTGCCAAGCCAGGAGTCAGGAAGACTCATCTTTGTGAGTTCAAATACAGCCTCAGATTCTTATTAGCTGTGTAACTTAGGACAAGTCACTTCACCTTGTTTGCCTCAGTTTCCTCATCTGTAAAATGGGCTGGAGAAAAAAAATAGCAAACTACTTCAGTGACTCTGCCAAGAAAACCCAAATGGGGTTATGAAGAGAGGTCAGTACTGAAATGACTGAACAGCAACATAGAAAAGCTGCTCTCTGAGGCTATTCTTAGTACTCAAATTGTTTCTTTCTGGCTGCTTGCAATGTTTTCTCCCTGACCTGGGAACTCTGGAATTTGGCTATAATATTCCTAAGAGTTTTTCTTTTTGATTCTCTTTGAGGAGGTGATTGGTGGATTCTTTCAATATTTATTTTACCCTCTGGTTCTAGAATATCAGGGCAGTTTTCCTTGATAATTTCATGAAAGATGATGTCTAGGCTCTTTTTTTTTTGATCGTGGATTTCAGGTAGTTCCATATTTTTAAATTGTCTCTCCTGGATCTGTTTTCCAGGTCAGTTGTTTTTCCAATGAGATATTTCACATTGTCTTCTATTTTTTTCATTCTTTTGGTTTTATTTTGTAATTTCTTGGTTTCTCATAAAGTCATTAGCTTCCATCTGCTCCATTCTAATTTTTAAAGAACTATTTTCTTCAGTGAGCTTATGAATTTCCTTTTCCATTTGGCTAATTCTCTTTTTTAAAGCATTCTTTTCCACATTGGCTTTTTGGACCTCTTTTACCATTTGGGTTCGTCTATTTTTCAAGGTGTTATTTTCTTCAGCATATTTTTGGGTCTTCTTAAGTGAGCTGTTGACTCACTTTTCATGATTTCCTTGCATCTCT
>CM053774.1:116129410-116142907 GCA_028658325.1 Potorous gilbertii
TTCCTCATCTGAAAGGATGGAGGAAAATACCTGTTCACCAAGAAAGTTACCTTCTATAGTCTTATTTTTTCCCTCCTTTTTGGTCATTTTTCCAGCCAGTTATTTGACTTTTGAGTCCTTTGTCAAGAGGAGGGTATACTCTAGGGACCTGTAAGTTCTCAGTTCCTCCAAGGTGGCACAATCAAGGGAGATGAGTTTACTCCTCTCCTGGCCTTCGCTCTGGTTTGGGAGCAACAACAAGTATTCTTCTGTCCAGGAACTGCAAGTAGGATTCCCTGTCCAGAGCCTCCACCAGCTCTACCAGCCAGTGCTCCTCCTTACCCCAGGACATTGCCACTGAGGACTGAGACCAGATCAACAGTTTGATTCTCCCAGGGGCTTTAGGCCAAGGGATCCAAAAATGGACACTACTACTGCCTCAATCACTTGGTTTAGAGCAGTTTTCTGTTGAACCACTAATTTATATGTCTCTGAAACCCCAATCAAAACCAGGAGAACAATTTATACAATTTGGTGTTCAATTATTTTTCAATCAAGGTGGACTCTTCATGACCACATTTGGGGTTTTCTTGGCCAAGATACTGGAGTGGTTTGCCATTTCCTTCTCCAATTTATTTTACAGATGAGGAAACTGAGGCAGACAAGGTTAAGTGACTTGCCCAGGATCACACAGGTAGACAGTGTCTGAGGGCAGATTTGAACTGAGGGAAAAAGAACCTTCCTGACTCCAGATCAGGCACTCTATCCATTGCAGTGCCACCTAGCAGCCAAAAGGTGGCTGCAGCACAGTAAAGGAAAGTGAAAAAATCTCAAGAACTATGGTCAATACGATGATCATTCGTGACTCCAGAAGACTATAGTAGAGAATAAGACACATTTTCATATATGGCCAGTGTGGGGATTAATTTTGCTTGACTGAGCTTTTTGAATGAGAAAAGAGGTAGGTGAGTTGGGGGCAGTGGTAGTGTTACCCAAAAACAGGAAGTAAAAAGCATCAATGAAGCAAATAAAAATGTGCAGAGGAAAATAAAAGGCAGCTCAAAACAGAAAACAGATAAGCAGGGAGGGGTTGGGAAAAGTGTGTTAAATCTGTGCAGCATGTTGAACAAGAGTGCTGGACTTGAAGTCAGGAAGACCTGAGTTCGAATTCTGCTTGCTATCCATGTAGGGCAAGGTGGTCCCAGTGAGTGCATAGAGTGCTGGGCCTAGAGTCAGGAAGACCTGGGTTCACATTTAACCTCTAATTCTTACTGACTACGTGACCCTGGGCAAGTCACTTAACCCTGTTTGCCTCAGTTTCCTCATCTGTAAAATGAACTGGAGGAGGAAATGGCAAGACAGCAGTTGATCTGTTAAAAACTCAGTAGTTCTACTGAATTTCGGTTTAAGGTTGGCAATATGGTGATCCAATGGTCATTAAAGTGAACATCATCCTAGGTTGTATGAAGAGGTTGTATCTTCCAAGAATCAGAAGATGGAGGTCCCTGTATTCCACCTTGGTCAGATCACAGCTGGAATGTTGGATAGGGGAACGGACACAGCATTTGAGGAAGGATATTGATCAACTGGGGAATATCCAGAATCTCTGGAATTTATAAAACCTTCCCCGGGAGCAATTCTACCACAGGCATTTTTAATCTTGACAGCAAATTAAGGAGATTGACCTCATGTTGAGGATTGTGTTAGTATACAGTGGTGAGAAGGCAAGGGAAGGGGCATTAAGTGCCTACTATATGCCAGGCACTGTGCCAAGTTCTTTACAAATAGGATTTCATTTGATCCTCCCAAAAGCTCTGGGAAGTACCCCCCATTTACAGTTGAAAAAACTGAGGCAAACAGCAAACAGAGGTCATGACTTACCCAGGGTCAAACAGCTAGGAAGTTTCTGAGTCTGGATTTGAACTCAGGTCTTTGTAACTCTAGACCTAGTGCTCTTTCTACTACACCACATATCAAATAAGGAGTCATAGGATTTAGAGCTGGAAGGTGATGTTAGACATCAATGAGTCTAAGCCATAATTTTCCAGAGGCTTTTGAAAATCTGAAGTGATTTGCCCAAAGTCATCATACATACCACTATTACTTCTACGGCTACTACTGCTACTACTACTGCTACTACTACAACTATCATCTCTATTATTAGTCAGCATTTATATAGTACTTCAAGGTCTATAAAGGGTTTTAACAATAATAGCTAACATTTATGTGATGTTTCATAAAACATTTATATAAAGTTTACCATGAACCAGACACTATGCTTTACAAATATTACCTCCTTTGTTCCTCACAACAACCCTAGGAAGTAGGTGCTACTATTACATCAATTTTATAGAGGTTAAGTGACTTGCCCGCCCCCGCCCCCCCCATCTAGTGAGTGTCTGATCTGACCTCATCTCCCTGACTCTGTGTCCAGCACTCTATACATTGCTTTTGTTTATTTGTTTTTTGACAGAGTAACTTCACAAATGTCTACTTAATTGAAGCCCCCCAGCGCTATATTATCACGTCTTTTTGCCAGGGTCTCTATATACTGAGCTGCCTAGCTACCTACATCCTCTTTTTTCTAAATCAGATGCTAGAACTGAATACCTAAAACTGATTCCCCACCTTTGGATTGTTGGTGCTGTTGCTGCATTTACAGTAAGGTGCCATTTAATCACGTGAGAGCAGCTTAAGGTTCCAATTTGCTGCCAGTCAGTGGAGTAACAATGAACTTCAGTGAAAGGAGTGGATACTTTCAGGATTCGTAATTTCATCTTGTGGGCTTAGCCTCCACAGATGCAGATTACAGCGTAGTGTCTGTAAAAGCACTGTGTATACAAATTGCTTCAGCAAAAGATAAAGAAACATTAGTATCTGCTAGATTCTAGAGAATTAAAAGATATGATAATGCAAGAGTATTCCACATTGCTGTCACTGTCTCTTAATTGCAGGGCCTGGGGTAACATTTTTCTCTCTAGGGCTAAGATTTTGAACTGGTAGTTCTGTTTTGACAATAGTAAATAGAACTGAAACCTGGAGAGAGCTTATTATATTTTGGCATCTAAATGCCATGGATTCTCCATGTGTTCTACCCTTGGCCACCCACTTTTCCCCATCATTACTCTCCTACTGTGCTCTCAGACAGTCTAAATCGAGCTTCCTGGGCAATTAAATATTACTGCTTTTCTCCTCACCTATGATATCTGTGCCTCTTCTGATAACCAGCATCACGGCCTTTGTGGGAGGGATAGGACAACTCCCTGGGATAGTGAAAGAGGCAGTGGTAATGGAGGGCTTTGTGAGCTCTCAGAGTCCTGTAACTGATGTTTAAGTTAAAAAAATTAATTGGTATGTCTTTACACTTTAAAAAGTGGATTTCATTATAATTAACTTTTGTGTTTAAAATCTCTTTGGAATTCACTTGGGGCTTCCCTTTAAAGATGGAGAAAAGATTCTGCTTGTGTTCCCTTGTCTGGGGTACCGTGGGATGAAAGGCAGTGCAGAACTGAAAGCTATTATTAAACAACTACTTTTCCAGATATGTAATGATGTAGGTTCTAAAGTGTCTGTCTGCTGACACTGCCTCAGCTCAGAGGCAGCTGTATTTGTGGCTGCTTTCTAGCGTTCGGCTCAAACTCCTGTGCATTTCCAGATAATTAGAATGGCCATCTCACAGCTGAGGTGCCTCTTGGCTTTATGTAAAGTGGATTCAGCTGGATCAACACCCCCCTTTAGGACAGCACTCACTGCCTTCTCCAATTCATCCTACACACAGCTGCCAAAGTGATAGTCCTAGACCACAGGTGTGACAATGCTATTTCCCACCTCAGGAAGCTGCAGGGGCCATCCTATCACATTTGCCATCAAACACAAATACCTCCATCTGGCGTAGAACCAGGAAAACAACCTACACAGTGACTATAACAATACAAATGGATAAAACAAAATGATGAGATAATGGATGTTGCCATTACAACGGCCAAACTTGGCCCTGGAGAAGAGATTGGAAAACGCACCTTCCTCCCTTTTCTGTGGAGATGAGGATTCAGAAAAGAAAAAAGAAGATGTTAATACAAATATACAAAGGAAAAGACAGCATCCTTAACACTCTGTAATGGATTAATGACTGGAGATGTCATCCTCTCCCAACACATGAGGAGAGTACACAGACTTCTTGTAGGTTTGTTAAGTCCCATGTCACTGGAATGTCTAACCAAGTTTTTTGTCCTTCATTAATCTGACCTTGATGACTGGGGTCTGATATGGTCCCAGTAAATTCTTTTCTGTAATGAATTGTGTCATAAGGTTCCTGTGTATAGCCTTCTAGCATTATGTTGATTAATGATGTGGGAAACTCAGCTGATGCTTTGATCCTGGGAGGTTGGAAAGGTCAACAATTGAACTTCTTTCAGCTTTTATCATGTTCTATTAAAATATTAACAAAGAGTATGCCCTCACTGCCTTGCTAATCAACTCTTTGCTATGTTAAATTAGTTTATAGACCAGGCAGTGTCCCAAAACTGGCATAGCCAAGCAGGTGGCAATCCAATCAAATGGTTAGCAGAGTTGGTGCCAACTTCCTTACAATTCTCCAAACAAGATCCAAAGGAAATGAACCTTTCTTAAGTCAGAGGGAAGAGGTATAACCAAAGGCAGACCAAGCCCTTCTCTGTCCCCAAGCTATAACCTTGGAAGCCATCTGTAGAATAACGACTTGGTTAAACTTAGTTTAATTCATATTATCTCTAAGCAACTTCCAGTCAGTGAACAAAGTGCTTCAAAAAAGGCTAATCTCAAGGTTCAGAGATTAACCAAACACCATTTATTTTCCTGTACTGACTGGTGTAATCTACTATAGTACTGTGGTCACAGTGTTACAGGCTTTCTTGTAGATAGAACTTTATTTTCATTGATGTTTTAAGGTCATTGGAGTACAAGTGAAGGGCTGAAACTAGTTGAGTCTTCTATACCTCTTCCAAACATGAAGTTCTCTTCTTCCCCTGTCCCAGGTGGAGATCAAAACAGTTGACCAAAATAAGCCATACTTTGCCTTGATGTATAGATCACTGGTTACAAACTTGCTTGTAATACCACTGGTTCTTGAACTTTCTAGTAAAATTAAGAATGGTATGTAGATGCACATCAAGTGGGAAATAGCTCTGCAATTTGGGGTATGTAAATATAATGGATTATTATTTCACTGTAAGATATAATTATGAAGATTTTGATTTCTTTACTTTTTAAAATTATTAACTATTTTCTCCCCCATTGGGAAAAATGGAACTTCTGTAAAAATTATGCATGGTTAAGAAAAACATTCTCATGTTGGTTATGTCACTCTGTGTCTGGAGTCTGTCACCTCTCTTTCAGAAGGTGGGTAGCACATCAACATCAGTCCTCTGGAATTGGATTTGGAATCAGGAAGACGAGTTCAAATTTGGCTTCAGACACTTACTAGTCACGTTACCCTAAGCTAGTCAATCTAGTCAATCCAGCCTCTCTGCCTCATCTGTAAAATAGGGATAATAGAAACACTTGCCTCACAATGGGATTATTGGAATAAAATAAGATAATATTTTTAAAGTGCTTTGCAAATCTTAAAGCACTATATAAATGTTGGTTATAATAGCAATAAAAATAAACAGTGTTGTAATAATATACCATCAATATTATCAATGTTTAATATTTATATAAAAACCTATAACTGATATAATATTTAATATGTAAATATATATACACACATATAAACATATTAACTGTCACAAATATATTATAATTTTAAATATAATTTAAATACAAATTTAAAATTTCAATATAATTTCCTATAAACATAATTCATTATATTCTTGTATGCGATAAGGACTACAATGACAAGTAATTATAGTCATGATAATTTATTATAATAATTTTCAGAACCTACAGTAGTAATAATTACCCTGGTTAGTCATTGCCTGGATCAGAACCTTTTATAATGTTTTTGTAATTCTTTAGGTTATCACTTGGTGTCAATTACTTCACTCTGCATCAGTTCTTACAACTCTTCCCAGGTTTCTGTGAAACCTTTTCATCATGCAGTAATATTCCCTTACATTCATGTACCATAGTTTGTTCAGCCATTCCCCAGTGGATGGGTTAGTTTGTAGTTCTTCTCATTCACAAAAAGGAGCTATTAAATATATTTTTGTACACAGAGTACTTTTCCTATTTATTTGTTCCCTTTGGGAGATAGGTCTGGTAAAACTATGGCTAGATATAAGGGGTTCGTATGCACAATTTAATCAAACACACTTTGCTTTTCAGGACAGGTGGGCCAATCCACAGTTCCACCAATTCACACTGTGCCTGTTCCCCTCCCTGCCCTTGCATTTGACATTTTCTTTTTTTGAGAGCGGGATTAATTTTGGCCAATCTGAGGGGTATTGAAGAAAAACTTCAGAGTTGCCTTAATTTGTATTTTTTTCTAATTGCTAGTGATTTGGAACATTTTCTCATACAGCTATTGATAGTTTGAATTTCTTTCCTTGAGAACTGTCTGTCCATATCCTCTGACCATTGGTTACTGGGGAGATAGTTCCTATTCTTATAAATTTGGATTAATTCCTTATATATTTTGGAAATGAGACCTTTAGTAGAGACAGTTGCTGCAAAGACCACCCACCCCAATTTATTTGTGCAAAGACTTTATTTTTATGTAATCAAAATTGTCCATTTTGTCTTCTGTGCCCTTTTCTGTCTTTTGTTTGACTGTGAGTTCTTCCCCTATTTATAGATTTTAAACATAATTACTTCCTTGTTCTTTTAATTTTTTTTTATGATTTTCCTTTTTATGTATAGGTCACATAACCATTTGGAAGTTATCTTGGTATGTGGTGTTGGTCCCAATAATTTCTGTCAGAATGTTGTCCAGTTTTCCCGTTAGTTTTTGTCAGACTGACTCTCTCCCTCAGTAGCTGGGGTCTTTGGGTTCATTGAATGCTAAGCTGGTTAGGCTGATTTGCTTCATTGTGCTGAGTACCTAGTGTATTCCACTAATGGACCTCTCTATTTTTTAAACTGGTACCAAGTTGTTTTGATGACTGTTAGTGTAGTTGGAGGTCAAGTAATACTAGACCCTCTTCCTTTCCATTTTCCTCCCATACTATTTTCTTGAAACTCTTGAATTTATTCCTTCAGAGGAATTTTATTATTTTCTAGTTCCAGAAAGAAATCCTTTGGTAGTTTGATGTCATTGAATAAGTCAATTAACTTAAGTAGAATTCTTATTTTTATTATATTAGCTTACTCTCTGCAAGAACTAGTAATCTTTTCTAAGTATTTGGTTCTATATTTCTATACAGTATTCATATATTGTATACATCTTAATAAATCTTAGTAAACTCTCAGATATTTATTCATTTTGTAATTCTTATAAATGGAATTTCTCTTTCTGTCTTTTCCTGTTTACTGACTATCCTCCCTTCTTCTTACTTGTCACTATTAAGGCTTCCACCATCCTCCCACTTAGTCAAGCATGCAATCTATGGGTCACCCAAGATTCCTCACTCTCTCTGATCCCTCATATCCAATCATTTGCCAAGTTCTGTCATATTTACCTTCACATATTGTTTTTATTCATGCCTTTCTCTTCACTGACCACACCTTGATGTAAGCCCTCATCACATTCCTAGACTATTGCAGTAGGTTGGCTTTTCTGCCTCATCTTCCCATTCCTGTCCATCCTCTACTCAGATTTCAAACTGATCTTCCTAAAGTGCAGGTCTGGATGTCATTGCTCTCCTCAACTCCTTTCTCAATTTGAACTGCCAAGCATCCAAATTCTACTGCAGAGAGTGCAACTCTGATGGGCTGGCCACATTGTTCAAATGCCAAACATACATTTACCTAAAAGACTGTTTTATAGTGATCTCCCACAAGGCAAGTGCTCACATGTGGTCAGAAGTAACGATGCAAGGACATTCTTAAGATCTCTCTGAAGAATTTTGGTATTGATTGTGTCACATGAGAGATACTGGCACAGCACCTCCCAGCATGGTGACCACATCAAAGAAGGTTCTGTGCTCTTATGAGCAAAGCAGAATTGTAGTAGCTAAAAGGAAATGAGATATGCAAGTTTAGAGACATCTCCAGTCCAAATATTTGTGCCCAACTTGTGGT
Organism: Potorous gilbertii; assembly: GCA_028658325.1. NCBI lineage: Eukaryota > Metazoa > Chordata > Mammalia > Diprotodontia > Potoroidae > Potorous > Potorous gilbertii. Next base: position 116,137,547 of record CM053774.1, read on the forward strand.
AGAGTCTTCCAGGTTCATATTGGTTTGATCAGCCACAAATGGACACACTGTACATTGACCCTAGCATCATGAGGTCCTTTTGGTCCTCTGAACATGAAGGACAAACAAAGACAAGCTCCAGCTTTATAAACAGTAAACTCTGCTTCTCTAGGATGAAATATAAAGTCTTCTGTTTGACCTTTAAAGTCCTTCACAACCTTGCTCTTTCCTGCCTTTACAGTCTTCATACATTTTACTCCCCTCCAAATACTCTACAATCCAGTGACCTCCTTGCCCTTTCTCAACCATGATGCTACATGTCCTGACTCTGGCTGTCCCCCACACTTGGAATGCAGTCCCTTTTCATCTCTAAATGGAGTCTCTTGGATTCCCTGTCTTCCTTCAAGTCTCACCACCTACAAGAAACCTTTCCTAGCACTTCATCATTTTAGTGTCTTCCTTTTGAGATTATCTCCTCTTTAGCCTGTGTGTCTCTTGTCTTCCCCGTGAGCTATTTGAGTGGATGGGGAAGGGGCAGTATCTCCAGTGCTTAGTATAGTACTTGGCACATAGTAGGTGCCTGATAAATACTTGTTGACTTGGCTGAATTTATTGGACTTTATTGATAATAACAAAAATGTTAAAGATTTATGTGTATTTATTTTATAAACCTGCAAATTTACTAAATTTAATAATTTTTTCAATTAATTTGTAGTGGACTGTCTAGGATTCTCTAAGTAAATCTCATCAGTAAAAAATGAGAATTTTGTTTCTTCTTTGCCTGTGTTTATTCTTTCAGTTTCTTTTTCTTGTCTTGTTAGTATAAGACTCTTATCTGTTTTTATTCTGTTATTTCAGTCATGTCCAACTCTTCAAGATCTCATTTGGAGTTTTCTTGGCAAAGATACTGGAGTGGCTTGCATTTCCTTCTTCAAGTCATTTTATAGATAAGGAAACTGAGGCAAACAGGGTTAAGTGACTTGCTCAGAGTCATACATCTAATAAGTGGCAGAGGCCAGATTTGAACTAGTATTGAAGCTAGTATTTCTAGCATTATGTCAAATAGTGGTAACAATGGACAGGTTTGCTTTATCCCTGATCTCATTAAAAAAGACTCTACTTAATCCTCTTTATATATATATATATATATATATATATATATATATATATTCACACACACATACATATATATATATATATATATATATATATATGTATAATGTTAGCTCTTGGTTTTAGATATATACTACTTACCATGTTCAGAAAATATTCATTTATTCATTTATTTTTTGATTTTTTCCCCCTAGGTGCTGTATTTTGTCAGGAACTATGTTTGTTGACATAATCATGATTTTTACTGTTCCTATCAAAGGTCAATTACAGTCAATTATGTTGATAATTTTCCTAATATTAAACAACTCTATATTACTGATATAATTCAACCTGCTCTAAGTGTATAATCTTTGTGATATGTTGCTGTAGCTACTTTGCTAATATTTTATTTATAATTTTTGTATCAATTTTCATCAGAGACACTGGTCTCTGGTTTTCTTTGTTTTATTTCTCTCTGGTTTAAGTATCAAGATGCTGTTTATATCATAGAAGGAATTTGGTAGGTTTCTTCTTTTACCTATTTTCAAACTATTTGTATAATATTGGAATTACTTGTTCTTTAGATGTTTGATAGAATTCATTTGTTCCTCTCTTTAAATCCATCTGGTCCTGGTCTTCCCTCCTCCTCCTTTAGAAGTTGACTTTGAATTTCTTCAATTATTTTTTCTGAGATGGGGTTATTTAAATTCTCGATTTCTTTTTCTATAGGTAGCCAGGTGGCACAATGGATAGAGTGCCTTCCTGAGTTCAAATCTGGCCTCAGACATTTACTAGCTGTGTGACCCTGGGCAAGTCACTTCATCCTGTTTGCCTCAGTTTCCTCATCTGTAAAATGATCTGGAGAAAGAAATGGCAAACCACTGCAGAATCTTTGCCAAGAAAATCCTAAATGAAGTCATGAAGAGTTGGACATGTCTGAAATGAATTAACAACATTTCTTTTTGTGTTGCTCTGGCTTTATATGTTTTTGTAAATCTTTGCCTCATTGAAGTTGGTTTTATTGGCATCTCATGGGGCAAAAGAGTTTCTATTATCTTTTGTGGCTTCTTTATTTTTTGTGAATTATCCTTTATTCATTTTTGATATTATTATTTGGCTTTTGTTTCTCCTTTTTAATCAAATTAACCAATGCTTTGTCTGCTTTATTAATCTTTAAAACTACTTCCTGGATTTATTCACGAATATAGATTTTTTTAAAGAAAACTTTGTTAATCTTTCCCTTGACTTTTTGGATTTCTATTTTAGTATTTAATTGGTATTTTTTAATTTGTTACTTTTCTAGCTTTTTAAATTGCATACATAATTTGTTGATCTATTCTTTCTCATTTATGTTGTTTGTAGGCCTACATCTTTGATGTTTTGGAATACTGTATTTCGTTTACTTGATTTATTTAAAATGGTAGCTGCTAAATATTTTCTGAACCTATGTGGTTCCTTTGTACTTCAACTCTTGCTGGCTGATTTCCTTTGACTTAGAAACTCTGGATTTAGACTGACATTACTGGGAATTTTCACTTTAGGATTTAGAAGGTTATCAATGAATCCTTTATATTTCCCCCTTTTTTCTAATATTTCTGGGTAATATTCTTTAATGATTTCTTGAAACATGATATCTAGGCTCCCCTTTTTTGGTCTTAGCTTTCAAGTACTCTAATAATTCCTAAGTAATCTCTCCTTGATCTATGTTCTAGGTCAATTGTTTTTGATATACTTGTATCACCCAAGCAATATTCACAGTATCAATGGTGACAATGAATGTGTTGGCATAGTTCTGAATTGTAAAATATAACTGACTCTCCATATAGAAGGCAGAAGAAAAACAGACACCAGAAAGCCAAATCCCAACACCATAAAGCCAAATCCATCATAATAACCAAGAAATCAATACATATTAGCACTGCAGGCTACAAAGTCATTCCCAAATCTTCCCTCCATTGCGGGGGGCCTTCCCAGAAACAAACACTCACAACGCTGTGTTGCCTGTGTCTTCTCTCTCCTCCACCCTAACTGCTCTCACCAACTTCCTCCCAGCTCTGCTCCACCCTTCCTGTTCTACCCATTCACCAAACTCTTCCCAACACATATGATTTAGGATACCATGTAATTTAAACAGGTCTCATGGGCCTACCAATGGGTGGGAAAGATCTTCAAATTAAGCAAAAATACATTAACCATACAATAGCTTATATTTTCTTTCATTTTCCTTTAATCACTTGGCTTTAATATTTGTTGATTCATGGAATGATTGACTTTTGTTTGGTCCATTCAAATTTTGGGGAAGTCTTTTACTTGGGTAAGGTTTTATATCTCTTGTGCTCATATGTCAACTACCTTTCCAAGTCTCCCATCTACAACTCTTTCTTTTCTCTTTCCTCTGTCCTTTTAATTTCATTTATAGTATCATTTTAACTCTTAAAATTAAACTTCTTTTTTCTTTAGAAATTCTAATTCATCTTGGGGCAAGCAGTGCTTTTCTTTGAACCTTTGCTTGTGGGTGCCTTGGAGTTACTCTTTTCTAGATGTGTTCTTGGTTATCCCTGGCATCAAAATAGCTCTTAAAAAAATTTGTTTACTTATTCTTCCAGCATTACTTTCTGGATTGGGACTTTGTGTTAGGGCTAGCTATTTAACGGTGGGACTAGAGTAGTCTTGTATGGTCCTGGTTTGGCTTATCTCATTTCTTGCTTCTGGGGTCAGAGCAACTGCCCATGGTCCTCTTCTGTTCTAGTCTGGTTTCTAGAATCCTTTTCTTGGGCTAGGATGACAGCTTTACAGTTTCTGCACCTGGGAACTGAGTTTAAGATGCTCTCTGAGGTCAGGGTGACGCCACTGTGGCCTTGATCTGCTTCCACAATCTGATTCTGCCATTCTGGTCAATCCCTAGTCCAGAGTTCCTGCCCTAGTCTTTTGTCTATTGGTTGAATTTGTTAAGCACCTACTTAAGTCAGCACCTAGAACATAGCAGTATGTGGTAATAAAACCTTATTGAAACTTTCCAGGCAGGATTCAACAAAAGGGGAATGGGAAAACCAATTAGTCAAGATTAGATAAGGTTGCTCAGTTAGCTACTGATACTGTCTTTTTCAAGGTGGTAATTAAATTAAATTGAAATTTTGGACTAGATGTATGATTTCATTGGCATTAGGAAATTCCTTTGCTCTAGACAACTGATGTGTAACTTACAGTCATAGAGGTTAAGTGACTTGTCAAGGATAAGATAGTGTTAGAGGCAGAATTTTAATGCAAATCTTCCTGATCTAGCCATCTCTGTCTTCATAGCACATTGCTAAGCTTGGTCATATAAAGGCAATATAAAGGGATGAGCACATAGTTCCCATCATTAGGACCTTGCAATTTAAAGTTTAGAAGAGTATGCTACGTATCATTATAAGGGAATAAGACAAACCAAAATCCAAGTTAGTTTAATGATGTTTGTAGCAAGGGTGGCGGGGCAGTTTCTTCCATGAGCCCAGTTGGCATAACTGCAGAAAATAAGGGAAAAATAACAGAGGAGATGAGCTATGGGTGGGTTAGACTTACAAAGATATATCCATGCCCTGTTAGCTCTTTATGAAGTGTGAAGTTTTCCTTGATTGAATTTAGAGGGAAATCTTCCATTGGCTGGCTGAAGATTGTCTATGTCTCTGGTGGCCTTGAAAGGACATGCCTGTCAGCCATTATAGCATCAGGCAAAGCCTTTGAGCCAGAGAGCAGCTGTATGGAGGGTGACCCTTTCACCTTTACCAGAGGACAGGGCGGTGGAGAGGAGAATTTATTTTCTCCCCTCACTTTGACCATAGAATATTACATTGGAGTTATTTGCTCAGTGGCAGACATCACATCCAGCAGAGAACAGAGAGATATAAACGTGCAAAAAGTGGAGATGAGAAGCAGCTTTGAGGAGTATGACCTCTGAGAGAAGAGAGTCACTATGGAGATGAGAGAACTAGCCCTGGTAGAAAAAAGTTGAGCTGCTGAGCAGAGATGATAAGCCCAGGGGAGGGATGGAAAACAATGTGAAGACACTACAAGGAGAGAAAGGCCATTGGTTCCCTGAAGAAGAGGAGGAGTAAACTGCCTTGGCCACATGGAGAGTGCCCTCTAGCTATGCAGAAGGAATGTATCAGAGCTACTGTTTTTATTATGCCATTTTTGCTTTGCTGTTATGAATGTTAAAGGTAAACTCACCAGTGGGGGCTCATGAACTATAGCTTTAAGAGGAAAAAGCCCACAGGATACCCTTTGAACTTGGGACCAATATTCCCTTGG
>CM053774.1:116152766-116166420 GCA_028658325.1 Potorous gilbertii
CATCCATTTGGATATATAAATATGATATTTTTAAAAATAAATTTCATTATTTAACTTGATACACTTTGTAGAAACCATGTAATATCATTAGTCATTATATGGTTCCTATTACGGATCAGTCCTCTGACCTAATGGCTCGCTTACTTAATCCACATTTGGTGTGTACTCATGACTCTTAGCGTTCGGACCAAAATGGTGTTTGGCAAATTACAAACTGTTTTATAATATTGGTCAGTTTCAAACTTCATTTATTAACACAAAAAGTACTTTAACTGCCAGAAGTAGCTAAGACAAGATGACAAGAGAGCATTCTACACATTTAAATGGTAGTTAAATTTGGCTAATCACGAATTTCTCAATTTGAGAATTCTAAGTACTTTTTTAAAGCAAAGCATGTAGATAGCTACACACACACACACACACACACACACACACACACACAAAGATATGTATGGATAAAACGAGAAACACATAAAATTTTGCCTCAAGAGCAATGTCTACCAAATAGACTAGGCTGCTTTTTCCTTAAAGGATATTGAAATTATCCTTGAAAATGAATTAGTTCAAGATACTGAGGCTCCAACTTGTTTTCAAACTTGGTTTCCTGGTGGTCAAGGTACAAAAGTCATGAAGTTGTAGGAATGAATTTCCCTCAGGTTTAACATAGGTATGGCCAATAGAGAAGCAAGGAGGCTACTCAACTGAGTCAAAGCTGTATCCTTGCTCAGTATCCCTTTCATGCTATTTGCAATTCCTTTTGTTCACTGTGAGATGACATGCAAGTGTGTAATTTCATTTCAATTCCAAACCAAAACCCACCCAGTCCAAATCAGGTCTGGCTTACAAAATTGCTTATATAGTCACTGAGTAAGAGACAGTCATCACCATTATCCTTTTTTTCAATGAAACAAACATACAACAACTTTTGTCTCAATTAAATAAAATAAATATTTTATATATATTTATATACATAAATATATATCATATATAATAAATATAAAACATTATATATGCCTATATATAAAATACATATTTATATACAAATATATATTTATATATATAAAACAAAATTATTTTACCTAACTCTGTCACTGTGTAAGTATTTAACCTGATCTTACTTTCTGTTCCTTGGGAAGTAAAGGACATTCCTGATTATCTGTTATTAATAGAAAGGCCTTCTTCTCTCTTATATATATATATAGACTCCTCTTGGTCATCTCATCATTTCCTGTGGATTTCATTTCATTCCTCCATCATTTGCAGAGTTATATATTCAGCCCAACTCTCTTTCCTGAACTTCAATCCCACATCATTAACTTCTCATTAAATATTTCAAACTGTATATTCCAGAGATATATTAAACTTAACAGTATCAAAACAGAGCTCATTTTATTTCCCAATGTTCTAGACCAGGCCTGACTCAGGTCAGTCCAGTGGTTCAGGCTTAGGCCCCGAACAAAATGAAATACTTGAAGGCCACCCAACATTTAATAAAAAAATCCATTTAATAACAGGGAAAGAATATTCAACAAGGATACAGCACTGATTCAGATAGATGTAGGTAGTTTTAAGACAAAATATTATCTATACTTCATTAAAAGTTTATTAATTTTGTTAAGCATTTTCCAATTACATTTTAATCTGGTTCAGGCCACACTCAGGCATGTTGCAGGCTATTTGTGGCCTGGAGGCCACATGTTTGAGACTTCTGCTCCAGATGACCAAGAAGCTAAATCAATAGCTCAAGACCCAGTTCACTAGACCATTCAAGTCCCTGCCTTTTAGTGGAAAACATGGATGCTAATAGATGTAGCTCCTACCACATTCCCACCCCTCCCCTCTATTAAATTTCCCTGTTTCTGATGAGGACATCAACATTCTTCTAGTCTCCCATGTCTTTAGCCATAGTATCATCCTCAACTATTCCCTCCCCCTCACCTGGCAACTGCCAAATTTTGTTTCTATCCCCACAATGTTTCTCACATAAAATTTCTTATCTCTACCACTTCAGGCTCTCCTCACCTTTTCCTTGATCAATTGCAGTGGCCTCTGAATTGGCCTTTCTGCCCTAAGTTTCTCCCAACTCCAGTACATTCTCCACACAGGAACCTATTTTAAGCACAATTCAAACCCTGGCACTCCCTTATTCCATAAGCTACATTGGCTCCCTACTGCTTCTAGGATAAAATATGGACTCCTTTATTTGACTTCTGAAACCCCTGGTCACTTGGCACCAGCATATCTTCTAAGCTTCTTTATACATTGTTCCCCTTCTCATTCTCTACAAACTAGTCAGACCGGCCTCACTCAAAAAGACCTCCATCTTGGCACTACTGTCTCCTGTGCCTGAAATGTATTCCCTTCTCACTGTGTCTTACAGAATCCTCTTCCTTCAAGACTTGATACAAGTATCACCTTCTGCATGATGCCTTTCCTAATTCTCCCCTCCATCCTCCCTTCTCTAATTGTATTTCATTACCTTGCATTTCATCTGCTTATACTTATAATATTTGCAATCTATCAAGAGAATGCAAGTTCCTTAACAGCAGTGACTGTATCTTCTTTATAAACACAGTCCCTAGATTGATGCCTAGCAAACAGTAGGTATATATAAATGAATGTTGATTAACAAGAATAACTATAAAGTCCTTCACATACACAGAATCGCTATGCAAATGATAAAAAAAAATATCATGCTATTGTCATCAACATTAAGTCCTACACGTGGAAATTAAATCTCTAAATGGCTTGTTTGGTACCTAACTACAAATAGAATTAAAACATTAGTTCCTTTAGGTCAGACATTATTTAGCTCCATAGAGTTACCACAGATACCCAAGAATTCATTTCATACAAGTTTCATACAAAAGAATTGGAAGACCTCATATTAAAACAGTTCTTTGTAAAGGAGATATACATATATACACACATTTTGTGTGTGTGTCTGTGTATACATATATAGAGACATAGATATATAAATCAGCACCATACAAAACATATTTGTGTCTGGTAACTTTGTAATATATAAATATATGCATATATAATTGGAAGGCATTCCATGAGTAGTCTCCCTAAATATTTAATTAGAAAAACTTTCACGTGATGGTTCCGAGAGTCAACTACAATTTTAATTGAAACAATAACTTTGGCAGTTGTAAGACCTAAGATAAATCCATATACATCACCAGTATTTCTCCGCTGTATTTCTATCTAGAGGGAAGACATAGAAAGAGAAATTCCATTCCAGATAGACAGAAATGTAATGATATGTAATGGCTACATATAGATATTCTGGTAGCTATTTTTTGGTAGTGCTGCTGCTATACACAATGAAATATTCACTCAGTGAGGCATTTATGAATCTGTTAATGCTTTTACTCTGGCAACATCTCTCTTCCCCAGGCCTTTCACCACCAAATGATAATGCTTGGATTAGGGCCAGGAAAAAAAACCAAAACAAACCAATAAGTATGTCACGACCTCAAGTGGTAAACACCGAAAATTACTTCAGCTGCACAATAATCATCAACTTTATTATGAAATGATTTTTGCTACAACTTCCATTTTTCAAAGACTCCTGTTAACAGGTGAAGAAACGTGGCATAAAAGACAGAGGGCTAGTATTGGAATTAGGAAGTGCTGGGTTGAAGTCCCACTTCTGAGAGAACATCTTTCCTGTGTGTCCATGTTTGGCTATTTTACCACTTAACTCTGAGGCTACAATTTACAGACAGGTTGCTGGCATGGGCCTGCAGGGGTATTTCTTCACTGAAAATTCCCCAAACTGAGGAAATCACAGGTAGGAACTGAAAATTGTTAATTTTCTCATGAGATTTAAAGGAGAAAAAAATTGAAAATTAATGCATACTGTATTAAATGTGCTTAAATTGATGAAGCAATGGGTATAAAGCATTGTATATCAGACTTTAGTTACTTTAATTCAAAAATAGAATTAAAAGGCACTCCATGAATACCCTTCCTAAATATTATTTTTTTAAAAAACTGTCCTATGTACTGAGTCAACTAAAATTTTAACGGAAGCAATAATTTTGGCAAAGTTGCAACACATAAAATAAATTCACACAAATTATCAGTAATTCTATGTATTCCCCCCCAAAAAAAAGGAAGTAAAAAAAGAAATTCCATTCAAAATAAAAATAGAACGTATAAAATGCTAGGGAATCTATCTGAAGGTAACTAGGTAGTAAAGTAGATAGTGCATTGGACGTGGAATAAGAAAGAGATGGATTTAAATTTGGTCTTAAGACATGTAATAGCTGTATTCCCCTGGGCAAATGCCTTCCTCTGTGTCTACCTCAGTTTCCTCATCTGTAAAATGGGAGTAACAATAGCTCCTCCCTCCCAGGGTTGTTGTGAGGATAAGATGGGCTATTTGTAGAGTGCTTTGCAAACCTTCAAACTCTATACAAATGTTGACAAGTATTGTTACTATGGTTATCTACTAAGACACATATAAAAGAGTTCCAAATACATACGTGATTTAGACTTATAGGGCACTATTACAAATTAAGCAGAGAAGTAATAAGGAAAACTACTTTTTCAGAGTCATGGATGAGAAAGAATTCACAACCAAGAAGAGACAAAAAAGATCAGAGAAGATAATGGGGACAATTTTGCTTAACATAAAATTTTAATTTTTGTACATATGAAACCTATGAAGTTCACATTAGAAGAGAAAGTTAAGTGGGTGAAAAAAATCTTTGCAAATTTCTCTAATAAAGACCTCATATCCAAGATATATAAAAAAGTTGATTCTAATTTATAAGAGTCATTCCTCAACTGGTAGTCAAATTTACAAGAATACAAGTCATTTTCCAATTGATAAGTGGTCAAAGGATATGAACAGACAGTTTCCAGAGGAAGAAATTAAAGCTATCTATAGTCATATGAAAAAATGCTCTAAATCACTATTGATTAGAGAGATGCAAATCAAAACAACTCTGAGATACTACATCACACCTATCAGATTGGCTAACATAACAAAACAGGAAGATGATAAATGTTGGAGATGTGGGAGAGTTGACACACTCATTGTTGGTGAAGCTGTGAGCTGATCCAATCATTCTGGAGAACAATTTGGAACCATGTCAGAGTTACAAAAATGTACATTTCCTTTGACCTAGTAATTTCACTTCTAGAGCTATATCTCAAAAAGATTATAAAAATGGGAAAAGGTTCCACATGTACAAAAATATTCATAGCTGCTCCTTTTGTGGTGGCCAAGAATTGGAAACAGAGGGAATGCCCATCAATTGGGGAATGGCTGAACAAGTTTTGGTATATGAATGTAATGGAATACTATTGTGCTATAAGAAATGACAGTCAGACTTCAGAAAAACCTGGACTTATATGAACTGCTGCTGAGTGAAATGAACATAACCAGGAAAACATTATACACAGTAATAGCCACAGTGTGTGAGGACTGTTTCTGATAGACTTGGTCCTTCACAGCAATGCAAGAACCTAAAACATTCCCAAAGGCCTCTTGAGGCAAAATGCCATCCACATCCAGAGAAAGAACTATGAAATCAGAATGCAGAATGAAGCAGACTATTTTCTTTTGTGTTATGTTTTGGTTTGGTTTGTTTTTTCTCATGGTTTCCCCCATTCATTTTAATTCTATGACTAATTTTGATTTTAATCTTAATTCTATGACTAATGTGAAAATGCATTTAATAAGAATGTAAGTGTAGAACCCATATAACATTGCATGGAAGCAGGGAGGAGAAAATTTAAAACTTATGGAGGTGATTGTTGAAAACTGAAAACAAATTTTTAAAAAAACAACCATATTCCAAAATCTCTAAATTGTCCATAGCTTCTGACCCAGCAATATCAGTATGAGGTACATACCTGAGATCAAGAGGAATGCGTATAAAAATACTTATATTACCTCTTTCTGCTGTAGCAAAAAACTCTAAGAAGGTACCCATCAATTAGAGAATGGCTGAACAAACTGTGGTATTGGAGTATAGCAGAATATGCAACTTAAATTATGAAACAGTTTTAAAGAAAACCTGAAAGTCCTACATGAAATGATGCAGGGAGGGAAGCAAACCTGAGACAAAAACTTGTACAGTAACATACCTTAAATTGTGTGTTCGTCCTTAGTTGCCTAAGACCATTCCATTAGAGAAATAACGACATGACTTGCACTTGACTTTGTTTTGAGTGAGGGAGGGCTGTGCAGGTCATCAGCCTCGCTTCTCCCCCAGAGCCATCTAAATCCAGTGACCAGATATTCATCAGGATGACTGGAGATGACCCAAGATGAGGCAATTGGAGTTAAGTGACTTGCCCAAGGTCACACAGCTAGTGAGTGTCAAGTGTCTGAGGTGAGATTTGAACTCAGGTCCTACCTGACTCCTCCACTGGTGCTCTATCCACTGCACCAGCTAGCTGCCCCTAAGAACTCTAATCAATACAATGAACCATGATTCCAGAGGAGAGATGGAGACATGTTTTCTGACAGCCAATGTGGAAATTTGTCTTGACAATTTATTTTTGTCACAAGGGTTTTTGGTTTGGTAGACAGACGGATGGATGGATGGATGAATGGATGGATGTAGACAGACAGACAGATAGATAGATAGATAGATATTTCCCCCCAGTGTAGGGATGGGGAAGCAACCTATCCTACCAATGAGGGAACTCCAAGGATTGTGTTTATCCATCCCCCCAAAAGGTGAACAGGAGGAAGGTCAGAAGGAACCAAAACAAGCAGGACAACTTTAAGTTAAAATTTATTATGTATTTAATAAAAAAGCAAACTCATATAATGGAGATTTTAAGCTTCACGTACATTCCTCTATAATTCCACAAAGTATATGAAAATGCGTTTGAAGTTCAGAGTTTAGAAATGAAAAAAAATATTCTAGGGCAGCATATAAACTATTGAGAAACGACCAATTCGGTTACTTTAACTCAAATATTAAACTGATGTCCTAACCTGAAACAAATGCACAAATTTGAAGCTTATAAATTCTAAGAAAAGAAAAGGCATATGTGTGGAAGAATCTGCATGTCATTCCAAAACCCCAAACTATCAAAGCATTCTGCGGCTTAAGGTTTAAATAAGATGCCCTAAAGGAAAAAATTGAAGCACTCTTATTAATTCTATAAATATAGAAACATATTGACTATGTTATGTAACCCTTGACATGGCAATGGATACAGCAATCTGCCATCACTTTCCCTTCCCCTTGGAATCCAGGTTTTTCCAGGACCCATCAGAACAAGCAGAAAACCCTATCACCAATGGCATCCTTGTTGACTTCCTCCAGCTCTCTTGCCCACTCCTCGAGAACCCATTCAGGGTTAGTGGCATGGGAGTTACCAACTCCATTCCTTGTGGCAAGCTAGAAGATCACGAGGCATTACCATCTGTCCTGCTTCTACCTCCTAGAGATCCTCTTCCTGACATGACTTAAGGGTCCCTGAGGCTTCCATCTGTCCTGCCTCTACCTCCTAGAGATCCTCTTCCTGACATGACTTAAGGGTCCCTGAGTCTTCCATCCGTCCCGCCGTGGAACCTTTAGGACTTCTGGGTTTCTCCATCAAGCCCGCAGGTGATATTCTGTTTGTTGTCCTCTTTTATTAGAGTCTAAGTTCCTTGAAAACAGGGACCATCTAGCTTAGCACTTAATATAGTACTTAACACATAGTAGGCACCTTATAAATGCTTTTTCATTCATGCACTTGGTGATCTAAACAATTTTCTAGGAATATAAATTGAGAGAAGATGCATTGTAAGCAATTTCATCATCCAGAAACTCCCTAGAAGAACCAAAGCATGCAGTCCATATTCCTATCCTATATATATATTAAGAGGGAAAACTACTGAAGGCATGACAACTGCAAGCAGTAGCTGTTAAGGATATTTTGGACAATTTAGTGCTTACGAGAAAACTAGGAAAGGTGAAGGATATTTACATATGGACAAATTATTAAGGTGTAAACAAAGACACAGTGAATGATCCTCATGAAACTCATGTACACATGGAAGCTAAAGTCTGCTCTAGCTTGAAGAACTGTCTCCAGAATCTGTAAAAGCCACAGTTAGTCAGTCAGCAACTACTTAAGACATCATTAAGCAGCAGGAAATTCGTCCATATTCTGAATTATCTACACATGGTTAGTTACCCTTCTGTGCTTGAGAGCTAGTAAAGAGGCCCAAGGAAAGATGGGATGAATTTCACAGCTGGAGTTCATCTTGTTCTTTTCACACTGCTTGGGAAACTCTTCCCTCTTTCATCTGAGTCTTTAAGAAGCCCCCTCCAAACTCTTCTTCAAATGGGAAAATACATACTCATTAAGACGGAAGACTTCCAGTATATTCAATGAAACAGTAGACAGCTCATTAACAAACAAACAATTCATAAGAAGACTTCCTTCTTTGTCAAAAAAAAAGTTTTAAATCCAATTTTATTTCATGATAAATTTACAACCTCAAAGCAAACATCTAACCTAAGTAGACAAAACAATTTACGGAAAATAAAAACAACTCACACAATATGTAGATATTTGAATAATGTACTTGGTGTGTGAAACAAATATCAGTGCATTTGAAATAGTTAATCCATTAAACTCTCACCTTGATAATAAAATGAATAGTAAGATTAAAGATAAAAAAATTTCAAAACAAATACATCAAAACCATAAAGCAATGAAGTTTTTTAAAAAATATCTTAAGATGTTCTTAAAACCCACTAAAGGAAAATGCTACACATGTGAAGCAAACATTTGACTTCCCTAGACAACAGGAAAACATTTTAATACACAATACACCTAAAATAAATGTGTGCAGATTTTTAAAATCTCGATCTTGCAGAGAACAAAATATAAATAACCAATGAAGTGCTTTCTTAAAGAAGCTTTTATGCTTAGTTCATCACCTGGATCAACAAAAAGGAACAATGCTTGCAGAGAAAACTGATAGGTTTCATGGGTAATTTCTTGCCAAAGCAAACAATAAAGCAAGGCAAATTGAAGTGAGAACTGTGAGTACTCTCACAGTAACTAGAAATGTGAGGATGCAAATAGTTTTTTCTTTCACTGATTAAAGTCTAACTAACTACCTAATCACCCCAAGTATCTTCAAACTAGAAACACTATCTGTCTTGGAGTGAGACGTCCTCCCTTCAACATCTATGACTAAGTATGTGGGATTAAACCTAACCTACATGAAGTGAAAAATTATTTACAACTAGTTAATTCCATGAATTACTTAAGAGACATCATATTTTAAACAATTCAATATCTATAATAATCTTCTCTTCTAAAAGGGAAGTACGAAGTAGGAAGATGGAAAGTAGGCGGCACCTGTCCCTGGATTCTATATGAATAGCTTATACTCACCAAATATGATCATAAAATGTTATGTCTCAAGTCTTCAATATCCCCATATCCCTATCAATATCCAATATGACCATGGGAGATGGGAAGAAATCTCCCCTGTGCTACAGATGAAGAAACAAAATCACAAAAGAGATCAAGCAAACTATACAGGAAGATTTTCCATCTGTTAGTGGCCAGACTTGGGAGAAGACCCATCTGTTTGTTTAGCAACAACCTCATAGACAACACAACAATAAATACCAATGATGTGATGAAATACTGAGCCTTATTCCACTTTACTTATAAACTAGTAGACAGAGGAGTGAGACTGAAGAAATTTTTTAAATGAATGGGGACCTTCCTATTATGGATTCCTGACATCATAGTTGAAAATTGCCTTGCTTTACACTGAAGTCAGTATTTTTGTAATGTAATTTCATTAAAGACTGCCATAGTTACACATGCTAAAAATGTGGCCATAGGTTTTACACAGATTTTTGAAAGAAAAAATATTGCAGAGTTCATGCGTGGTTCATGTTTTTTGTTATAGTTACAGCACAGATGAAAATGCACAAAACTGAAGTATTTGGAATCATTTGGCTGCCAATTGTCTTCTGTAATATTACAAAGTGCTCAAAAATTCCTTGACCTAAGGGGAAAAAAAGAAGCATGTTCATGAAATGTTATATCCCTCAAGATCTTTCATTTACATTTTCATAAACCTACTTCCTAAATGGACCTTAAAATAGGCATATTGCTTGACTCATTGTGAGATCCTGGAAATTTTGAATTACTAGACTATCATTTTACTTTAAAATTTATTAGAAGCCAAATATACCCTTCAGTCTGAGAGACTATCATGACTTACAAAAACACTTGCATTCTAAGAAACAGGAGTAATAGGATAGTTAAGGCTAGAAAAGGACAAGAGAAGCTAGCTCCTCCTTAGCAAGAGAACTTGATCACATTTGAGGGCTTGGGGCTTGAGCTTGGAGCTTTGAGGATTTGCTGTCATTCCAAGCGACAAATCCAAAAGTTAAGAACGTAGAAACTATGACAGGCTGATCGCAGGATCACTTAATACCCGAGGGCTATCACAATCGCCAAGACATTGCTGGCCTTGGACTTTCCATAAAGTAAAGAGAACAACAGACTGAGACTCCAATCTTTTGTCTCTCCCCTTCACCTCACAATGGGCTGCGACGGCTCTCAGCTCAGTACTTGTTTACTCAAGTCAAAAGCCTCCACCCCTAGAAAAGGGCTAGAACACCTGAAGACAGAGAAAAATGATCTGTCTCCTATGAAAAGGTTTTGCTACTAAGTATCTTATATTGTCTTGTATGTGTTGCATTTATGTGACATTACTCAAGTTATTTGTAAAATCAATTTATTCTTACAGATATGAATATCAAGAATTGACCAGAAACATGACATTAAGCATGAAAAGCAATTATTAGAATTAAAGAAAAAAGTACTTCACTAGAAATGATTTAAATGTGCTGCAGTTTATTTTTCATTGAAATGATTATCTTCTCAAATATATCTAGTCTGCTTTCACTAGAAAATGCTCTTCGGGTAGGAAGTCACAATGAATTTCTTTGTTCCTGGAACAAGTTAGGTTTTCTGAAATTCAGGTCAAGGACTGGTCTGGTGTGGTTCAGAGCTTCCTTGCATCATTTGGGTCCTCTTCCTTCCCATCCATGGTATACATCTCCTGCTCCTCTTTGCAGGTTTTGTGAGTTGCTTGGGACTCTGAGAGGTGCAATAAACTGGTCCAGAGTCACACAGCTGGTACATGACTGAAGCAAGTCTTAAACCAAAGTCTCTCCCAGACTCCTAAGCTAGCCCTCTGTTCACTCCCTAACCCTAAATGCCTGTTAAGGTTGGGGGACAAGAAAGAAGCTGATACCATTCAGGTTAAGAGATCTGACAATCAAGGGAGGGACAAGATGAAACAGGAAAGGAGAGCAAGGGCCATGCTCAGGGAAATTTGGATGGCAAGGGCATTGTAGAGACAGTATTTCATCCACTAAATGGTACTGCCCCTGGATGATCACTGATCAAGTTTTAGATTACCACAAGATAAATAAAAATCTTTCCTAGTCATATTCACTTTAAAATAAAGCAAAACATAAAACCCTCTCCCTATACTCACAAAATAAACTCACCTTTATATGTCAGCAATTCTTATAAAAATAGAATTGATACAATTATGTCAATGAATCAAATTAACAGTTTATAGCAAGCACATTCATTAATTTTTTACATATTCTAGGCACATTAACATTTTCCTTTACTATCTCTTATGTTAGCAAATAATATAAATAAGAATTTATACTATTGATTAGCTTTATTCAACTCTCTCCAGTTGTGAAGATTTATTTCAAATATTAAACAAGGTTGTTGCAAAGATTTAAAAAATGATAACATTGTATGCCAGGTTTCCAAGAGCTAAAATTTTTATAAGAATGCTGCTAAAGTCCAAAAATATGCTTGTCTTACTTAAATAACATTTTTTAAAAATATTCTTGTCCTTTGGCTACAGTGATATAAAAAGTATTCAATTTTGAATTATGGTTTTATTTGTGGACACTAAATTTAATTCTAACTTTTAAAATTAAACATGAGGATTTATTTTAAAATATATAATTGGTTGAGACCCCAGAGTCTGCAAAGTAACTACCATATAATCATAGCAATTACTTCCTCAGGGATATTAATCAAACTTTAGTACTGAATGCTTACATACTTAGAAGGGCATTCATAGGATCTGTAAATCTGTTCCCAAACATCTTACAACCTGGTGAAAGTTCCTTTGACTAACACAAATCTAAAATTGTTCAGCAATTTATAGCCCTGGACAGGTGCCTGGAAAATTAAGAAGTTAAGTGAATGGACCAGAGTCACAGTTCTATAATGAATTTAATGCTGAATTTAATTAAGAAAATCCTATTTTCCCAGTGATTTCCATTTTAAAATTGCATCTCCCCTAATAGAGTGAACTGAAGTTTTCTGGCAAGAAATAGAAAAACAGAAATCAAACCACTGGCCCGCTCACAGAGCATTCTTCCTTTGCTAAGTAAGCTTCCCTGCTTCTGGGATCCTTTTCTGCAACTACAGTACCCCTGAGGCCCAGAAGTGAAGAAGGGGATCCATGACATGACATCCCAGCACTACTCTCAAGCCTGCTAAAATTCTGCCCCCTCCTTCTTTGTATAGAGGTCAAACAAAAAACTAAAACCTTCAGTACTAACTAAAATACAATGCAAATTGATTTTTGCACTGGGTAATGTATAAATTTAATAATGTCCTAATAAATATTCATGAGAACCTGTAATCTCATATTTAATTTACTGTGGAATTCATATTCTTAACATTTTCTATTATTATTAATATCAAGCCAATTTAATCTTGAATGATTTCTTTAAACCACAATAAAAAATAAATGATTTCTAGTTCACATAAAAATGAGCTGAAAAAGCGATATTCCTTGCCATCATTTACCTTTTCAATGAGATTTTCGTGTTTGTCCTTAAAATCTTCATTAACGTCCAGTGTTAAGATAGGTATCTCTTGTAGATAATCAAAGTTGGTTCTGTTTTGAAAAAAAGATATTTTAAAAAAGGAATTAGGAAAGCAGAAACTATTCAAGAGCAAAGTGAGGCATCTGAAAGATGCAAGGGGGTGTTCAGGGAACATGAAAAGGATGCTGGAGCCAAGTTGTATATGGCATTGAATTCCAAGCACAGGAGTCTGGACTTGGTTGGGTAGGTAAAATTGAGCCCGTAAAGATTTCTGATCAACAGAGGTGGAGGTGCCAAGACTAGGCAGATTAATCAGGCAGCAGTATGCAGGACAAATCAAGTGGGAGACACTGAAGACAGAAAGGTTACTGAAAAGAATTCAGGCAAGACAGAAGGTGGGCCTGGTCAAGGTGGTGGTAGTGTGTCTAGGGAAGGAGACCATACACAGGATAATTTGAAATTGTTGGACTTAGTTGATTTAGGGGAAATAGGGGAAAATTTGAGAGATGAGAGAATTGAAAAAGACTAGATTTTTATTCTGAGTTCCTGTGAGAATGCACCATAATAGATTTTAGGGCTAGAAATAACCTTAGAACTCATCTAGCTCCTTTTTTTGTGGTGACAAATTGGAAATTGAGAGGATACCCATCAACTGGGGAATGGCTGAATAAGCCGTGGCACATGATTGTGATGGAGTCTATTGTGCTAGTAAGAAATGACTATACAGGTAATGGGGAATAGAAAGTTATCTGGCCCTACAGCACAAAAGAGAA
>CM053774.1:116166520-116181325 GCA_028658325.1 Potorous gilbertii
AGTATGATTTTCTCACATTCTTTCTTCTTACTTTTTTTTTTAGCAACAGTTAATAAGAAAATGTTTGGCATGATTTTATATGTATAATTGATACCATATTGTTTGCTTTCTCTATGAGTGAGGGAGGGACAAAAGGGAGGGAGGGAACTTGGAACTCAAATTTTTATAAAAATTGCTAAAAATAAATAATAAATATTTTTGGAGGGAAAAAAGGTTTTATCACGGAAATCTCACTCTACTGGAAAGAACACTGGGCTGGGAATCATGAATCTTCAATTCTAGTCACAGTTCTACAACTAACAATAGAAAGGTCATTGAAATCAGTTATTAACTCCTCTGTAAAAAGGAGTTAACCATATCCACACTACCTTATATTACAAAGATAGAATGTGATACATTGAAAAAAACTTCAAAAAAAGTAAACAAAAGCATTCTTTTTAGTATAAAGTACTAGTTTCTTTTTAGTTCTCTGAAGTTACTTCTGTCATTCCACAATTTACACACACTTTGCTTTAGAGGTCTGCCAATCTACAGGATAGAGGGATTGGAGAAGTGTGAAAGGTACCCTGGAAATATACCTTGACATTCAAAATATTCCTTAAAAACATCTATACAGAGAAATTCCTTATCTTGAGTCAATTAACTTTACATAATACCCCTTCCTTTCTTATGAAATAAAGGCAGACCCCAAGGCATCCATGTTATTTCACAAGTTAAACTAGTTAGGAACAGGCCCTGCTCTGAATCACTGTACTCATACCTTCAGTAGCTAGCACAGTTCTTTGCACATAAGGCAGTGTGGCATGCTGGAAAGCACACTGGATTTGGAGTCAAGGAATCTGTTTTTAAATCCCAGCTCTACATATAAAAATCTGCATGGTATTGGCCAGGTTTGCATTTCTTTGAATGTTAGTGTTTTCCTTTGTAAAATGAAGGCATTGAATTCTAGACATACACTCTCCAGAAAATAAAAACAGAAAGACTCATATGGACCAAATTATTCATAGTGACACTTTTTGTAGTAGCAAAAAAATTGGAGATAAAATGGGTACCCACTGAACAAACTGTGATATGTAAATATAATGGTATATATCACTGCGGTGGAAGAAATGAAAAAGATGAGAGATTCATAAAAGTATGGGAAGACCTGTAGGAAATATCACAGAAAGAAATAAACAGAACAAGGAATTAAGTTATAGATGCAATTACCGCAATACTACAATACTGCAGAAGAAAAGAATACTAAAATGAAACCAAATGCTCTATAATTATATCGTTGGCTCTGAAAGAGTGATAAGGAGATGCACTTTCTTCCTTTCATTGGAGTGTTGGGGCCTTTGGATACAAAATGTTACACAGTCATCAGACACAGTTGCTTGGGTTTGCTTAACTGCTTTTCTTGGTTAACAGAGAGGGCTCACCATGTGTTTTGGGATGGAATGGAAAGAGTAGTGGACAACTATAATGTAAAAACAAAAGGCAACAGTAAGACTTTTTTAGGCACCATCCAATGATTTTATCAGTGATGGAAACTCCCAGTGAAGAAACCTCACTAGCAAAGAGGATACACAACGGTCCTAAAACTGATGGGCTCCCAGCTCTAAATCTATGATTCTAAGATAGATGCCTGGAGTCCTGAGAGATAAGTGACTTGGCCAAGATCACCTCCCCAGAAAGAGACTTGAAAACATGTCAGACAAGGTTTTTATCCACCATGCCACAATGACTCTTTATTATTTAAGACATTTAAAAATAAAAACAAATAAAATTGGAGGGCAGGGGTGTGGCAGTTTGAGTGAGATATAATGTCCTCTTCAGCTCTAAATCTAGGCTTCTCTGGGCCAAATTGGTAAGGTTGGGCAGCTGGGTGCCTTTTTAGCTTACCTTCTTTCACCTTGTCTGTGAGGTAAAAAGCTAATAGTATTCTGCTGTCCATAGATTTGAGTTGTTAGCAACCTATAACATGCATAATAAAAATGGCAAGTAGATTTTCATTCATCTTCCTGTCTTTAATAAGAATCTGTAGTCCCCAATTTATGAGTCAATGCCCTCTTCAAACAACAGGCCATTCTCCAGTTCCCTCAGGATGTCACACTTCTCTACACTTTATGAACAAAATTTTGGACTTGGAATACTGCTGCATCATTTTTGAAAGCCTGCCAGCTTCTGCTAAGATACAGTGCCTGGAACCTTGTTACTGTAACAGAATAAATCCGTTACTTGTTACCCTAAGATTCTCCTATACAGGAGGTACCTTAGGTAACTCACATAAATGCCATTCCCTTATTTGTTCATGGAGATACCTGTATTGTTGTTCTTGTGAATGGAAACGAGAAGGAAATAGCTACCTGTAAAACATCCTGCTGTCATCCCAGGTTCTCTCAGTCACTCACCAGTGCCAAAACAAAAGTCCTGACTACATGTTGCCACTGTCACCTGCCAGGTTTCAGATTAAAATCTAGAAAATCAACCATCTGAAGATATATGTGGGGTGGAATTTTGCAAAGTCTTACTTCAGCGTTCTATTCTGGAGCCAGCTTTCATGTTTATAATGGAGTTTTTCTAAGTATTCAAGAGGAATTTCTTGTTCTTCTTTTCTTCCCCTCAAGTATATTCTATTTAAACATTTCTAAAGGAGCAAAAACAATAAGGAAAAAATTTATTATTTTCACTATCTGCTAATTTTAAAATATAAAGCTCAAGCAATATCTTTATGGTGTTTTTAGGTTCCATCGTAAGCAAAATTCCTATATATTTCCCTTATATATTTACAAATCAAAAGAAATTATTTTTATCATTTACAATTTTTAGTTCTTGGCTGTTTGGGGGGGGAGGGTTTGTTACTGTTTTGTGCAATCTGGTGAACACCAAAATTTGGCTTTTCCACCGAATTTCATAAAAGAAAAAAAATAATTTAACTGCAACTCTGACATTTATCATGGAGCTTGGATTACACACCTGATTTCAAATCATTCATGTTTTTTACATTAAAATTACTTCAAGACTTTTCTAAAAGATCATAGCCAAATAAATGAGTTATGGAATAACCCAGTTTTCTTCTTTATTCATAACAACAGAGTAACCATTAAAGAACAGATGTAGTTGTAGTCTATAATCTTATTTCTTACATATAATGACTCAAAATCAAGCATGGATTTTATGGGTCAGATCCTGAGCTAAGTCTATAGCCATTTGAAAACCAGAATGTGTTATTTCAAGTTAATACAAAAATAGCATTATAAATTACATCAAATTTAAAACTGTTTTATGCTAAATGGTATACTCATATGTCCATGCAAAGTCCACCTCTATGTTACCTAAATTTAATACAGTGAAGTGTGAATCAGATTTCAATAAAACTACTTAAAGTGTATGAGTTAGCATACATTAGCACTTTATCCCAGAGAACAGATGAGAAACACACCTCCCCCCTCATGGCAGAGGGAAAGGATTCATGGGACAGAACACCATGTATTGTTAGAAAGGGTCTAATGAAAGTTTTTCCTTAATTGTTTTCATTTTCACAAGGCTGGGAAACAGGGAAAGAAGGGAAATGACTGTGTTAGAAAGATTTAAAAGGCAGCAATAACAGATTAATTCTTAGAAGAAGACAGTTTGGGAGCCAGAGGACCAGAGTTCAAGAACCCAAGGATCACAAACACAGAGGTCTTCACCTGTCTTAGCCTCAGTTCCTTCATCTATAAAATCAGAGGGTTGGACTGAACAGTCTGTGAAGTCTCTCTCCTGGCTCTAACTAGAAATAGAGGCCCTTTTTCTTTAACAAAATTATTACATTCACACAGTACTGAAAGAGGCAGTGAGCTCCCTTTACAATGTAATATTTCGTTTGTTTTAGGGATAGGGAGTTGGTAGGGGTATAAAGGAAGACACAAAACCCTAATCCTTTTTCCTTAAATAGGAAGCAGCCAATCTCAGTGGTCAGAGCTGTTCTAGGACCCTATTTCTAGTTACACATATAACAAAAATGGGGAAGGGGGAAGGGCAACAGCTGTGTTACCAAAGTCACATTTTCTAAGTGGCTCCTCCCATGACTATGAAGTCATTTCCTGGCTTCCCTCCTTCCTTCAGCAGCTACTTTTTATTCTCTCCCATACCCTAGACAATCCCATTCGCTAGAAGCCCTCGCTCCCACCCAAGCTCTTTTGGAAAGATCTTGCTATCTTTATCATTTCTTTGGCCTGGGAGACATTTAGGGGCTAGAATGAACTCCTCAGCATCAGCAGCAATGGGCCTGGAAGCCTGAAAAGGTGAGGCAAAGTTGGGAGACAGGAATGGAAGGAGGAAAGAGGAGACAGACAAGAATAAGAGAGGAAGAAAGAGCTGGTGGTGTGTACACAAAAACGGATGGTTCAACAACCTGATAGGAAGGCGTGCCAAACCTGGGATTTGAGTTTTGTCAAAGAAAATGACACTGTATACCTCATCTGTTCTCTGTAAAGACTGGAAAATTAGGATGGATAGTCTTCAATCTGTGCCACTAAATGGAGTAACAAATGATAAAACGCTGATGTTGTTCAGTGTCTGTTTAGTCTGACTGTGGTTTTCTGGGGTTTTCATGGCAGACACACTAGAGGCTTTGCCATTTCCTCCTCCAGCTCATTTTACAGATGAGGAAACTGAGGCAAGGTTAAGTGACTTGTCCAGGGTCACACAGCTAGAAAGTATCTGAGGCCAGATTTGAACTCATGAAGAGGAGAGTGTTCTTGATTCCAGGCCAGGCCCTCCATCCACTGCCCTAGTAAAACACATTAAAATTCAAAGGATTTATGACACACAGAAAGGCTGTTCTAGATCTTACCTCTGGAATAGCTCGAAGATAAATTATTCCATCTAGTTCAAGGCTCTGACCAAACTGGTTATTCATCCAGTCATGCCAGTCTTGATAAATTGTCCACTCTGTTTCATTCATGCAATCAGATTCATATAAATTAGATGCAAAAATATACCTGAAAGATAATATGGATATATAGCAACATATTTCTCTGTAATAAAAGTCAGCGCCAATCACTTTTTAGGCTATGACCAAAAAAAGGCAAAAGAAGTGGCCAGGCAGGCGATCCAGAATTCAGACCTCAAACTCAGGGAGTACCTGGGACTATTCAAATGATCAAGAACAGGAAAGGCAGACTTACTCCAACTCTAGCAAATCTGTTTAAGAAAAACTTGGAAAGCCAGAGAATCTGGGACGTCTAGAATCCTTGGGAGAGAGGAGGGTTTTGATTTGTAGAAAGGACATATAAGATAATTTCCATTCAAAATAAATAAAAGCAGATCAGAATTCTGAGATAGGGGGAGGGTCCTGCCCAAAATTATCCAAGGATTGGGATCCTTATTACAACCAAGTTGTAGCAGGTGCTCCCATCATTCATTACCTCCACATGCCCAATTTACCTCAACTGTTTACATGGCTTGTACCTCAAAGAAGCTGCACAAACAAATTGGCTTCTATCCAAGGCTAAGGAAACAAGTGGTGTACCTGTCACTGTACACAGAGCGCTCAAAGAACACCACAGGCTTCTCAGCCTCTTTGAGCTTCCCATTGAGAGCCGAGAGCTGGGCGCGTATCCTGCTCAGGCAGGCGTAGGTCTGGAAGGTGAATGACCACCGCTCTGGTTTCTCATACATCATCTGAAGCACATTGCCACCACTTTTCTGAGAATTCGTCAGTTCCTATTTTAAAATAAGAAACTAAATTGAACTGGCTTTTTTAAAATTAAAATTTCCTCCCCCAAAAAAAACCAAAGCAAAACTATTTTTTGTTATCAACACTAAAAGTAGTTAAATTCTCATTCTATAATGTTGCCCATCATAATTCCCTAAGCTAATGATACCAATTCCCAAGGCTACAGCACACAAGGTAAATAAAAATCCATCCCTACTATCAACAAAAATGTTAAATCATTCATTCTTTCAGTAAAAACTGAATAAGCACCTGCTTTGTTAATCATTGGAGATACAAAGACAACAGGCTCTGCACTTGAAGGACTTACAAGCATACTGCCCAGCAAGAGAGTAACGCTGGGAGCAGGAGGACACAGTAGGTCTTGAAGGAAACAGTATTGTAAGAGGTAAAAGAGAATTAAACATTCCAGGCACAAATGAACCGCGGATCCCACCCAAGCAACTGGGCCCACAATGTCTGACAGGGCCCTTGTTGCCTGTCCCCCACGAAGCGGACTCTTGGCAAACTTGCAGATTAACATCAGCTGCCTATGTAATGCTCCTATGAATATATTCTTTTTATTGGCGTTTATGCTAGGGAAGTGGAAACCTACCCTGTGTTCACACAGACTTCATCACTGTCACTTGTAAAATCCCTAAGGAATTCATTCCCAGGAGTGCATTACCATTTAATTTAGACTGTGATGAAGGCAGACATTTCACAGGAGAGATATTCAGGGACTTTATGTAAGTCAAGGAACACAGGATGATCCCTGTAATCTGTCTAGGGAAGCTTAATGTAGTGACTGAGTGTCCTGGATTTCCTGAGCATTTCATTCACCCAGGCCACTCGTCACCTGTGTTATCACAACAGCTGTACAACATTACTACAGCATTCATAATCCTTTAGACTTTAGCCAGCATTCATGCCGAAACCCGGACCAGATGTCCAAGGAAGAAAGGAAATAAAGAGTTTATTAGGCATCTACTCTGTGTCACATACGGCGCTGAAGCGCTTTACAAATTTAATCTCACTTGATCCTCACAACACCCCTGGAAGATAGGTGATACTATTAGCCCCATTTTACAGATGAGGAAGCTGAGGCAGGGACAGGTTAAATGACTTATCCAAGGTCACACAGCTAGGAAGTCTCTGAGACCACATTTGAGCTCTGGTCTTCCTGATCCAGGCCCACCACTCTGCGTACTTCACCGCCTAGCTGCCCCCTGCAAAGGGAAGAGAAGGAACATGCGCAGGAAAAAAGTTCAGCAACTTTGGTCAATTTTTAAAATAGAATTACTGTGGACCAGAATAAAAAGATCTATATTGTCAAGTTTCCCCTCATTAACAGTATTATAGAGTTTGAATAAAAGTTAAACTAGCATTCCATGACAGCACATAACACCAAAGGCAGGACTGGGAAACGTCTTTTTGTGTATATGAGAAGGAAAACTCAAATGGAAATTGGAGAAACTGGCACAGGAGTATAGGTCAAAAAGAGTAGTAAATCCTTCAATCTGGAAAGAGGGAGATGAGGGAACATAACTGAAATCCATGAAATCCTAAACAGGAACCAAGTACTATCAGCAGAGAGCTCAACATTAAGCTCACTGATCTTAATCCAAACTTTCTCAAAGCCAAAAACAGATGAGCCGTTCAGCTTTCTGTTATCTGTCAACGTGACTCAAATCCAAATGACTTCCATGGCCAAGCACTTTCTCCAAAGCTTGGCTCACTCTAGGTCTGCAGACACTATGAAAACAAAAGACCTGGGACTGAGCCCCAGGCGACCTGGAGGCTACTTATTTCCTCTCCCTGGACCTCAGTTTTTAAGTGAAAGGCAGAACAATAGCTTTGAAAGGAAGATGGGGAATTTGTTAAATACTGTAAACAAAAAAACAAGTTACACACAAAGCAGATTTGTAGTTTCATGCACAATCTCCTTTTCCTGTTCTCTCTGTATGAGGAATTTTTTTAAATGCTCATTAAATTCAGTTTTCTGTAAGAAGTTTAATATCGCAAACATGGATATTGTTCTTATCCTCTCTAGCCCATGTACTCTTGGAAATCCTCCCATGGGGGCCTTCCTAGTCTTTTACATGAAGGAGACATAAATGGAGTACGTACTTATTTCTTGTTAGGATTATCTCCTCCCTTTTCAAGGTCACAGACCTCTTATTTCTTTCATGATCCTTTTTGCCTAGTTGCTGCTAGAGCACCCACCATGTAGGTGAAGACATGTCTTTCCACTGCCCTTTGGATAAATCACAATTTTTTTTTTCTGAGACTGTGGTATTCCATCAAATAAAGAATGTGTGATAATCTTAAAACATAAAAGTATGACTTTTTTCAGAAACTTCAATGAGAAAATATACTTGTGAAAAACAGAAAACTAACACATGAAAAAAGTATATAACCTTTTATAAAACTGGCTTAGGATTTTTTAAAATCATAACTTGAAGGTATTCATAGGGAAAAGGATATGATAACTTTAAGTTTCTAGGTCATAAAATAGAGGACTCACTCACACGACAAAAGAGGTTCTGAGTCAGTTGGAAAGCAGATCCATGAAACCTTATATGGCTCCATTTTTACAAAGTGATTTCTGAAACCACAGCAGAGATAACACATAAGGACTTGGTGCTCCAGAGGAAGACTAAGAATAGTCTGGGAGGGAAAGAAAAGTGCCAAGTGATAGAGAGGAGAAAATTAACACCTTTACTTTGAATAGTAACCTAGAATAGTCAGAACAAGAAATCCTGAAAAGATCCTAAGGCACAGCTTCAGAAGTGGAAGGATAAGGGGCTTTGAGCCAAACAGAGCTTCTAAGAAGGAAGTCAATAATCAAAGTATCCAATCTGAATTCACAGTTTTGAATTTATTTCAGGCCTCATTCTAAGTTAATAATACTGCATAAATGAAAATTAGAATTAAATCAATAAATGGATTGTTTTCCTAATAGAAAATTCTATTTTTGTGGGTCAATCAATAAGCATAACCTGCCTACTTCAACCAAGTACAGTACTAGGCACACAAAGACAAAAATGCAACAGTGCTTGCAGTCAAGGACCCTCCATTCTAATAAGACAAGTGGTTCATGTGACATGTCAGCTTCTATTGTCTAAGTCTGAAAAGAACCTATTTGACACAAACTAGTATCTAGAGTCCTCACTATTCACTTGCTACCAGAAGCATAGGAAGAGTACTTAGGTGGAATTCATTCATCTCCAAAGGGAAAGCTTCATATCCAGTGACCCTTGACTAGTTAGTTACAAATAATCAAATCTATATATAACTTGTTAGGCTCTCTGTATGCTACTTCCCCTCTAAAATAACTGAAAACTGATTGCAGAACAGAAATTTAATTGTACTGTTTTAAAAAGTAGACAGTACATGATCTTTGGGAATTTGCCCCTTTGTTACAGACTCTTGGAGCTCCAAATGAAACCTTGTAAGGAAATCACGTATCTGCCTGGAAGTCACTAAGAAAAAGTTAAGAGTGGCTTCCAAGGTCACTCTTCCACCGGTACTTAGCTAAGTTCCCAGAGTCCATTTTCCTAGGATAGTGGGTTTCTTAGCAGCTCAGAAAGAACCCAGCCTCCCTCCATTCACTGCTGCAATTTCAGGAGGGAAGGTAGGTGTCTAAAGGAGTTGGGAAGAGAAACTCAAGATCAGTTTTCTTCCAACTAAGACATTCAGTGAAGTAGAAACAAAAGCAAAGCATTCAGCATTTTGTATGCCAAGAACAGGATACACAGAATGGACCTCACCGACTTGTGCTCTGGTCCTGAACAGCAACATAAGTCATAAAAATGAGGAAAAGAAACATTTCACATATATATGGACAATGCTATATGTAAGGTTTAGCAACTGGTCCTGCCCAGAGACAGTAAAGATGGCGCAGACTGTCTGACCTTCCCATTCTGCATCAAAATTAGTGGGAGCTATCCTGAGCACCTCACACTAGTCCTGCCACCAGGGGGCAGGCAAAAGAACAAAGCCCTAAAAAGGAAGGGGAAAGCTTCAAATCAGCAGCTATAAAGCTAAGGCCCATCTTACTAAAAAGCAGTCATTCAGCAACTGTTTCTTACGTGCTCATTGGCAATGATACAAAAATGAAAATAAACATCCCTGTTCTCAAGGGTCTTTCATTCTACAGACAAATGCAGAGCAGTCCGACTCCCAAATCTCTCTACGCACATCACCACATAAACCACATTACTGTGTACACAATCTCTATATCTTCTCTCCCACATGACCAACTGCTATGGATGGTTCCGGAGAAGAAAGTGAGGCTGGTGACTGCACAGCCCTGTCTCACTTAAATCCAATCTACTTGCATGTCATGGTATCACCTCCCTGACATCTTGGTCCTCTTTGAGAAGAAAGGACAAATAGCACGCACCAACTGCTGCTGGAGCCATCTTTAGCACAATTATCTTTCCCCATAAACCCAGTTCTCTTCCATTTCATTCTTTGAGAGTTTTCATTGATAGGAAATTTCTCCTGACTACAAGCCTAAATTTGCCTCCCCTTTACTCCTGGCTTTGCCATTTAGAGTCAAACAGAACAAGTGTGATTCCTCTGACAGAAGTCAGCCTGTTCCCCACCATTCTCTTCTCCAGGATAAAGATCTCCAGTTTCTTCAATCAATCTCCATACAAAAACACAACCCTTCACCATCTTTGCTACTCTCCTTTGGATGCCCAAAGTTTAAGGTATACTAGTTTAATTTTCTGTTGGCATTTTAAAGACGCAATTATACCTGCCCTTCCCTCATACTAGCAGCTAAGATTTAAAATTAACCATCTTCCAGTGTTTTATCCTATTAAGATCTGAACAATAAGGTTCTGCCACATATTTCTATTTTTAACTGTAGTATGCATTGCCTGTTTTTAATTACATAAAAATTATTAATCAAGGTTTCCTTCATCTTCCAGAAATACAGTAGTTATGACAAAAGAGAAATTTATAATGAAGAAATTATTAAAAGACTATATTGGAAAAAACAAAATTTCATGGTTTTCCCTTCACTTTCCCCTCTGTAACATTGTATGGGAAAAATGACTCACATGGAAAGATGGAATTTCAACTTGAGTTCAAAAGGAAAGACCTTCTGACAGTGATGAAAACTAGGATATTAGTTTTCATTAAAACAGGACTGAAAAATCAAGCAAGAGGTTAGACTGTTGTTTAAAAACAAAACCCAATAAACATAGTCTCTCAGAATACCTTACCACTTAGCATGGTGCCCCGCAGACTGACTTTATTTGAAGTTAAATTGTTTTACTTAGGAAAAATATCAGAAACAAAAAATGATATAACACTGCTGTAGCTTTGAACTATAAGGTTATAACTTCATCTGAACACAAACCAAAGAAAGAGTGAATCACCACACTGACCCCTGAAGAAGGAATGTACCATTTTCCTACCTCAAATTCATTTTGAGTGCTCTGAACATTGCACCACCTGGCCACGGGCTCAGGAACCACTTCCCAATCATCAGAGACTTGCTTAAGGAGATTTACAAATGTTGACTTCCCTGAGGCTGTCAAAAGGTAAAAGAATACAAGAATCAAAAAGAAGTGCTAAAGGAGCATTCGTTAACCTTTATAAACTTGTTCTTAAAATAAGGTATATTATGGCACACATTTTTACAAACCAACTTCCAGAATTTTCTTTGCAGTTTTCCATTTTTAAAAATGTACGCTAAATCTGTAATAAGATGATGCAGTTTTTTGTAGATTTCTAGTTC
Organism: Potorous gilbertii; assembly: GCA_028658325.1. NCBI lineage: Eukaryota > Metazoa > Chordata > Mammalia > Diprotodontia > Potoroidae > Potorous > Potorous gilbertii. The sequence goes on from CM053774.1 coordinate 116,177,959, forward strand.
TGATTTTAAATGTAAAAGAACAAAAGAATGGGGAAAGTAGAGATGCAGGTATCTGAGACAGAAAGACGGTGTTAGTTAGTCACAGACTTACCACCTATGTTTTAACAATTTAATTTTGTGCCACTTATTTATATTTTTAACTGTGATTCACACTGTGGCCATTTGGCCAACTGACCAAATTTACTTCTCCAAACCAGTATTATAGCAATTTCTAAAAAGGAAAATTTTGTTAACTCCAAAACCATTTACATATTTTTTTAATATTTCATTGATGACTTTTTATATCACAGACTTGCATATATCTTTTCCCTCTCCCCCAGGAACCTCCCTTTGATGAAGTAGAAAAGGCAGATGGAGCAAGCAGGACATGGGACAGGAGATAAGACCAGCCAGAAAAGTGATCAAAGATGACAACTGATGTGGATGTAAACGTGCCCTAAGAGGTAAGAGGTGCTTTTACAATTCTTTGTGAAGCCCCTAGTTTATTCTGTAACCTGCAGGCATCCTAAAGTCCCTTCCCCCTTATCTTGAACCTGTACCAAAAGAATTGCTTTTGTCTCCCTTATCCTGTGTTCCCTAGCTTTTAGTTTTTTCTAAACGGTATCTTTCTGTCCTGTCCTTACGTCCTTAAACCATAAAGAATTCCCTCTGTCTCTCTCATCCTCTGTTATAAAATCCATTCCTGTCTTTAATCTTTAACCCTCATAAAAACTTCTAAAACTACACCATCATTCTGAAGTCTCTATATAAAACAAACAATCCAAATATCATCTTAGATTTCTTGCCAAGGAGGCCCATGATGCTTTTTCACATAAAATAAATAAAATAAAAAACTCCCATTGACTAACAGCTAAGTGAATTCTTTCACATCTGAACCTCCCTCTCCCAAACTCTGCCCTCCATACCTGAAGCGGTAAAAAAAAAAATAAAGAAAAAAAGTATATTTTTCAAAACCAACATATGTCCAAACAATATTCCACATCAAAAATGAAGGGACCACATGCATTTTCTAGACTCTTCTCTTGGGTCAAACTTGATCTAGGATCATTATGCTTTAAGTGATTAAAAATTAATTTATAAGGAGAATTTCAGTAAACTTTGTACATTTCTCCACAGAGTTCTACTCTAGGACTTCTTTAGGACTATGACAAGTGACACAAGCTCAGACAGGTCACACCATCCTATTGAAAGACTGAAAGCCTTTCTAGTAATGGACTATATTTGATTTCCAAGAATCAACCCAGCTGTGAATACAGAGATGTTCAACAGCAGGATAGCCACTTGGTAAGAAATCTTTCATCCATGAAACAAAGAAAAATACAAACTGGTCCGAGTTTTGTCCAGGCCCTAAGCTTCTCCCATATAATGGGAGAACAGTGGTAGAAAAGGAGAGCATTGAGAGAATGACACTGTGTTTTTAGATCTTCTCTGAACAGTGTTGATATTACTGGATGAACTGAATTGCATCAGTCTTGACACAATATAAATGAAACAAGACAAAAACAATTGTAACCAAATGAAAAGGCAGCCCACATATTTGCCATATTCAAGTTAACAAAGAAGTTGGTGTAGTTGGTTCTATCGTAGAGTCAAAAGTAACAAAAAGCATTTCATGGGACATTTATGTTGATAAGGATTTAGAAAAATACCTCTGTGAAAATAACCACACTACTTGTTGTAGTTAGAATAAAGAAGAACTTTCTTTAATTAACGTAATGAGATCCTCTAAATGTGATCAACATATATTTTAATACAGAGTGACTTCCTTACAAAGGTAAACATGGGGAGGTGGAGAGAACCAGTGAAAAACATGATACAAGAGTAAAAAATGGGTGAGGAATGAATAGTCAAAGGATTATATATATCTTGGAATCAGAGGTTCATAGTTTTAAAGTTGGAAGACATGATAGACCATCATTTTACAGATTCAGAAGATTAAGTGAGTTGCCTAAATCACCAAGTATTAAGTGGTAAAGACAGAATACAAAATTTAGACCCTCTAGAAGTATCTATTTATCGTAGACAGCTTTCTAAAGAACTTTAGTACAAAAAGCCGAAGAGATATGATGATAGTTTAGAGGGATGAAAGGATCAAGCGGGGAAATATGGTCATTTTTGCAGACAATAGGGGAAATATTTTGCCTAACTAACCATATTTGTAAGAGGGGTTTTGTTTTCCTTTCATTCTCAGTTTGGGGGTAGGGTTGAGCAGGAGGGACAGGAGAGAAGGTAGATTTTTGCTGATTAAAAAAAATGAAATTGGAATGACCCTTTTTGATGTGGCAGTCACTCCTGAATCAGTGACCATATATTGTATACTGGCAGATCATTGTCTTTTAAGAGCAAAGAAAGACCAACATTAACAGCAAACTAAAACAATACATGAGATGTACAATTGAAACTGCTCTCATCTAATCTATACAGGCAACTGTGTTGACTCAAAAAAAATAGGAAATAGATAAAAGAAGAAACAATGACAAAGACTAGCATTAGTTCCCAAGAAAATTTCTTCCATGTAGGAAACTCCAGGTGGAAAAACTTCCTTTCCAATGCAGTTGCCAGGGGAAATTGAAACAACCTAAAATCAGTTGCCATGACTAAAGTGAAAATGTATTTAATAAGAATGTATGTGTAGAACCCATATAAGATTGCATGCTGTTTCGGGGATGGAGGGGGAGAAAATTTAAGACTTATAGAAGTGATTGTAGAAAACTGAAAAGGCAGAGCCAAAATGGCGGAATAGAAAGACGCACATACTTTAGCTCTTCCCTCACAGCCCATAAAATACCTGTAAAGAATGACTCTCAACAAAGTCTAGAGCAGCAGAAGCCACAAAATGATGGAGTAGAGGATATTTCCAGCCCAGGGTGACCTGGAAGGCCAACAGGAAAGGTCTGTTGCCCCAGGAGCACAGCTCAGCCTTTGGAGTGAAGAGGAGCACTGCGTGGTCCAGAAAAGTTTTTGGTTGTTCCCAGACTAGTGCTAACCCTACTCTAGACAAAGGACTCAAAAGTCCAGTAACTGGTTGGGAAAATGCCCAAAAAAGGGGAAAAATAAAACCTTAAAAGATTACTTTCTTGGTGAACAGGTATTTTTTCCCATCCTTTTAGATGAGGAAGAACAATGCTTACCATCAAGGGGAGAAAAAATGTCAAGGCTTCTGCATCCCAAACATCTAAAATAAATACGCAATGGTCTCAGGCCATGGAAGAGCTCAAAAAGGATTTTGAAAATCAAGTAAGAGAGGTGGAGGAAAAATTGGAAAGAGAAATGAGAGTGATGCAAGAAAATCATGAAAAGAGTCAACGGTTTGCTAAAGGAGACCCAAAAAAATGCTAAAGAAAACAACATCTTTAAAAATAGGCTA
>CM053774.1:116181825-116197586 GCA_028658325.1 Potorous gilbertii
TTAAAAATAGGATAAATATACCAGAGAGGGCCAGAGGGCTAGGAGAGATTCGAAGAAAGATTACTTCTCTCTTGGAAGATCAGAAAAGGTTTCATGGAGTAGATAACATCTGAATTCGATCTTGTATTTATTTTGTATAGATTTGTCTATATACACATTGTCTCCCCTAATGAAAGGTAAGTTCCTTGATGTCAGAAACTTTCATTTATGTTTTTGTGTCCCCAATATTGAATGGAGGGGTTTGGAGTGGGGTGGTTAGCGATTTGGTCAGAACTGACCCTTAAAGTAGTCAGATTGTCAGCTGCAGTTACTTTTGATGGTTTCCACAAGGGGATCTATCAGAGTGGACCTCTTTGGAGTGATTCCTGGCCTTCTCATTGAGGAAGGGGGTACCTTAACCTCTGGTCTGAGCGTAATCATGGATCCTGTAACATCAGAAGGGGTTTATTTTAACCTGTACCAGAGGAGGATTATCCTCTGTAGCACCTCCAAGGGTTCTTCCAGTCTCTACCTAAAGTCCTTCAGTGATGGAGAACTCATTACTTTTTGAGGCAGTACATCTCTGTTTTCGGTGGAAAGAGCATCCCTGGAGCCAGAGGACCTGGTTTCTAATCTCGCCCATCCACTTGCTGCTTGGTGGGAGCAACCTTGAGCTTTGGGAGGCCTGGGACTGAGTCTGTGTCTTACATGGAAAATCAAATACCTGTTAGGAAAGATTTTCTTTTATGGAGCTCTAACTTCTTCTGTTTATTGTTCTAGTTCTGCGTTCCACTTTTTATGTTAAGTATTCATTGTAGGTAACTTGCAGTATTGAGTTATCTGGAATATTTGGACAATACATCTTGGTTGTGACCCTTGTGGGGGAGATAACTTTCTGGAGCATTAGCTTTTTGGCTCAAGCCCTGGCCTAGAAATATCTAGATTGTACTGGATTGCTGCCCCCCCCCCCACGCCCCTCAAAAAAGTCGTTAAAGAAGCTGAGGCAAAAGTAATTAGTAAAGGAAGACCTTTGAATTCAAAGTATGACATCTCCAAAGGCACCAAGTACAAGAAGCATATGTATATAAGTGTCTGTGTTTTTTAATTTGATTTTAGGACTTACTCTTTTTTTTTTTTTTAATCTTTACTCTTTTTTTCTAATAAATTTACATTAGAAAGCTAAGCTTAGCATTTTTTTCCCCCATAACTACCATTTTAACTTCTGGGAGTCATTAGTAACTGCTTGGTTTTCTCCAGTGCTGATTTATCGACTGGTCCCTTCTTAGTACCTTATGTAATTGTGTGGGAATATTCAACATGTGATTAGTCTTCCCTGACCAACACAAAAGTTTGCCAATATGATTGCAGAGTTTTTCTGTCTGCAGGGTCTTGGTAACTTAGCAACCCCCTGTTTCAAATCCTGCTCCTGGCTTTATTGCTGTGCCTCTAGATCAATGCTGGGGAGAAATACTCATTCATTATTCCTCAGGAAACTTAGTGCTTTTCAGATGTCACATTGGGCTGTATAGAGTGCCTCCCACCTGTCGCACAGGAGTGGGGATCCCTACATGTTCCAGTGCCTGACTTGACTCAAAGCTCTGGATTTCAGCTTCTGGTATCATTGGCCTCTTTTTCGATGGCTGCACCCCACGACACTCCTCTGGTTCCCACTTTGGCTGCAGGGCCTCGCTCTTTTCTAACTGTGCAAGTCCTTTTCTGTTCACTAACTGAAGAAGCATTTAGAAGCTCTTTCAACTTAAAATCACCCTGAAAAAATATTGTAAATTCAATATTATTGAATTATCTTAAATTAGTTATATGCATATTAGCAGAGGGACTACAATGCCTTGCAGCTCCAGCACATTCTGTACCCTTGAAACCTGTTGTTTTTAAAACTTGTATTTTATCAGTTTTTAAAAAATAAAAAGGTTTTTTTACCTGCTTTAAATCATCAAACTGTTCACATACAAATGAAACATCTTCAATCTTTTTTTACAAACCGACTCTTTATGTTTATGCATTTCTCTGGGACCCAAATGGCTCAAATTCCATCTGAAAACTATTTCTTTACAAATATGTTCTAATACTAATACGTTCAAATATGTTCTGTATTCTTCTCATGAATTGAAATATTCATCCCTGAAAGACATTATATTACATCCTTTACCAGTTGATGGAATTTTTTCCTTTTTCACGAGTGTTTTTCTGCCCTTTTCAGCACAAAATTGTTCCCTGTGAAAATGAAGTACATAAGAGAGATAGCATGTACTCACATAGAAATATCAAAATACCTTGATAGTTTTCCTTTTTTGTAGGGGTAGGGGGCTAGTAATTGTACCTGTGTGCATCTTCCACAATTTTCCTTGGCTTATTTCCTGATGTTTTATATTAACTCATGGCCCTCTTTCAAGAATAGGTTTAATTAAGGGTACTAAAATTTATTTGGTACACCATATGGCAGCGAGCGTTCAAATGCCTGTGTCCTCAGAGAGAATTTGATTTTGTCTTGGGTAATTTAGCAGTGATCTGACATATTATCAAATACAGTGGCAGTTTTAGTTTGGGGTTATGTTGATGAAGAGGCGTGTCTGAACAACTCTCACACTTGAGTATCGAGTGGGAAATTACCCCCTCTAATAATGACAATAACTGATAATTATATAGTGCTTTACAGTTGAAAAAGTCCTTCACGTGACATTATCTTATTTGGGCCTTATGACATTATAAGGTTGGTTTTTCTCATAATACTGAGTCATACTATTTCTATTTTACAGATGAAGAAACTGAGGCTTAGCAATATTAGATGGCATAGTCACTCACAGGGCTGGTAAATATTGGGGACCACAGCTGGTTTATGTAGATAATAATGTGAAGCCTTTTATCAATGCCCTGTTGATTTGCTAAGGCCTGAAGCAAAACTTATGATGACCTTTAAACTAACTGGATGTGTCTGACAATCAGGTTAGTGGTCCCCAGCTGCTTGATAAGTGTAACAATACAGTCAGCTGACTGACTTACACAAACGCTGAAAGATCAGTTGGGGCAATGTTTTTAGGGGTCATAAAGTGAAATGGTCGGATTTTCTCTCCAACTGACCCTTTGTGATGCTCTCTGTGAAATTTGATGAAAGGTAAGCAGGCAGGTCTTTCAAGGATAAATAGAGACTTGGAATTGAAAGAAGTTTTGTGGTGGAGGGGAACAGGAATAGACAACTGTCTTACTTTCCTATTTCTTCTTAAACATATATTTCTTTCTAGAATTCCTGTTCTCAAACTTTTTGGTCTCAGGTCTCCTTTACCCTCTTAAAAATGATTGAGAACCACATGTCCCCTCACTGCCCCAAAGATCTTTGTTTATATTGGTTATATGTATTTGCAGTTGATGTAGTAGAAATGAAAACATTTTAGTATTATTAGGAAAATTATTTTGAACTTGGAGACACTGGCTTTGAGAATCTGTACTTTAAAACAAGAAGTATCATGGACCCCTCTGGCTATTGTCTGGTGAGGATTCTGGACCCTATCTCAGAAGAATAGCTAGAAACCATTCATATTAAAATGTACTTATTAAAATATTTTTTTTCTTGTGAAAATGAATGTAAAAAGTTAAATAAATTTATTAAAAAACATTATTTTTTAAAACAAGTTCATGGACTTAGGGTTAAGAAACTCTGTTCCTACAAAGTGTTTTAAATAGAGACCGACAATAGAAGTTCAGGGGAAAAACGTTTCCTGGCAGTGAGTTGAATCTTTTCCGATATTTCTGGTGAATAGGCTTTAACTTCTTCACTAGCTGAAAAGAAGCTCCTTATGGCTAGAATTTTTCTGTATGCTTGCCGTCTCCCCCGCCACCACCAGTTTCTTCTTTCTTTTTTGGCAAATTCAGCTAGCTTTTTCTTCATCTCTGGGATATCACACTTTTTCTTATGGGTCACAGCATACTAATTGGTCAAAGCCGATTTGTGTAGTCTAAGCATAGCATTGTGCTGAGACATTCTGTATGTCGAGGACTCACACTGGAAGTCTAGGAGAGATGGTTTTCAAAACTGATTTGTAGATTGGGGAAAGGCAAGCTGTCAGGGTTAGAAATTGTAAAACAAGGTACTTGTGGGTGGGATAGGACCCAGAACTGGCAGAAAGTAGTCTGTGTGACCCAAGGAATACTTTCAGAACCTGATCCCTGTCCTTGTCCTCTCCTAGCTGTGACTGGTGCTTTCTTCCATGTGGCTAAAGGTGGGGTGGAAGTTTGGGTGGAATTGTATAGTTCTGGCCAGTCAGCAGTTGGTTGGTATATTCAGACAACAGGCAATAAATGAAATAGGCTTTCAGTTGAATGCAGTTTGTTGTTGTTGTTGCTTTAAATAAAGGAAAAGGGAGAGTGATCTTTATCACACTTCTTGTGATATATCACACAGTGTTTGGCACATAGCAGATGCTTGCTAATTGCTTGTTGACTGATGATTGGACTATTTTCTGTACTTCATTATTTTGTATCAGATTTCTTGTAAGGGTTTGGTATTCAAGCTGTATAGACAGTGTGCACACACACATACACATACACACACATATGCTGCTAGACTCTGTGATTATGCCGTTCACCAGTTGTTCTGAAGAAAGCTGTCAAAATCTTTCTAAGCTGGTTCTTGACAAAGTAAGATGTCAGTTGTATTTTGTGAGTTGTTTTTGAGCACATTCCACATTCCCACTGGTGGTGCATTGAGAGCATATCTGTATCAATCTCAATATTGATGTCTATAGATATGTCTCTTCTTGTGCTGAGCTTTCATTTCCACCCACACTGCCATTCTCATGGCACTGGAGAGTCATTTGTCGAGCTTGTTATGCTAGACCTATGAACAATCACTGATGAGGCCATGTTGCTTTGGGGTTCTGGGATGATCTCTATTTCTGATTCTGTTTCATTTTTTCCTTCGGGATCCTTTGAGATTTAGCTTCAGGAGATCTCTTTTTGGGAGACTCTTAGATCTGTATCCTGTCTCCTTCCAGACAGAATGGAATCCTGCTTCTTTGCCTGTACGGAGCCAGAGGTGTATCTTGATGTAACCTGTAACGCAGTGGGTAGCATTCTAGACAGCTCATCTGGTCTCACATGATGCCTTCCTGGGGTGACCCTGGCCAAGTCTCTGGGCCACTCTTAGCCTTAGTTTCCACACTGTAAAATGGGAATGAGAAGAGCACCTATGTCCCATGGTAGTCATGAGGATCCAATCCAGTAAGATATGGGAAGCACTCAGCTAAACTTAAAGCCATCTATAAATGCTACCCAACTGTTCTGACCTTGGTTTTTGTCACCTTTCCTTCTTGCAAACTGGACCATTCAGTCAGTCTTTCCACTCCAGATATTTTGTGGTCTTTGGACCTCAAATCTGTGCCCATAAGAATAGGTGGGGCTTCCCAATAGGAATCCTTAGCAGTTTTATGGTTGTTTTCATTTACTTGTAATAATTCTACAAACTCTTTAAAACTTGCTAGCTTCTGAAGGAGCTCTCAGTTGCTTACTGAGCACATAGACCAGTCTACCATTGTTCACTTCAGGTCTTTCTGATTTTTCTATCAGTCTTTATAATATGAACTTAACACAAATTATAAAGGTAGAAGAATTTTCCCCTTTATTTTTTTATTTTTGATTTAAGGAATAAAACAAGCATTTCCATATCATAATATGATAAAAAATGTAATTGTACATGAAAGTGCAAATCTATCATGTACAATTTGTGATTCCTTTTAAATAATTTATAAAGTTTTGTAAATTTCTTTTCTTTTTTTTCTCCCCCCACACTCTAGAGATGGCTGTCATTATACACAAATGGGTGTGTATATATATGTATATATACATACATATGTATACATAAAATTATTCTATGTAAACTTCTGTTTACCAGTTCTTTCTCTGGATTCAGATAGCATCTTTCCTAATATGTCCTTTTTAGTTAATTTGGATATTTATAATAATCAAAATGACTTCTTTGCTCAAAGTTGTTCTTAAAACAGTATTGCTGTTACTATTCTCTTGGTTCTGGTCATTATACTGTTCATTGTTTTGTGCAAGAAAAACATGGAATTTTCTTCTTTATGTTACAGTGTAGATTAGTGCCTATAGCACATACTTGCTTTGCTGTTTCCTCACTGCCAATTGCTGTGCTTCGTACAAAAAATGGAAAATCTCTCTGGACAGAAGGTGCATGATGCAGGAAAGAAACCTGTTCTAAGCTTTACCCTAGAAATACTAGGGCAGCACGGTCTTCTTTGGCAACGAAAGAGGAACACAACAGCGTTGCTGTCCAAAGTTTTGCAGTGTTTGTGATACCGGGCTGGGCGGGCTCAGACTCCCTGCAAGCCCCTGCCTCAGCGGATTCTCTGAGGCTGGCTGTGACTATAGAGGTTCCATGTGTGTCTTTCTAGAATGCTCCTGACACATCCATCTAAGTTTTCCCTGTTCTTTTTGTTTTGTTTTCGCCACTATCAAACACATGGTTGTGAATATCTTGGTTTATATGGAACCTTTTTGTTCCTGACCTTAGGATAATATGCCAGGTAGTAAGACCATATATTCTAGAATCAAAGGATATGAACTGTTGAGAGATTTTTCTCACATAATTCCAAATTGGCTTTTGGAATAATTGGAAAGCTTCAGGCACTAATAAAAATTTGTAAGGTTCCTGTTTTCCCATAGCCCTCCAACACTTTATTTTTGCTATTTTGATGGGTATGTGGGGAAACCTCAGAATCATTTTAATTTTCTCCTGTTAATAATATGGAGCATTTTTTTCTTATGGGCTAGTTAGTTCTTTTAAAAACTTTTCCTATCCTTTGACCCGTTATCTTTTGAGAAATATTTATTTGTATAATATATTTTGGTAAATTACAGCTATCTATCAAAATATGTTAAGTTACATTAATTTTGTTTGTGCAAAAACCTTTTAAATTTTACGTAATTGAGATTGTTTTGCCTTTTATGATAAGCTTTGCTCCTTGCTTAGTTGAGAATTATCCTCGTGACCATAGTTTTGTAAAGAAATTACTTCCCTTCTCTTTTGTCTTACTGATTCTATGTTTAAATTACATCCACTTGAAGCTTGTTGCGGTATGTGTTGTGAGTTGCTCATCTAAACCTAGTTTCTGCAATACTGCTTTCCAATCTTTCTAGTAATTCTGATTTATAAGTCTAAGGTAGTTTGTGTTCTTGACTTTTTTGAACACTAGATTTCTCTATTCAATTTCAGCTGCTTAAGTTTAAAACTTTTTAAATCTGTCAGTTTTTTCTGGTAAGAGTGTCAGATGCAATTTTGACTGTACTGATAGTTTTTGCAGTTCTTATTTATATTGTTAATTTATTTTTATATTTATTTTAAGTAAATTTAATAATTTTATATTTATTTATGACTTATGAGAAAATTTTCTTTTTAGAAAATATAAAACTATTTGATGTATTATAAATTTGGTTTTTCTGGTCATCCTCATGTACCCTTTTCCTCTCTTTCTAGGTTCATGTTCTCTTTTATATATCTGGTACACTACAGGGTAAGTCCAGGGATAGCAGATTGATGAAAAGATTTAGGAAAGAGCAAAATTTTAAAAATCTATTTTAGAGAATGCTGCTAATTTTGAAGTTGCCTTCTTAGGCTTAGTTGAGCACCATTAACTTTATGTACTCATGTGTAAACGATTAGACATTGTGGTTATGGCCCAATTACTTCAGAGCCTTATTAAATGTTCTGTTTTTGAAGACAGTTGATTTGATGTTGCCTGTGTAAATGTCGGATCCTATTCTTCATTCTCCATTTCCTTTTAGAAAAAAACCCCCAAAACAAACCACTTTTTTTTGTGTCTAGAAAACAAAGATGTGGTTATTAAATGTTATGAAGAAATGTGTCATATTGATTGGTGAAGTATGGCCTTTGTCATCTCAGGGGCTGAGGTGGAGGAAACAGAGAGTAGGTGACCATACTCCAAGTGTAGTCTGAACAAAGCAGGACAGAGCAGGCTGTGGATGCTGTAATTATATGAGGGAGGCCTAAGATTGTCGTGGGTTTTCTGGCTGCCACATCATACTGCTGCCTCCTCTAGGGCTCACTTTAACCCCTCAGGGCTTTTTCACCCCACCTGCTTTCCTGCCACATCTCATTCTCTTCCTCTTCCCTTGCCCTCATCCTGTACTAATGCAGGTGATTTTTTTAAAAATCCACACATAGGACTTTGCATTTCTTCCTGTTACGCTTCACTTTGTTAGCTTCATCCTGTCATTCTGTTTGTCAGGATCTTTTTACATCTTGATTCCACTCTGCACACTGTGCACTCTCCCTCCCATGTTAAAAATCTGTGCAGATAAATGAGGTGATCTATGTGAGTATATTCTTAGCTTCTTAGAAGTAAAGTAAAATAACTATAAATCTATGGAACAAATATTTCATACCTTGTGGTCCCTCTCTTACTTTGGACTTTGCAGATCCTGTGCCTTGGAGGAAATGGCCGTACTTCCCTTCCTGCAAATAGAGCATTTGTCATTAATCTTTTACTGTGGTTCCCAGACTACGCTGTACATGTCGAAGTCCTGTTCCAAGCCACATACTAACATTTGGTACTGTTTTCACACAAGAGTCTGGAAGAACAGAAAAACAAAGAAAATTGTTGTGTAACCTGCCATTTTGGTGATGAAATGACATTGGAGACCATGGACTTTCTGCCTTTTTCTGATTTGCTTCCTCGTGTTGATTAGATTGTAAACTAGAATAGCTTTCTATCTAAATATAACAAAATGTGTATCAGTATTGAAGGATCTGTGATTTTGTGATTGCGGGAAGTCCTTTCACCAGTGCAGATTATGGTTGTCCCTAATTTAGCAGGCACACATCTCCTTTATTTAACAGAATCCTAGGGAGCTGCTTGAGTTTGAGAGAGGTTAGCAACGTGTGGTGGCAGGCTTTGGATATGTCTTCCTGATTCCAGGTCCTGACTTCTTGTACTGGACAGCCTCTCTTAAATGAGATTGTTTTCAACTGCAATACCAACTTTTCATTTTGAGTTCCTAGATGCTCTCCTCACTGGAAATTGACTTGGGTCAATTTTAGCAAAAATATATAGAAAACATTACCTTCTCTGCCCATGTGGAATTTATATGCCAACCTCTTAGGGTAATGAATTTCAGTTGTAAATATTGCCCAAAGAGCCAAAAAGAATTAAATGCTAGTGTTTATGAGCTACCTCTGAATGAAATTTACAGCCTCAATAAAAAGTGTAGGTAGCTAGAGGAGTTTGATTCTGATTTTTTTTCTTTTACTTCTTTCAGGCTAAGCTGACTTCTCTCTAAAGCACTGAAGTCATAAAACTGCTGTGTCCCTGATTGCTGCATATGCTTACTCTGTGTCTCTGCATGTTTACCAGCCACAGGCTAGAGGATGTGCGGACCAATCTTTTTCTTAGTGTTGTTTGGAGATTAGAGATTTGTAACTGATTGCAGAGCGCTCATCATCGTGCTGGTCTAGGAAGGAAGAGAACCCGGATTTATCTTGGACTGTGCTGTTCCTAATGGGCTCTGGGTTGGGATTGAATTCCAATTATGAGCCTGTTCTCTTGGCTTTTTAACAACATTGTAAGTAATCAGTGCATTTTAACTGCAAGGAAGTATGCATTAGTTTTAAAGTATGGTTAAATTACTTTAATCTGTGAGAGGAAATTGGATCTTAGTTATGAAGGAAAAACAGCCGTCTCTCATTTTCAGTAGGAGGGAATATAAGCAAGGATCAGAATTGAGCTGTTACTTGTAGCTTGTAGCTGATTGGTTAGTTCTCAGTTGAGATTTAACAGGTCAGGTCTCCATACAGTCAAAAATTGGAAATTGTATGATGTATTTATGGAGAGATACAGAGCAAATTTAGGAAAATGCACTTGCTGATCTCCTACTTAACCTCTTGGTTTCCTTTTCCTCCTCCCTATGGCTAATAATGCCAACTGCCATTAAACCATGCAACATCAAATTATAGCTCTGGAGCTAGAGGGGGCCATAGAGTGACATCTAATACAACCCCATATTTTTACAGATGAGAACAGTTGGACCCAAGGAAGAAAGAGATCTGTCTCTGAATTTGAGTAGCTTCCATGTGGGATTCGGTAGCCTCAGCATGCTTTAAGAATTAAGACTAACATCTAATTATTTCTATTTTATGAAGGAAGAAGTCAGTGAAAAATTCCAGTTCTCTGAAAGGCCTTGTCAAGGTTGTATTTATCATCAAAGGCTTCGAAAATAAGTAGGATGTCATAAAATGCCAAATTGTGGTAGACAAGGGCCCTCTCTCACCAGACTTTCCAAACTTTGACAAAGGAAAAGATTTCTAGTCTCTTCCTATGCTCTTGTATTGGTTTTCATTTTTTCAGATGGTAACAAAGCTATAAGTTTCTTGAGAGCAGGGATCCTGTTTCCTGTTGCTGTAAGCACTCAACAGTGCTGGGCACACAGTAACCGTAAATACTTGTCTTGATTTTATGGCCTGATGCATCTCTATGTCCATGGTTTTATTTTACTTGTATTTAATAGAATGCTTGGGTTAGCAAGCTAGGGATGTCATTTTCCTGTAGTATTTGTTATTAAGTGAGCAGACTTTTTGTGTCAGTGGCTCTACATGCAGAAGACTAATTAGCTAGTGACAGGCATGCCATCAGAGACATTTGACTTTCCAGCAGGTAACTCTCGGGAAATTTCTCCCTACTGGTTTTTTCTTCTCACCTAAAAGGTCCATGAAACATCCTCAAATGCCTGAGGGTATTCTTTGCTCCTGATCTCTCTCTTGTCCCAACAGCCTGCCCTCTCTATCTGTGGGCACTTTATCATTTCCTAGAGGAAGCCGCTTAGTGGCAGAGACTGGTTCATTTTTGTCTTTGTAGCTTAAGCATCATAGTAGTTAATGCTTAGGCTTTGTGGTTGGATTTTTGAATTTTCTAGACACAGCCTGTTTATAGAAAGGGTGAGGAGTTTAAAAGTTAACATTGAAATGGGTCAGATGGTAGCATGACTGGCTTAGTATCAACATTTAAATGGTTTCCTACACCAATATGAAGATGTCCAGGGTTCTTTTATGGATTTCAGTTTGATGTAGGGAATATTTAAAACTAGCATTTGAACCTGTTGTCTTAGTAAAAGTAACATACAGATTGTGTAGTGGCTACTCTGTAGCATTCGAACTGTTGTCTCAGTTGTGGACTGGTGGGGATTTGTAAATAATTTCCAGTCCACTAGTCTAGATTGGTACTACACCTTTTACTAATAAGATTGGTTATACATTTCAGTCAGAGTTAATAAATAGCTCTTTGAGCACCATGGCCAAAAGAGATCCTTAGAGACTTAAGAGTTAATACTAGCACCAGTATTAAAGATCTGTTCTTAAGGGAGTTATCTGTCCCTGTTAACCCTTCCTGCCTGTACACATTCCGCAGGGCAGTTCTGGGTTATTCTCTCATTTCAGAACAGCAGTATTCTGTACTTTAGGCTTTCACCAGTATGTATCTTCTACATGAAGATGCCAGGCAACCCTAGCCCAGATGTTGGGTTGGCTTTGTTACACCCCTCAAAATAGCTGATGACATGATAGGAATGAACAGGAGCTCATGACTTCATCTTCTGAGTGAGACAGGTGTTGAGAAATCTTGAACAAGCCTTGTTTATCTAGGAGCTGGTTATCCAATGTATAAATTAAGTAGGACCTTTACTGCATTTTCTCTGGGTGGTCAGGAGCAAAAAGGTTCATTCTAATTAGTTCATTTGACTACATATTAGCCATAATAATTGTTTATATTTTGCCAGAGAACGTGAGAGTATAAGCCTAGACTAATAATATCACAAAATCTAATTTAGGGACCTCAGGTGACATCTGCTTAAACCTGTATCTGAACACGAACCCACTGTACCAGATGGTCATTCTACCTTTGATAGCCCTAATTGTTAGGGCTTTTGCTTTTCCTTACCTCAAATCTAAATATTTATCTCTTTGAAATTTCTACCCATTATTCTTAATCCTTCCTTCTGGGGTCAAACACCAGAGCTCTTCAAGTATATGAAAACAATGGTCATGTTTCCCTTCACCAAGCTAAATCTTAACTCTTTCAGCCTGTTCTCCTGTGCTGGTGAATCTAAAGCTGCCAACAGCTAAGTTGCCATCCTCTGTATACTCTCCAAAGTACAGTGAGGGACGTCGCTGTCTCCCTCATCCTAGACATCACACCTGTGTTGAGTTTACTTGTGGTTACATTTGCTTTCTTGACTGCTGTAGCACACTCTTAATAGACTTAAACCCCACAGATCTGGATTTTTTTGTGGGGGTGGAGAATGATGGCTGTCTTAACCAATCCTCCCTCATTTGTATTTGCAGAGTAGATTGGTTATAAGGCTTTTTCGATTTCATCTTCTAGAATTTGGCCCAGTGGTCTCTCTGGTCAGGGCTGTTCTGAATCTTTACTCTGGCCTCCATTGTGTCAGTCCCTTTTAGCAGATTGGAGAAAAACACTGCGTATACCTTCATCGCAGTCATTGATAAACTAGCCAAACAGAGATACCTGGGGAACTCCTAGAGCGGCCCTCGAAGTTGGCATTGAGCCCTTCTTAACTTCGGAAGCTCAATAGCTGTGTGGCCCTGGGAAAGTCTGAGGGCAATAATAGAGGCCACCTCCCAGGATTGTTGGGAAGCCCCGTGCACAGTGCCCGGCACCTGGAAGGGGCTGTCTAAATGCTTATTCCTTTTCTTCTTAGCTGGTTAGCATTTCTTTAGTACTTGCCATGTGCCAGGCCATGCTAAGCACTTTACAAACATTCTCTCATGTCTTCACAACATCCTGGAAGGTAGATGCTGTTATTAGCCTTTCCATTACAATTGAGGAAAGACATTTATACTGGTATAACCTCTTCTGTGCTTATGGCTGGTGGTACTGGCTTTTTGTGGTTACATCTTCCTTTTCTAAATGCTCACTTGAATAATGTCTCAGAACTTTGCATGAAGGGCAGTCCATCTCATTGGTATGTAGCTTTCTGACTCCCTTCTCTTCCTTTTTTGAAAATTAGTACCACATTGTATGTTTTGTAATGTTTTGTAATCTGTAATTCTCCATGAACTCAAAGAAATCACCATTATGATATAATACAATAAACATTAAGTACCTACCTTATGCCGGGTGGGCACTGTGCTAAGCTCTGGGGGATTTAAATAAAAAAAAAGAAAGCCGCTTCCTGCCCTCAGAAACTTTACATTCCAATCAGGGAATTACTTAAAGAAAATGGAAAGGAAGGGGAGAGAATTCCAGAGGGGGCACAAGAAGATGATGGTGGAGTTGAAACTTAGTAAAGCAGCTGGTAGCAGATGAAGAGGTGATTGGCATTTTTTGAAGGGGACTATGGGAAGAGTTTTTGGTTCCCCTCTCTGACCTTCCAATCAGAGGCAGAAGCAGCTGAGGGTGCTGATGAGCTGAAGCCATCTCCGTGCTGATGAATTTATTGGGGGAAGTGGGGATGTTGAAGATGATAATGCAGAGCAGCTTGTGGCAGATGAATGATGAAGATCCACTCAATGGTTGAGTAATCACAGTGATCAGTTTTTTATTGCCCTGGAGTGTAGAGCTCTTGGCCAGGTGATTTGACCTCTTCAAGTTAACCATCCTGCTTTCTCCATTCTAAATATTAACTTTTGCAGGAAAATTATGTTAAACAGCTCTGTCCTTTCTCCATCAAATGGTGTTGCTCCATCTGCCTGAGTGAAGTCCTTTTCCTTTTTTGTCCTTCTTTGAACCTCTTCTTTCCCTCCAGCTTAGTTTTGTTGTCATTGTTAACTATCCACAGTTCATGGATGGTTCATTTTGAACTTGACTGCTCATGATCTTACAGAACATCACACTTCTGTATTTATCCTCTCTTACCTCTCCCCTTTTGGCATCAAGCTCAGTGTGCTGTACGTTGCAGTCTCTTTGGAGGACTCCTTTCTTTTCTTCCTCATCAAAACTGTTTTTACATTGTGTCCTTGGAAGTTCATCAAAACTTTCATTTCTCCTAGGCTGATTTTCACTCTGGATGCTTAGTTCCCAGGAATTCCGCCTCTCATTTCTCTGAATCCTTGGGTGTAGGGGAAGGAGTCCTGCATTTTGGAGGTTGAGAAGCTGGATCTTGGAATCCCTGCTTATCTAGAACTTATTAACTACATAGACTTGAATAGGTCACTTTGGAAGAAAGGAAACAAGTATTTATATAACAAGAGTGGGGACCCTGTTACCTTGAAGCCACATGTGGCCTTCTAGGTCCTCAGGTGCAACCTTTTGACTAAGTCAATTTTTTTTTTTAGAACAAATCCTCTGATTAAAGGAATTTGTTTTGTGAAGTTTGAATTCAGTCAAAGGACTGCACTTGAAGACCTTGAGGGCCACTGGTTCCCCACCCCGATATAGCACCTTTATATGGTACCAGCACTGTGCTTTGTTTTATAAGTATCTCATTTAACTCTCACTACAACTCTGAGAGATAGGTGCTATTATTTTATCCATTTTACAGGTGAGGAAACTAAGCCAGACACAGGTTAAGCAGCTTACCCAGGGACCCAGTTGTCTGAGGCTGGATTTGAATCTCTAGATTTCCTGATTTCAAACTTAGAGCCCTATCTACTGTGCTGCTCAGCTTTTCTGAGTCAGTTTTCAGATGAGATTATATTTCCTGAGGGTCTTTCCTGTTCTAAATCTATTTCCCTATACAAAATTATAGGGTACATCAGACTCTTCCAGACTTTCCTGCCCTGGTCTGTTTCAAAGTCTGAAATGGATCTGACTTTTCCCCCTCTGACCAAAGTTCCTAGAATTTCTACCCCAGCAGTTTCCTCCTGGTGAGAATCCGATCCAGAACAGCAGTTTCTTTTGTTGGTCTTTTTGAATGATGAAATGTTTAAGGCTCGTCAAGAAATGTGGTAGTTGCTCTGCTTTTGGCAGAAAGAGATCTTCATAGTGTATAATAGCAATGATATGTTAATAACCTCCTAGGAGGTTTATTTATTTTTTGATATTAATTTTTTTAATGTTTATTTATTTTTAGTTTTCAATATTCATTTCCACAAAATTTTGAATTCCAGATTTTCTCATCTCTCCCCTCCACCCACCCCAAAACACCATGCATTATCCCTTTCCCCAATCTGCCCTCCCTTCTATCATACCTCTCCCTTCCCTTATCCCTATCTTCTCTCTTTTTTTGTAGGGCAGGTTAGATTTCTATACTCCATTACCCGTATTTCTTATTTCCTAGTTGCATGCAAGAACAGTTCTCAACATTCGTTCTTAAAACTTTGAGTTCCAACTTTTCTTCCTTCCTCCCTCCCCACCCATCCGCAATGAGAAGTCAAGCAAATCAATATAGGCTATATATGTGTAGCTTTGCAAAAGACTTTCATAATAGTCATGTTGTATAAGACTATATTTCCCTCCATCCTATCTTGCCCCCCATTAATTCTTTCTTTTCACTTTGTCCCTCCCCAAATGTGTTTACTTCTAATTATCCCTCCTTCCATTTGCCCTCCCTTCTGTCATCCCTCCACCCTATTTAACTCCTTTTCCCTTACTTGCCTGTAGTGTAAGATAGATTTTCAAACCAAATTGAGTGTGCATGTTATTCCCTCCTTAAACCAAATGTGATGAGAGTAAACTTCATTTTTTCCCTCTCACCTCTCCTCTTTTCCCCTCCATTGAAAAAACTTTTTCTTGCCTCCTTTTTGAGAGATAGGTTGCCCCATTCCATTTCTCCCTTTCTCCTCC
>CM053774.1:116198086-116213469 GCA_028658325.1 Potorous gilbertii
GGACAAAGGCCTGCAGTACATACAGAGTTCTCAGACTGACCTACACGGAGAACATCTCCCTTTTCCCAAAGTGCACTAGCACTGTCGGGTTGCATCCCCACAGGGTGGCTGCTACCTCAGGTTTTAGGGGCAACGCTGTGGTTCTAAATGAGTGCCCACCAGTGGGATCTCCATCAACAATCAGCTATTAGATACAATTAGCCCGTGGATTTATTGAGATGGCTTAGTAACAATCCCCGCCCCACCCCACACACACACCATAGCTATAAAACATTCTGCTTCCTCTCCGCCCCAGTAAATTATTTTGTCACTGAAATATATGTACACTGTACAGAAAGAAGAAATAGATAAGGATTTGGGGAAACAAACCATAGGACATGCACTAAGGAACGACATAGTACTGATGAAGGCCATCACTTGTCCACATGTTTGTTGAGGACCTAATAATTTCTTGACTTGCCTTTCATCTTCCCAAAGGTGGGGAAATCAACAAGGGGAAATTCTGTTCTGGAACTGATTCTAATTCAGAGGAACTGATTTCTGGAACTGAAATGAGGGAATTCTAAGAGGAAGTGACCACTGCATTCTAGAGTCTCTATTAAAGACCTTTAAAGAAATAGTCTGACAGTCATTCTACATTATTGGAAAGCACATTTCAAAGAGGAACTCATGGAAGAAAAAGAATTTCAAAATGAAGTAATGAAGACATCCCAATAAGAAAGAAAAATGAGATTTGTCTGAAGGAATCAGTGTGGATACAAAGAAAAATTACCAATCAACTTAAATTTTACACTCTTAATAGTAGGAGAAATGTACAGAAGATGGAAACAAGTCCAGGTTAACAGATGCTCCCAACTGAACACAGTACTAGCGAGGAGATCCGACAAGGGGAGAGTAGTAATGAGAGCTAACTTTTACAAAGCTCTTACTGTATACCAGGCATGGTGCTAAGCACTTGACAATTATTTGTCCTTCATTTTCAAAGAGGACCAGTGACATCGCAGGTGATGTCTTCACTTGCATGTGCATTGGATGTAAGCGAGGCAGGGTTGCACAAAGTCATCAGCCTTGCTTTCTCTCTTCTAGAGTCATAGAAGTCCTGAGTCCAGGGGCAAGGCAAAAGTCAGGACATCTGCTATGGCCCACAATGCAGTGGATGACCTTGGTGTCCTCAGTGTCTGATCGAGCTCTAGGCACACCACAGTTCCTGCTTCAGCCTCCTTCATGGCCCTTGGAACAAACTGTTCTCATCTGCTCATTCCACTAGGGGAAGTCTTCACATGCTTGGGGTTGACTTCCCCCTAACTCATCAAGGGTTTTGAGGCCTGTTGGTTATCCTCAACCTGGTTTAGCCCAGCTGCTCAGATGATTTTGTCCAGGTGTGGCCACTGTACATGCTACAGCTTCTTGGAGCCATGGGTGAGAGTTGGGTGAATCAGGTGGACAGCTGAGCAGTCCTGAAAAGGGCTCTTCCTGAGTTCAAATCTGGCTTCAGGCGCTTACTGTGACCCTAGGCAAGTCACTTAACCTTGTTTGCCTCAGTTTCTGTAAAATCTGTAAAATGAGTTGAAGAAGGAAATGGCAAACCACTCCAGTATCTTTGCCAAGAAAACCCCAATGGAGTCATGGAGAGTTGAAAATGCCTGAACAACACTAGTTTAGTAGTCCTGTCAGAAAAGCAAATGAGGTTCATCCGACATGACTTGTTCTTTAGGAAGCCACATTGGCTCTTTGCATTTTGCTTCCCTGTGTAGATGTTTGCCAAGCATCCTCTTAATGATCTGTTTTAGAATTTTCCCAGGAATTCATGACAATTTGAATAGTCTATAATTTATAGGCTATTTTTTTTGGAAATCATGATATTATGCTTGCTCCAATCTTATGACAGTTCTTAATTTTCCATGATCTTTCCACAGCTCAGTAATTATAACAGCCAGTTCTTTATATCAGCCAGTCCTTGAACATGTAGTTCATCAGAGCCAGGTGGTTTGATTTACATCAAGAGTAAGTAGGCATTCTCTCATCCTGGCCTTATTTCTCTTAGGTATCAACTCTACTAGAGATTTTCATTCTGTCATTTTGAGTATAAAGTTCATTCTCTTTTGCAGAACAAAACAGAATTGAAATAAGAAAAGAGAAGCTCTGACTTCTCCCTTGGCTCTAGGCCCACTCTCCCATTCTCCGCTTGCATTTTCAGGCGAGGTCTCAGTGCATAGCTGCTCCCACCCCCAGAGTTGTAGGGGAGACCTTGAAGGGTTGGAGGTATCATTCTAATCTCATGAGCTCCCACTGGTGTGCTTCCCCACATTGATTATCATTTGATATCACTTAGCCAGACTTAATTAGCTTTTAAAAATGGGTATTAACAAAGACGGTATAATAAAAACAATTGATATAAAACATCTCCTTTCCTCCCACTCCACCAAAAAAAAAATTATTTGACAAATTCTCCTGCCAATAAAGACAGAGTCTGGGGGAAAGTGGGCTCAAGCTTAGAGGGCCCATGTTGCAACGGGGTAATTCAACAGTTCCTAGTTGCTGCAAGTCCTTGGGATACTCATGGAGCTCCCCTTGGGTATGCTAAGTTTTTTGTACTGTCTTCAAGCTGTTTTTCTTCAGTGTGTCTATTTGTTTTTGGCTCCCAAAGCACTTACTATCACCAACTGCTGCTGTCCTGGGGCTGGTGCTGGGATGCTGATGAGAAAAATTTTTCACCCCTCCAAGTTTCTGAAGGTCATCCTTGAGTCAAGGTGGAGAGAATGAGGATCATCTTCATCACCCTCTCCTCCCACCCAGCTGATTCCCTCTGAGCAGCTTGGCTGGAACTACTACTCTATCCTGGCTGTAGATTGGAATTTCCTGGGATCTGAATTGGTCTGCTACTTATTTTTTTTAGATTTTTTTAGATTTTAGAATTCAAAAACACTTCCTGTATGGTATTATTATACTTCATCCAGTGGCCTTCATTTTTTCCAAATTAATCAAGGATTTTTTCACACCTAGTTAATATGCCTTTGATTGGTTAATTCAATAGAAAAGTCCAAACTCTCCATGATTATTGAGGCAAGGGGATGATTCACTCCTCTTAAATATTTATTGATATTTATTCCATGGAGCAGAGCTTTTATTTCTTCTAGCATTTCTTCCTAAGAAATGGTATCAGTGGAGTATGGACCCAGCAATACACCAGATATGCTTTTGATCACCAGACTATTTGATATTTTGGTTTTTTCCCTTATATCAACCCATGTTTGATCATTTTTAAACAAATAACGACTATCTGGTTTATGTGCTGGTCTGTAGAGATGGAAGTTTGACAAGAATGAGAGATTTGACTTAGGGAATTTAGCCCTTAAGAAGAGCCTAAAAGAATTAGCTTGCTGAGATAAGTCCATTCTTTTATCTCCTCAAACGCCCTAACATCCCATTCCTCAATCTATTCAACTCCTACAACTTATTCTCCCACTCTCCCTCAGCTATGGTAAAGGACAGACACATCATTAATCTCAGCATTCCCCAAGAACTCTCCTGCTTCCATGGTTCAGAAGGCTGAAATACCTGTATCTGATCATGACCTCCTTTCATTCTCTCTCCCTGTGCCCCAGCCTTCCTAAATCCATTCTTATTACCTTACTTCAAATAAACAGAACCATGACTTTGTGTCCCCTCCCTTTTCATGCCTGAGTAGGTTTTTCATTAATTCTTGCCATATGCAGAGAAGATCGTACCCTCCAGCTCGCCATTACCCATCAGTATTTCATTTCTTTGGTCAAGAATTCTGAAATTCGTTTGATGATAACTTCCCATTATTCAAACTTCCTACAGCTCACTCCCAACCCATTCTCCATCCTCAATGTGACCTCTAATCTCATGCCTGCTCTGGCCTCAGTTTCCTCCATTCTCAATTCCATGCTTTAGTTAGCCACTTAAAAGTTACCGTTTAAACCTCAACCTTGAGTTTTTGTCTTCCTCTCCTCTGCTCCTGCTTATGTGCCCCTGAAGGGAGTTGGAGAAAGGCATGCTCACTCCAATGACGCAGTTCTTTATTCCTCCAATTCATTCCAGACATGTCTCAATTCCCCCACTCCCAAACCCTTCCTTGTTTTCCCCTCCTCTCACAAAGACATCTTCCTCAAAAGAGGTGACTCTCTTCTCCCTCTGTTTACGCTTCAGAAGCCCTGATGTGACTCTCCACTTTCTGCTCATTGACCCCAATCTCAGATAGAGGTGGCCTTTTTCCCCTAAGCTCCTCTCTGGTTTGGGAGACTGGCCTTAACATGAATCTCACTTCCAATCATCAATGTCTCCTTATCTATTGTCTCCTCTGCCACCTACCACTAGTTCAGATCTTCTTATCCTCAAGTAATCCTCACTAGACTCTCAAACTGTATTTATCTCCTTCAAATCTCACCCTTTCACTTGCATATCCACCAAGTCTAGACCTCCATCCCCTCATCTGAACTATTCCAATAGCTTCTAAATTGATCTTATCTCCCGTGTTTCCTCTCTCCAACTCATTCACTGCTATTCACCAAAAGGATTTTCCTGAAGGGCTTTGCAAAGCATCCACATCACTTCCTTTGCTCAAAAAATTCCAGTTGGCTCCCTATTGCCACTAGATCCAAATACAGACTTTAATTTTATCATATAATGCCCTTCACAATCTGCAATCAACCTCTAGCCAAACGATTCTAATTGCTGTCATGCTAATTCAACCTTGTTATCTTTAGTCAATCCTCCATGCCTGCAGTCACCCACCCACCCCAATTCCCCATCTCTCTTCGAAATCTCTGACTTCCTTCAAAGCTCAGCCCAAGTACCACCTCCTACATGAGGCCTCTCCTGACCCTTCCCTGCTCTGGCAAAATTGTACATAGTTTGTACAAATTTGTTTGCCTTCATATATATGCACATTGTTTCTATTTTAGTGGTGTCCAACTTTTTGTGACTTTTGGTACTCTTGGCAAAGATACTGGAGTGGTTTGCCATTTCCTTCTCCAGCTCATTTAATGGAGGAAGAACTGGAGTAAACAGGATTAAGTGACTTGTCCAGGGTCACACAGCTATTAAGGGTCTGAGGCCAGATTTTAACTCAGGAATGAGCCGCTTAATGTAAACTTTGAAGGAATGGGCACCAAGAAATGGATTCTTTCCTTGGTATTCTCTATAACCAGTAGTGCTTGAGAAATAACTGTCCCTTAAAAATGCTTAACCAACTGTAACAAATTGAGGTAAGTCCCTCAACTGTACTACACCTTCTATCAAAGGTAAAGGTAATGTAACAGAAAGGTGGTAGGTAGGTCTCAACAGAGCAATTCCCCCACCCCACATTGGCCAAAGTGAAAGAATTTTCAAGTTTGTATCTGAACCAGAGAGATACTGGTATCTAAGTCTGGTTGATACTGGTTCTTTAGGCAGAAACATTCCTAGAGAAATTTTATCAAGGCTTAATGGGTTAACTTCCCATAATTCTCCAAATCTCTGATTTCCTACTTGACAAGTAATCAGCTTTGTATTTTTTCTTTTAATTTGATGGAGTGAACTTGCCGGAAATAACATGTGAAAATACCCAGTGCTAGTAATCTTTTCAGGCATATCTGCTATAGTAAATTAGCACTGCTTTATAAAATCAGTTTCTAGTGAGTTTGGTTAGCTCTGAATCAGTTCCCCAAAGCCAGCCTGACCACCTTTGAATACCTGTGAACCCACAGGGCCAAGGACTAGAATCTGTTCCCATGAGGACCCCACCAAAATAAACATCCCACTAATTTGTGCGTGTATATAAAAACAGGTACAATCATTCAAAAGACAGGCACAATGATCACGGCCAAACATAGCTATTTATTCATTTTTTTTCCCTCTTTTAAACAGCATCCGGTTTCTTACTGGGAAAAAAATCCTAGAATTTAAATACCTCCTCAGATCATTACATACCACAATCTGTATATATTATTTACATCTCTCAAATAAAACATGTTATGAATTTTTCTGACATTCATTTTTCCCCTCTCTTTCAAAATCAAAATGATGTACTGGTATCATCTAAGATAATAAGCATTAACAACTACAAACTGAAGTCAGATTGGCACAATTACCTTACAAGTTCTCATAATGCATTTCATATTTTACATCTATTTTTTCAAGCTGCTTTAATATAAAGTGGATATGACTCTCTCCATGACAACAGGGACCATGTCCTTGTAGGTTTTACAACTGTCCAACATACCGTAAACATAATATGTATGTTCAAATAAAAATGATCTTCCACTTGTAGTTTTCTTGCTACTTTCACCTCAAGAAATTTTCATTTATTCAGAAACTGATATATGCATTTATTACATTCTTTTCTTGTCCCAGATTTTGAGAGTAAACACACTCTCAAAGCACAGCAAGAATTCAAACAGAAGCATTCCCTGGACAAACGGTGCCCCCAAATCCTAGTTGGACATGTACAAAAATAACAAACTACACTAGTGGATGTTTAAAAAAAATTTCCTAAAAATACAATAATCCGTGAAGAACAATTTTAAGAGAGAAAGTGTTCTCAAAATGAAAATGCACTTCCTGAAATTTATTTTGAAACACTCAGAAGAACTGCACTTCAGCCATAGGAGAAAACATGTGCAAACCAACAACCACCCAGCTGAGGAGTTCAATGTTAGTTCTCTATGAGGGGAAATAAGCGTTACCTTAAAGAATAGCAACAAAATAAAACCAAACACCATCGCATCACCAGTGGCTGGCACGTCAGTGGTGCAAACTTTGAAGAGTTCTAAATGGAACCCAAACAAGTCATCTTTAGAAAAATCAGTAAGGATGTTAATTACCTCTTCTGACACAACCCCCAAAACCTTTATCAATACTTCAGAACTACAGAGAATGTTGGCTAGCATGAGCCAGATATCTAAGCGGAGGAGAGGGGGGAAGAAAGGTACAGAAAATTAATAGCAGCACACAGACAACTTACCTGGGAAAAGGGAGAAAAAAAGAGAAAGTGGACTGAAGGTCAGCCAGTGGCCTCTATTTCCTGTCTTAAGGAAGGGCAATTTTCCAAGTTCTCCTTTGTGCCATATGGAAAAAAGAACCTTGAGACATAGACTATTTGCCACTCCAACCTGTATTATCTTTCTCCCTCCTAAGTTATTAGACATTACTTCAACTACCGGCAACAGCCCTAGTAGTTGTGTACTTCCTAAGTGAATTCACATCCCTGACTTGACAAATCTTAAAAAATATAGAATGATCTGTTTAGAATTCTTGTTCCATCTCTACAATGTAAACTTCCTCTTCAATCATGAGGTAGGTTCACCTCGAAAAACTGCCATCCAAAACTAAAGGACACACTTATCAGTAGCTAAAGTAATTCCTCTTCTGTATTTTATGGTTACCACACAAAACTCTGATACTTAAGATTAAAAAAAAAAAACAGAAATCTAGAACTGTTTCAAAGGATCATTTTGTTTTTCAGATCCAGTTTAGTTTCAAAACAAGTTGGATTTGATTTTTTTGTGCCCATGTTTTCAAAAACCACAGGTAAGGTCCATGTCTTTCCAAAAAGCCATGGAAAAGTAAAAGCAGGAATGCTGTGGATTCAGTCTTCAAGCTCAACTAACAGAACCATGTTTATGCTATGGACTTCTCACATCCAATGATCTCCAGCCTCTCATTACAGTTTTGTGTGAATGAGGACATGGATAGGACTAGTAAGGGTCAGTAAATGGATTTCTTCTGGACTCCTTTGCCTTAACCATAAAGTATTTGGCCAAAGTACTTCCTAATCAAACTGTCCCACAGTGTCAAGCAGGATCTACAATCTTTGTCACAGAAGTCCCTGAACACCAAAGTCCTTAGGAACTTATTTTTTATGATGCAGGGCTAGAAGGTAATAGAAAAGGTTTTTTTGTTTGTTTGTTTTAAAGAAAAACAAATATTAGCAGAATTTCTTTAGTCAAACAAGGCTAAGTGCACTTGGGAGACCATACAATGATTCAAAGAATCCTGCCATGTGCTGAAACCATCTTCAGAACTCCTTCAGTTGCCTTCAGAGCCTGTAACAGTCTTTTGAGCATCATTCACATTCCCCTATCTTTGTCTTAAATTTAAGGATGGATGTCATTTTAGGGGGGCAGCCAAAAGTCATCCAGAGGCAAGCAGGATGAATAAGATAATTAAGTTGGATGATACTATTTTTAGTTCAAATGAAGGTACGGTTGTAATGTAATTAATGCAAGGTGATGACACAGATTTTCTCATGTGGCTGGTAAACTGGTTCTGAAGGCAATTTGAAAGAAAGAATTCCAAAGACATTTCAAGTGATTGTGGTAGCCTCCCAAAATAAGGAAACACTCATTTGGATGAATATGTTATTGCATATAATAAATAGTTGAGATGTCTGGAGTTTAAAAAAAACACAAAACTTAGTCATACACTATTAGATTCCACATATCATAGTTCTCACCTCAACAGTCCTCGATGAGCGCAAAAGCATTAAGTACCTATCTTCTACTGGGACAGCTGTCCAGCAAGTGGAGGAGGTGCTTAAAACAACTAAAATGAAGTCTCCTGAATTTCAATGTCCACGCCAGCCCTGTCTCCAGCATAAGCATGGGGCTATAGTGTTTAGTTTCTTTGTGTGATAAACTAAATACATTCACTCATCTAAACAGCTGCTTCTGCTTTGCAGAGTTCAAGCCTATGCTATGATTCAACAGCATGGCTTCTATGAAAAGAAAAGGAAAGAAAGAGCTTAAAAAGTTACAGCCAGTAGCACCATCTATGGCTAACTACTCCCACAAGTTTTAATCATTAAAATTTTCTATACGGTTAAGTTTTAACTTAATCAGGGTATCTAGCCTACATTTTGTTTTGTTTTCAAAGAAACACCACTGGTAGTATTCTCTTAAACTTTCAATTGGAATTTAAGGGTGTAAATATTTGAGAATAGAAAAATGTTTTTGACTTAGGTCAAGGGAAGAAGCCTGAAAAACAGAGACCACTAAGTTCTGATGCAAAAGCAAAATCTGATGCCAACATAGATTTTACAACCTCTCGTAGAAAAAAAAATCAATATTAAACAGTTTATCTTTAAAGTAACTGATTTTATGTGTTATGGGAATTTCTACTTTCTAGTCATATTTAAAACCAAGGAGTATAAGCCAGACCCCTTCTTAATGAGAGCCTCTCTACTTAAAACACACAGAAACAGTAGCAGCATCCTCCAATCCCAATGTCTTTGATGAAAGGAGTGCCCAGAGGCAGGTACCTGAGGTTCTGGCTCAGTGAGAATAAAAGCTTATCTATAAACACTGGGAAATCAACGTATACTTAGAAACATTAGCTTAGACTTAGAGAATCATCATACTCTAGCATAACAGTGCTACATAACGTTTATCAGGTACAAGAATAATTACTCATTCTCTCTCCACTTGGCTACTGCAGCCCTGCTTTAGTGGGTTTACATAAGGTGAAATGTGATATGGAAGACCACTTGGGTGACCTTGTGCTTTACTTCTCTGTGCAGATGGGATTCTTGGTAGAACCCTAAACCACTTGGCACCCAGTTGTTTCTGAATGAACTAATTCAGTTAATATCTATTTGGATAACTACAAGACACTTTTTTTCCCTTAAAGGAGAAGAGCTTCATTGCTATGCCAATCTGTGCTATGCCAGATGCATGGATGGATGCATCTCTGACAAGGCATTACTTTCTGGAGGAACAGAGCAAAGGCAGTTCTGGGGAGTGGTAATGCTAGTGACATTCATCATGTCACTGCTCTGTTCAATGGGAAAGTGACCCATCTTCATCTGAATTACTGTGCAAGAAGGAAGCAGGGGAGGACTGGACTTGACCAGCTCCAGCAGGCAGACACTGGTATCGGAGAAGAGATCAGAGAAATCTGGGGGTTTTCATAAGAACAGCTATACCTAAGTGCAAGCTACTGGCACAATGTACAAAACATTCAGTTTACTAAAGTGTTATAAAAGGATGAAACTTATTGAAAACTGATGTTACTTTTAGTCACTGTTTTGAATACTTGATTATACCACATAATAAGAGACTTTCCTTTACCATTAAAAACTAGCTGGAGTTTAAAAAAAAAGGCCAACCTTGAGAAAGGGCCAGCAGCAAGCAAAAGAATGTGTCATTAAATGTGGTAGTCACTCTTTAGTCATATAACAGTTCCATCCACTAATGGAAGCATTGAAAAATCACCTGCACTTCTGAAAAACTCCTTTAACTCCTTTATTATGTCTATGGTGAGAAAGTGTTTCATTCTCTACTAATGGGAGTTGGTTCTAAGTGCAAGAGGAGGGGTTCTCAGAGACTGCGTTTACAAGAAGGTTCATTCCTGTTGCTGCTTTCATGGGTTTTTCTTAAATATTATTTCAGTGGCAATATTTCTGATTCTCTTCACAGTGGAAGGAGATTTATGGCTCATTTGGCAGCTGGTGAGAAACCTCCCCAAGGGGGCGGCTTCTTCACGTCAAGAGGTGGCAATAAACACTTGATGACCCAGAGTGCGGGCACGTGTCTGCACAGAGGAGTTACCCTGGAGTGGGAACACATTAAGGGATGGAAAAAGACCTGCTCATAACTGAATGTTCATCATTTGGTAAGCAGAGTAACACACGTCACCACCACCATCACTAACATGAATGACTGACAAATGTTATTTCTGGTTGTGTTTTTTTTAAAGATCTACATTCATATCTTCAAGAATTCTGTTTCTTCATGTACTAAAAGCTGGAGATCATCAATTTAGGCAAACTATGGCTTTTTAAGAATTAGATAATCTAACAGAAATATCAACATCACCAAGCATTGTGGGTAGTGATGAGTCCTTTGTGATCAGCAATGCTCAGTCTACTACACCTCAGAAGTGGGCCTTCTGCCAAGGCACTTAAGAAGGTAAGTCTTTTATGTCAGGAATGGGCCACAATTTACACCATGGAAACCCATCCCCCAGTAGGGTCAAGCACACAGCATCAGCTAAAAGCCTACAAGGAGGGAGACACCCATATCCAACCCTTCCCCAAATCCCAAACAAAAACAATAATGTCCACACCACTGTATGACACTAAGAGAAAAGATTGTGCTCCACCAAAAGCATAGAGAATGGATCTTGGTTGCCTCTAAAATAACAGAAAAGGTTTTCATTTATTTAGGAGGAAAAAAAATTAAAGGAAAATAAACTCAAATAAATCCCCAAACCACCCAACCAAATAACAACCCCAAATATACTCCTAAGAGAGCCTGATTTAAACAAGACAGGATTGGAACAGCCTCCATCCTCTCATCTGTCCTTTGAGGTCAGCTTTTCAATCAGTTCTTGGAGAGGAGCAAGTTCTCTTCTGTCAATTAAGTTGAACTCCTATATATATGTGAAGACAGAAAAAAGACAAGGGTAACATTTTAATACGTATTTTTATTCTACAGAAATTTTTTATATATCTGGGGTAAGGTTCATGGAGGAAACAAGGATAACATCAAGACTGCAAACATCGATGACTTAGAAGGATGATGAACCAGGGAAATTTAAAAAAGGGGGGTGGCTATTGCGGGAAAAGGACATTCAGCTTGAAATAACAGGCAAGTAAAGGCACATGACTGGAGCTGAGGAGTCTCATATGCACAGACATAATTAAACAAATGGAAGCTGATTAGGTCACCAAATGAGGACAGAAGGAAGAGACTAGGGCCCAAGAGAGAGTCTTGGAAACACTCACAGTTGGGGACATGATATGGAAGGTAGGAGAACCAAAGCAGAAGAGTGTCACAAAACCCAGAGAAGATTATGCAGGAGGAGAATGGTCAACAGTGTTACATGTTATGAGAGGTCAGGAAGGATGAGGATCAAGAAAACACCATGAGATTTGACCATTAAGAAGTCACAGGAGTTTTGAAGAAAGGAGCTCCAGCTGAGCAACGAAGTCAGAAGCCAGGTTATTTGAACAATATCCACCTGATTCCTGAAGGACATATCTGAAGGTTTTTCTAGAGTGGGGTACTATAACAGATACACCTGCAGGCATAAAAACTGCATAACCAACCCCACTTATAAAAAAAAATGCTAAAATGTAGAATGTGGCATTTGCTAGACGTGGCTGCTATCATGGCTGGTTTTGCTTGCCTAGCCTTGGAGGCCCAATTCAGGAGGGCAGGCTGATGTTAGGAGATGCCAAAAGGTTCTCAGAAAAGTCAGTTAAGCCTTAAGCCTTAAGCACACTGCTCTCACCTTTCCAGGAAGATTCACACATTCTCTGACCTTGGTACATTCTCTGACCTTGGGACCTTCTAGAACTGTTTTGGACTGCCATGTTGTGTGCTAAGAGCTTATTTAGGCCAAGAAACAATCAAGTAAGCATTTATTAAATGCCTACTATGTGCCAGGAACTGGGCTAAGGGCTGGTAGCTGGCTGGGGTCTTTCCAAGAAAGTGACCTAGACTAGAAGGGCTCAAGATACTAATGGCCATGGAGATGTAGTGATGTGTATGGGAGTGTAGGGGTGTGTTGGGGGAGGGGTATGACAGCACAAGGCAGCTCTAGGTCATTCAGTCATTGTGACCCACAGTTTAAGAAACCTTGCTCAGCCCAACTCACCTGCACAAAGAAAATGAAGTGCTTGAAGGAGGTGTTGAGGTGGGCCTCCTCCTGCAGCTGGATGACTGGGTCAAAGTGCTGGTGGTAAATGTGCGCGTACACCCTGAAAAGGCGCTTCAGGATGGTCTTTGCCACTGACAGGAAGTTCTTCGGGAAGGGGACACCTGGGAGATGAAGGTACAGAAGTGAGTTACCTGAAGAACCCAGGGGCTAACGGGAGCAGACGTGCAGAAACACAACGATCTCACTGGAAGCCGCTCAGGGCAAGATTTTTTTACTTTATTTTTAATGTTACCTTTACTTCCAGATACATCCTTCCACGCATCTCAACTGCGAGAGCCATGTCCTAAGACAAGGAATTTCTCCGAAAGCAAGTAAAAATACTTCTAACAAAACTCCTGGTCATTATGATCATTGCGCATGGCTCTCCTTTGGGATGTTTAGACTGTCCTAGCTTACTTTCCAGGTTTCTACGTGAGTTCACACAAACCTCCCCAGATCTGACTTAATCTTCACGTTCATTTTCTTGAACCAAATGAATCTTGGTGAGAGATAGCTGGGCATACATCCTGATGGCACTGGAACCAGGAATTTTTGGGTTCAAGCTTGGCCTCTGACATGCTAACTGGCTGTTACCTAACTTCATGGTGCTCTAAACAACAACATAAAACCAAATTACAGATGATTTCCTATCTTCACCAGGAAATAGAATTTTGTATTGGATATTCTATACACCAATGAAATCACAGGTCCAAACCAAAACAACTACCAACCAACTTTTTCTTAAAAACCCAATAGTTTTATAAACTCTACCTTTCAGATTAGGAAGTAGGTAATATTTCCTTTGGACTTAATCCACTCACATCAATACAAGCAAACCACCCCCCAAACAAGGCAGGAGAAAAATAAAGCAGGAACCAGAAACAAAAGAATGAGCAAAGAATCACTGTTCCATAAGCATAAAGAATTCCAAATGACCTCACCGTATCTAGACTCTGCCAAAGATTTTACCTATTTTGGATGGAAATAATGTTTCATCATCCAACTGGTCCTGTACCCAAGTCATCAGGTAATCAATATACTTTGGTGCAGAGCACTTAATAGGCTTCTTTATGTTGGTTCCATCTGCCCAATGATATTCATATCTGAATAGAAAAGACAAAATGTCAAAACACACACACTTGCTTTAAAAGGAACCCTTTTTCCTTATCCAAAACATAAAAAAAAAAAATTATGATGGACATCGCCATCTTCATATTATATTTAGCTTTGGGTTTTATGACCAACTGTTATTGGGCAGCTGCTGTAATGTCAATCTTCCCACTTCGAGGCCAGGTCTCCCCACTCCCTATTTGTTATTTCCATTTGACTCCCTTTCATTCATATCCCTTAGGTCAGACAATTATATAAATGTCAGTTAAAATGAACTCTTTACTCCCTGTTCCATGATGATTTCTTTCTAAGTTCAGTAGGTTTTGAGTTAAAAAGAATTCCTCCCACATAAGTTAGGTCTTTTCAATTGGTTTTAAGGTGTTTGTTATAAGGCATCTGTTGCTGGGTTTAGGGCCTTTACAGGTAAGGTATAGATAAGGGAAATGTTCCAACAAACTTTTCTGAAGACCTCTGACTTAAAGTTATACAACCTGCCAAAAAAAAATCACTACTGGCCATACAGAAACCTGTAAAAATTTGACTAACTTTAAGAATTGTTGTTTTGAAACATAACATTTGAGAATTCAGATGTTTCACCAAGGAACAAATGAAAGCTCCAATTCTATACTGATGTCATTTTCCCAAGACAATGTTTCTAACATCTATTTCTAATCTGAGTTGGTTAGGGAATTAATCCAGATATCCTTCTTACTGTCCCAAATGAGATTCTTGCTACCTTCAAATACACCATTCCATTTTCATAAATTTGAGGTGAATAACACAACCATTGCTGGTAAATTCCAACCAGAAGAGCTATCAAGTTCATTTTGAATTCAAAGTATAAAAGCACTATCTGAAGTAAATTTGAGGAGGAAGAATCGAGACACATACTGCCTGATTAAAATGACATGTCTAATGACATAACAGGAGCAAAGCACATAACAGAGAAAAGACAAAGCTCACCAGAAGATGACTAAGTCACTACCTTCCTCGTCTCTAAAGTGCCTCCCAACTCCACGTTACCTACCCCCGACTCCAGGTGACAGAGGAGTGCTTTGATCCTTTGAGGGTATAGAGAGGATCTAGTCTGGTCCATCCATTTAACATTCACCCTTTATCTCAGAACCAGCACACCTCTGCCTTCTCCTCTTCATGTGAGATGATCTGTTTAGCTCTCAGTCTCTCCATTTCTCTATGACCCTTCTAAAAGGAAGGGGTCACAGATGACAGTAGCAGAAAGAATAGTTTGTGCACACCTTACTCCACCTGTTGGATCAGTTTTTTGTTTTTTCTTAAATAACATTATAGTGATGAGGGGGCACCAAAGTGCACAGAGCACTGGGCCTGGAGTCAAAAAGACCTAAGTTCAAATCCAGCCTCAGACACTAACTTGTATGACCCTGGGCAAGTCACTTAAACACTCTCTGTGCCTCAGTTTCCTCATCTGCTGAATTCAATTAAGACAACATCTGTGAAGCATTTTAAAATTGTAAAGGCGTGTGCTGCTAGTTTTGTGTGTATTTTACAATTCACTAGGATTTCCAGGTCTTCTTTGGCTACAGTTATGCCTGATCAGACTCACTTTTTTTATGATCTTTTGTTCTTCCTAACTATTATCTTATTTTTTT